>JAYRCH010000235.1:0-600000 GCA_037179445.1 Phengaris alcon alcon
TGTTTTTTCATAAAAAGAAGACATTTCCTTCACTAAAATGGTTCGTTTTTGTTCAAATATGTCTTTGAAAATATCTTCCACTTTTTTATGAAGAGTTTTTAATTCCTTTTTTAAAATAAATTTCCACGTATCCTCATTGTCTTTCAGTGCCTTCGTAATTGAGTCATGAAAAAAATCTTTTTCGATTTCTAAATAAGTTTCTCCGATAGACTGTATGCCAACATGTGCTTTACTCTTTATTACTTTAGAAGTCAATGGTATTTTTAAATCTACCATATCAACAATAAGATCGCTGGGTGATGTCCATTTCTCAAGTTGTCGACATATCCATGAACCATCGTTTGAATCTGGTATTTGTTTGCAGCTATTGTATCCACCGCCTGGACGATAAGTTCTAATCTCATCTGTCTGTAATTCATTACTGTGAATCTCCATTTTATATTGGCGTCAAAATCTGTATAAATTTATAAATAAAATAAAAAAAATAGATTGTAAATTGGATTACATAAAAACAATTCTACTTTGACAAATTCAAATAAACTATTAAAAAGATGACAATTTACCTGCCTGCCAGTTACTTTTTTTTGAGGTGTTAGCGACCATAAAATTCTGTGCTAATACAAAAGAGTTCAAAATCAAACACACGAGTAAAGGACCATGCTAAAAAATCGTCTCCACCCACCAACAGATTTCAAACATATCTCAGTTAATAGCTCTTGCCGCGCTGATTATTATCTAGTATGGCGATATCCTCCTCAGGAGTGGGATTTTGTCAGATTGATTTTTTTTTAATGGTTTTATATTAGCGACCACTCCAGCTTCGCACGGGTGTGAACTGTGTCTAACTAATCTTCTTTTTAGCATATTTAGCAGAGACGCAGACGCACGACGTCTGCGTCTATGTAGCGACCATTTCGCAGTTCCTTGCGAAACTATACCGATAACTGTTTTATTCTAGCTTAGTGCTAGAGAGACATAGCATATGCAAACAAACTCTGCCTTACTTCTTACAATTTTTTCGCATTATTGCTGACGCACGTGAACGTAGGTGTGCTAAGGACGTAAGAGTCTGATACATGTCTGATAGCTTAAAATAATCTTATAGATATGAATCCCGAATATATTATAGTATAATTATTTTTATATTGGACACCATCAGAACCTTCCCAATGCTAAAATTTATGGCAAGGCTTACTGCTGATTAAAAATATTTTCACTTCATCCATCAGAATGCAAAGTTTTTGTAATATACAAAAGCAGTTTGGTATTTAAATATACGACGACCTACCCCGTGATTAGCAACGTAGAGCGAAATGCCCCGTCGCTTAATTTAATTAAATACTTCCTTGCACCGCCGCCCGCCTACTATTTCACCTCGTACTTATCTCCCTACTGAAGAACATTGTAAATATTCCGTTCCAGTTCCGCAGCAGTATCGCAGGATCGCTTTTGTAAACACCGAGCTGCGGTTGGCCGAGCTGATTCGTTTCTTGCCACACGTGACAATAAATCGTCGATATCTTCCGCACTCATTACGGATGCGGCGATGTCCGCTAGAGTTTTGTCGTAACTCAGTCCCGGTTAAAATTATTTCCGTTGTTTCTGATGAGAAAACTAGATGTATAGAAATTTAAGTGTTTGTACAACAAGCCGTGGAGCGGCGTTGGGACATATTTCATTCTTAATGAAGTTAAATTTCCGGGCTGGACCTGTAAGGCGTGCGTAATTCAGATAAAAATGACGGCCAGTTACAACCCGGCTTTTTTAATTGCGCAATGGCTTGCTTAATTGTTTAGCGTAATTTATCCCTCATTTTTTAGGGGATGTGAAAAATTATGGGGTAATAACCTTGTTCTGTTACATTGGAATGTTGAAAATATTTGTGTAAAAATACACTGACGTTATGAAACGTGGATTAAAGTAATTTCTTATTTACTTGAATTATATTGTAGTATCATTAGTAAATTTTTAATTTAGTTCTACTTTTTAGATGACAATTCATAGATATTGAATGATAAAAACTTATTGATACCTCTGTTGTCGTGGCGCTTTAATTCAATGAGATTATAAAGACAATAGAGCAAAAATAAAGTTGGTTAAAGTTTTCACGTATATCAGCTTTAACTTGTCCAAAACTCGGTCCGCGTCTCGATATATTCACTATAGAACAACAGCTATAACTCAAGTCGGCAAACAGAATGTTTTATACGTCATATCAACAAATAAATCTCTCGGCCGCTTATCTCACGTCAAACTTAATTCCTATGCATAATTCATTGCCTTGATTCCCGTAAGGAAAAGTTTCTAACTCCGGCCAACAGCAGTCTTCCACTGACAGCCATCAATGAGTGCCGAAGAGACCTTTCCGTGAAAGAATATCCGTTTAATATTGAATGATGCAAGCTTCTTCAAAACAACAACAATGAACAATCACCACCAATTGGAGTACTTTTAGGGTTACGTAGTTTACGTCTCGGAACCCTTATTAATTGTTACTAATCATAGACAAATCCAATGATTTTTTCCAATCCAATTGGTCTCGCTGGGTCGAGCGCCTAGCGAGACCAATCATATAATATCTTTGTTACTTATATTATGCTGAGAATTTATTAAATCTCAATCGATAGTTATCTAATTATTAGATTCCAATGTCTCGCTAAAACTCGAGAACGGCAGAACCGATTTGGCTTCATTTTGGTCTTAAAATAATTGTGAAAATTCAGGAAAGGTTTAATCGGTGAGAAATATTGGAAACAATCGAGAAAATTTCTAAAAACGATGATTAAATTCCCATACTAACAGTTCACTGTGTTCGAATTGTCACTTCACTGCCTAATATTTCAGTTCAGTTCATTCGTTTACGCGTTCAGTTTATCTGTTTGTTCTATTTCAGAAAAATTGGCCGGCCCCAGTAGGATATTAGGTATAGATGTTGGCTCTGGATGTAGGTTGTATGTAGGTGTAGGTGTAGTTATTTAATATTTATTTATTCCAGTTCATAGTAAACAACAACGAGTGTCGAGACAGATAGTTACTAATACAAATTTTAATAGCTACCTAATAATTTTTTTTTCTACCGATCCTGGATTCTAAAAATTATGTTCGATGCTGATCACAAATAACATTAGGTACCTATTAATATTATCTGTACCTTTTGTCATATAAAACAATATTTATAATGAAAGAGTTAATAATTATATTTATATCAAGTTAAGCAAGAGCAAAACTTGAGTCAGCGAAACTTGGGAGCGACGAAAATGACATGCAATATAATATTTCATGCTTAGAGAAAACAAGTTGCGAGACTTCTCTCGTAGAGGACGGAGCGTGTTACCCGTAGATAAAAACCGCTTTCGAGATTTCTCATTCAAACATTTTCAAGAACTTTATTTTTGTGTTCAGTTATTTTCGATGCATGTAAAATATATATCCAATTCATATATAATATTTAAATGTACTGGTGGTCGCCTGGTGGTCTACATTCGACCTTAATTCATATTTTAATTTTTAGGTCTTCAGATACACAACAAATATAATATTTAATGTTGTCTGTGGAATATGAAAGAAAGATTAACAAGTGTGTCAAACCTACACCTACAGTTATTACCTACCTACAGATACGCATGGTAGTGTGACTTGTGAGTTATTAATCTGAGGCAGTGTGTGCAGTGTAGCTATATTTTTTAATAATTTTAATGTACTTTCAAACATTATTTTAAAAAAATCTGCACACCTTCCTCCACATATACATTAACTGTGCCAAATTTCAAACTCCTCCGTTTGTATAATTTTCGTACCATACCATTACTACTATACCATTCATCAAAATCCGTTCAGTATCTTTCGCGTGAAAGCGTAACAAACAAACTTGCATTCACATTTATAATATTAGTAGGGATTATGAAGATGATGATTATTTAATAAGTGTCATGTCACGTAATTAAATAAAAAATACTGCTATATATCATTCTATAGCAGGTATGGGCAACCTTTGACATGTTAAGGGCCAAACTTTAGCGTGCATATACGCTCGCGGGCCGCGTTTAAAAGTACTTAGTGCATTTTGAATTTGTGATAATATTTTTTGCGATAGATATTAGACATGAATTAATACGACAATGTATAGTACAATTTATTAAAATAACAAAATGAAATTAAAAAAAAAAATGGTACATTATAATTAAATCGTTAAATTTGCAATTGTTACAAACTACGAAAGTTAAATACACCGAAATCAATGAGACACTTGAGCTTGAATTTGGGAAACTAATCCATCATCCATATTTGGATTAATTCCACTGATACAAAGACGTAAAGAATTTTCCAAATTATCCTCAGTCAGTCTTGTACGATGTGTTGATTTATTAACTTTCATCAATGAAAAGAACTGTTCGCATTTATAAGTACTGCCAAACGCACAAATCAATCTTCTTGCGAATTTTCTAAGCTTTTTCTAGGTATTTTTTGTAGAAATCGCACAACTCTACGTCTTCAAATTTGGATTTTAGGAGTGAGTTTTCTTGAATCTCGATCAACTCCATTTGTAAGTGTATTGGAGCATTTTGTACATTACATTTTGTAGGAGTAGCAAACAAACAAAAGTCTTCCATGTTTTTGAAGTCGCTAAATCTGTTCGAAAATTGTTACGACAGTAACTTGAGTTCTTCAGCATATTGAGCATAAGTAATATTTTCATACGCAGAGAGCGTATTGAAATGGTAACTGTTACCAGACAGCATCTGTGACTCCCACTCAACATACTTTGACCTGAAACGCTTTCAAATGGCTGTACAAATCATTTACTAAGTGTCCATGTTTTTGAAATTTTAAATTTAAATCATTCAAATAGCCTGTAAGATCGACCAGAAATCCTAAGTCACATATCCATTTTGGGTCACTTAATTCAGATAGTGGTTTATCTTTTAACTGCCGCACGAGAGTAAAGAAAATTATATTAGGTTTAAATTGAACAGCCTACTGTGTAGTGCTACTAATCAAAATTGTTTAATTTTAAATAAGACTTTACCACAAATCAACATGGTTGACTTTAATAATATTTTTATCTCTAGGTTAAATAATCTAACATATGATAAGTACTACTTATCTAAATTTTTAACACGACATTTAGCTAAATGGCTATATAATTTTTTAGTTTTAAGACAAGCCAAAAAATTGGCTAAGCCGACCACTGCTTTTATTGAGCAGTGTTCTTATACTGACAATTTTATTACTAAAAACTTGGAATATGTTCCAAATAATTTAAATTATATTATAGGACAATAGAGGCTCACTCTAGCAATTTCTTAGCTGGAAATATTTATACTGATGCCTCCTACGAAGGGCCTAGTAAGAACTCCGGGAAAAACTGTAATTTTAATATAAGCTTGGTACATCAAAATTTACAAGGCATAATAGGGAAAGAATTAGAACTTGAGTTATTTTTAAATGAATTTAAAATTGACATTATATGCGTAACAGAACATTGGTTAAAAAATCATGAATTAATATTTAACTATTGTGATCACCAAGTAGGGAGCTCTTTCTGTCGAGAAAATGTCATTAGGGGTGGCTCCTTAATTTTGATTAATAAAAAATTGAAATGTAAAGAACGTAAAGATATTGTAAAACTGTCTAGTGAACGAATTATTGAGTTGGCTTGTATTGAGTTGAGCCACCTTATTATTGTATGCGTATACAGGTCTCCATCAAGCTTATACGATTCTTTTGAACAAATAATGGATCAAGTGCTGACGAAAGTATGTGTCTCTAATAAGAAGATTATTGTATGTGGTGATTTTAAGATTAATTTATTAGACTCTAACTCCACCACTGTTAGATTCACACCTTTGTTCAAATCGTATAATCTAATTAATTTATTTTATGAACCAACAAGAATATGTGAAACAACAGCTACTTGTATAGATAATATTTTCACAAATGTCACTCCTTTTAGGAAAGACATAATTAATGTACTTAACTCTGACTCTGTGGACAGCTAGCATCATTTGATCTTAAATGTGTTAATAATCCGATAGAAAATATTGAGTTTATTCCTGTAAACACAAAACGTATTGAGAAATTTAGAAGTAAATTACTTTCAAGTTTTCAATGTTTGAATGAGTCAATTAATCCAAATGAAACTTTTAATAATTTATTTAAAGTAGTAAAAAACCAATTTGACTCTGTATTTACTTCTAAATCGGTCAGATTTAATAATAAAAGAAATAATTTTAGTAACTGGGCAACTGCAGGTATTATTGTTAGTAGACAAAGATTGTATGACTTGTATAACGAGAAGTCA
The DNA here is from genome assembly GCA_037179445.1 of Phengaris alcon alcon. Taxonomy (NCBI): domain Eukaryota; kingdom Metazoa; phylum Arthropoda; class Insecta; order Lepidoptera; family Lycaenidae; genus Phengaris; species Phengaris alcon. The sequence goes on from JAYRCH010000235.1 coordinate 6,302, forward strand.
ATGAACAGGAGTGAAGCTTTTAAACTATATGTTAAGGAATACTCGAAGATTTTCAAGAAGGTATGTCAAGCAGCGAAGGTTCTTCACATCAAAGAAAAAATTAAGAACTCTAAAAACAAAGTGAAAACCACCTGGAAAATAATTGCAGATAAGACTGGAAGAGTCGCTAGTCGCAACTCTAAATTTGAACTTTATATTAATGATAAAAAAGTTAGTTCTGACATTGAAGTTGCGACAGTATTTGAGAAGTTTTTTGCAGACATTCCGATCTCAACTACAAAAAACTTCAATTCATCACCTACAGTTGCCGAAAAATTACTTACAGATAATGTGAAGGAATGTGATGTAAATTTTATTTTCAAAAAAATAGACTAGAGACATTATCAAGGCATTTAAATTACTTAATATTAAAAGTACAACTGATCTCTGGGGTATGTCCACAAAATTTATAAAACCAGTAATTGACATCATTGCCCCTCACCTAGCATTAGTTTTTAATAATTGTTTTAAAAGTGGCGTGTTCCCTGACTTGATGAAGCACAGCAAGGTGATGCCTCTCTTTAAAGCTGGGAATAAATCAGACCCAGCTAACTATATACCAACATCCATATTACCGACTTTAAGTAAAATTTTTGAGAAAATTATTCTAAATCAATTACTTTTTCACTTCAACTCGAATAAATTGTTACATAGTAATCAGTTTGGTTTTACTAAAGGTCGTTCCATAACAGATGCAGGCATCAGTCTTCTGTACAGCAGGGGCGTGCGCTCCATATAGGCAGAAATGCAGTGCTTTACTTGTCATTCACAGATATTTTAATAAAACGTTCGTACGTTTTAGATGACTTTAATAATTAATTAATAGTAAATAAATTAATAAAAAAATATAATAACTTAAAAACGCCTAATATTTTATAAATAGCAACTAATGCCGATAAGTTCTGCAGGACAAATCATCGCATGTATGCGTAATTTTCATACTTCGCAAACGCACACACCCATGAATATCGACATGTTAAATTAGCGAAAGTCATGCGGCTGGAGATGGCCGAACCGAGAGCCGAGCCGAGAGCTTCGGTTCGGCTATCCGATCGCTTCCGAAAACCGCCGAACTGGCTTGTCGGAAATTATTCGATGCCTATAATCCGAGTAAAAACAATACGAAGCGAATCTAATGAATCATGTATGCACACATTACGCATTTTTTTTAGTAAAGTTTTATTTGTTTAAATAGAAGAAACGTTTTGTGTTTCGCGGGGGCCATATTGTTTATTTCATGTGATAAGCATTGTTTACAATTTAATCGCTCCAGTTTATTTATAGTTTTCTTAAAAGATTTTTCATTTTAACATTTGAAAGTGTGTACATTTAACAGTTTATTACTGAGTTTCTATAATAATTGTAGTAATTTGCTTTTACTAGTGAGTTAGTTGAATTTTTTAAAATGTTATTTGACTGTGAGGTTTGTGTTGAAAATGTGTGTTTATTAAAAATTAAAAATAACAAGTTCTCACAATTGTTATTCAGTGAAAATATTCAAATTCTGTCTAAAGGTAGGTGTGTACCCGAGTTACAACAATTAAACCAGCAAAAAAATAATGTAACTCGAAAATTTCATGTTAAAAGTTATGAAACGTATAACAGGCTGTGTGGCTGTGTACACACGATTAAATTATATTGTTTTCCTTGTATATTATTTAGTAATTTACATCGGGATATAGTAATCTCAAGTAACCGGAACCTTGAATATGTGAAAATTGAAGCTGACTGACTGGTGAGTAGTTATAATATTTTAAAATATGCTTATTATTTTACTTATTAGAATTTCTTCCGCCGCGACGATCGATCGCTGTTTTGTCTGCGTTGCTGTAGAAGGTGTACATGAATAGTAGTACATATAAGACTTGCTCTGTTTGCATGGTTTCGACTTAGAGATGCGTCGCTTGGCTGTAGCTATGCTAAAAATCTATAAACGAAAAAGTTTTTGTGACCGAGTACTTCGCCGCATACCCTGTGTCATAATCCTGTGCACGCCACTGCTGTGCAGTATATTTGAAGCTTGGGAGAGGTCACAGGATGCACTTGATATATTCTGTGATTTATCCAAAGCATTTGACTGTGTGGAGCATGATACGCTGTTCAGGAAATTATACCATTATGGTGTAAGGGGCACGGCACAAAAGCTTCTAAGCTCTTATCTAATAAATAGAAGACAGACTGTAGAAGTTAATTCCAAAAGGTCTAATGGTACTAAAATTAAACTAGGAGTACCACAGGGGTCTATTTTGGGCCCTTTTCTATTTATTATTTATATAAATGATCTACCTTATCTATTATATATATTATATACCTTAATGATAAGCATGAGATAGTACTTTTTGCTGATGACCTTCACTTATTTTTAATGTGAAGCGACGACAATCTAACAATGACGAGGTAAATAGTGCTCTCTCAAAAATAGTACATTGGTTTAATGCTAATAATTTACTGTTGAATTCTAATAAAACAAAATGTTTAAAGTTCAGCTTGCCAAATGTTACGCAGGCACAAACCAATATACTATTAAATAATGAGAAAATGAAATTAGTAGACACCACTGTATTTCTAGGTATAACATTAGATAGTACGTTACAGTGGGGACCTCATATTGCTAAATTGGTAGATAAGCTGAGTTCTGCAGCATACGCTGTTAAAAAAATTAGAGAAATTATCAACATAGAGACCGCGCGATTAGTTTACTTTAGCATTTTCATAGCATAGAAGCATATTTCATGCATAGCATAGCATAGCAGTCGTACGGCATCCTCTTGTGGGGAAACGCTGCGGACATTAATACAATATTTGTGCTGCAGAAACGTGCTATACGTTCTATTTATAAGATGTCGACTTTTGAATCTCTAAGGGAAAAGTTTAAAGAAATAAAAGTTCTGACCGTCGCATCTCAATACATTTTGGAAAATGTGTTATATGTAAGAAAGAATCTAAACAACTTTAAAAAGAAATGTGATAATCATTGTGTAAACACTAGAAATAAGAACAAGTTAGATATGCCAGTGTGCAGACTAAGCAAAGTTAGTAAATCCTTTAAAGGCCAATGTATACGCTTATACAATATAATCCCAGAAAAGGTTCAAAACCTTCCCATTAATAAGTTTAAAAAAGTAGTTAAAGAACGTTTGTGTGCCAAAGCGTATTATAAAATTAATGACTTCATTCAAGACGGCACACCTTGGGAATAAGGTGGCTCCTTATCTTATCTTATTATTTGTTACATAGACATAAGTAAACATTGTAATAATTTTGATTTTAAAAGAATAATTTTCCATCTTTTTGGTAAAAGATGGCCCCAGGCGAGTTTCTTGCCGGCTCTTCTCGCTGGGTTAGTTCCCGAACCGGTGGTAGGCATCACGTAGTATCGACGTTCGAAAAGAGTATTTAAAAATACCAATTTTGAATAAAACATTTTTTGATTGATTGATTTTGATTTTGATTTTTATTTTCATAAAGTCTGCTATCTCATTTCTAAGCTCGTAAAACCGTTTCAACATTTTTCTTTTGCTCAGCCATCTGACTTCACAATAATATGTTACGTCGTTATATACAGCTGATTTTTTATCCAAAAACGCCTTGAACTGACGATGATTAAGCTCTCGGGATCGAATAAAATTGATGGTTTTTACTACCACATTCATAACATTCTGGAGTCGAATGGACTTAGAACACAAGTTCTGTTGGTGGATAATGCAATGAAGGACTATCAAATCATCTTTTTGCACATTGAATTGAATTCTGTGGAAATTAGGATCATCAGAAAGTTGCGTGTTCAAATCACGTCGGGGTCACCAATGTGGGAATTAGTGGTGGCAAGCCCCAAAGGGAGATCTCCGACCGAGCGAGGTGCTATGCTCGGTCAGGCCGAAGCCCTTTGTATGAATTTCAGATGTTGTATATATACCGCCGAACGTAGAAAACTCCGATAGCGCGATTCAGGATTGTGGCGCTAATTGATCCGCCACAAAACCTTAACGTAAGCCGACCATAGAAGGTGCACCATCAGTGCATACTCCAATTAATTTTGACCATGGCAAGCCAAAACTTGTGAATACCTTTTGAACTTCAATAAAAATGTCCTCTTCTGTAGTGGTTCCTTTTAGCGGCTGTCAAGAAAGTAATTCCTCAGTAACAGTGAACTCCTTATCAACACCTTTAATTAATATAGCCAGTTGAGCTGTGTCAGACAAATCGGTGCTCTCGTCTAATGCTATGGAAAATGATTCAAAACCAGCCAGTCAGTCAATGTTGTTTTAATATCATTAGCCATCATTTATATACGTCGAACAACAGTTCGTCTTGACAAACTAATTTTTTCAAATTAATTTTTCTTTTCGGGACACAAAATACCGCAAACTTCTAACATACACTCCTTGATAAATTCTCCTTCGCCAAATGGTTTTAATGCCTTTGCCAATTTTGAGCTAACTATAAAACTAGCTTTCATAACATTATCAAGTTGAGTTCTTTACTTATGAAACATTTGTTGCTGTTTTTTTCCAAATTTGCGGTAAGCTTCTGGATTTTGTCTGTTCTTAATTGTCCTGTCAGTGAGTGCAGCGTAGCTTGCTTAGTTGAGTAATGCCTCTTTATATTGAATTTTTTCATTACTGAAATGGATTCATTACACAGTAAACAAATAGGCTTACCATTGTGCAAGATAAAAAAGAATTCTTCAGTCCATTTTTCTTGAAACTGGCGATCCTCTGTATCTACTTTTCGTTTCTTTCCACCAGACATCATTTTTGTTTACTTTTCGTTCAATAAACTTAATAACAAACTATAGTTAGTAACCACTCAAGATGCACACAAAGTCACAAAGCAAGTTGACGGCTCGAGCAGTTCGCTAGGATATCGCTTATCCAAGTTATCACCATCAGCTCAAATAGAACTGAACTAACGTTCGGGCCATCCACCCGCTTATATAGGCTAAATGAAGGAATAATCTGGAATAAACTAGTTTAGAATAATTGAGAAGCAATAAATATTTTGATGTGTCGCACGTGAGGCGGCAAACCTCAAAGAATTTGATCGAGCAAGCCGAGTGGCGGCGATTATCAAAGAGTGAGGCGGCCTGTCGCCGCCACTGTCACTCCCGTAAGTATAAGTACCTAATGTAATATTTTTTTAATTGGGTTTTTTCAAAATGTCTCGCGGGCCTGATCATATCTTACAGCGGGCCTGATCCGGCCCGCGGGCTGGTTGTTGCCCATATATGTTCTATAGTCTTATGAAAGGTTAATACTATGAATTAATTTATGGCAGTAAAATTAGTTTAAATAACATCAATAGATAGGTGTTATTATTATCCAACTCCCATCATATTATTTATTAAATTCCACAAAATAGATAGGTAGAACGTAGATATATAAAAATAAAGCAATGTTTCAGACTTACAAGTTAACCCTCGAGAAGACGCGACTATTTCCCGAACTCCAGAGGGCGCGTATTTTTCTCACCGTTTTGTTGAACATTTTAAGTAATATATGAGCAATATAGCTATTTACTTTTATCAGAACGTAAGCAAAACATAATGTTTATTACATTACGATCTTTTTTGTTAAATCTTGTCTTATAATAATTTTATTACTTTCGGATGTACTTTTTTTTTTAATTGTAACTTTTGTGAGCAGTGTATTTTCACAAATAAACTTTTATTTATTTATTTTATATTTATTTTTGTCTTGATAAGGAAAATCGTAATCTCTTCTAGCTATTATATAATATGAGATCGTTCTTATTGTTATTTATCACTTGAAACACTTAAATCCTATAATTAGACTCTTTTTAGGGTTCCGTAATACACAAGGAACCCTTATAGTTTCGCTCTGTCCGTCCGTCTGTCTGTCTGTCTGTCTGTCCGTCTGTTTGTCTGTCCGTCTGTCTGTCTGTCTGTCTGTCCGCGCTTCTAGCTTCTGTAATTATGAATATAAATGGATGAAATTTGGTATATTTATAGATTGTGTATAGATCTCGGTTTTGGCATCATAAAATAATAATAATATTAAATTATAGGGGTGGCTCTCCATACATGTGAAGTGGGGATGAAAAATATTTTTTCATTCAACCTCATCGTGTGGGATGGATATCGTTGAATAGATATTTTAAAATAAAAACAAGGTTTCATACGTGACTTTTTTACAAAATCGACGATTTTCGAGTAATCGGCCTCCAAAGTGGTTTATAAGTTGGTCCTCCCCCTAGCATTTCTTAACTATTACAGATAGAAACTTTTAGGTGTCCATACTGATAGATCATGCTGAAAACTCTATAACTATTTATGAAAATTGTTTTGAATGAAATCGTACGGTAACTTTTGAAGTAATTTGAAAAAAACCTATTACGCGTTGATAGTTACGGAACCCTCCTTAGACATGTCCTGACATGCTCTTGGTTAGGTTTTTTTATAGTTTTGATAAAAAATAAAAAAACATAAAATGTAGACTTTTAGACTTTTATAAAATATTAGACAATAATTTTCACCTAGACGAGTGGGCCGTGTGGTGAGCAAATCCATCGATACCAGATGGTAGAAATCTCCTCATTCAGCGGTCTGAGCACTCTAGATATTCATCTTTTTGGCACGGGTAGCGAATGAATTCGTGAATGAAGTGCTAGAAAGCCTGATCCGAATTCGGTATTATTTTACGATTTATCAATGTTTTTGTGGTAACGGCGGTGAAATGTTCATAGCGCGCCCGCTCGAGGGTTAAGTTACAAGCATATTTTATGCATATTTTAGCAGCATTTTTTATGTATAGTTCTATACATAAAAAAATAACAAATACTAATTGGGATAAGCTACCTTATAGAATATAATAATATGTGCAATTATAAATATGGGACGGAAATTATAAACTTAATTTGCGGACGTAATAGCGATATTAGGTATAACTAACTAGACATACAAAATAATATATATATATATTATTTTGTATGTTCAACGATTACCCCGCCGGCTATGGACCGATATTCAAAACTGATGATGGGATCCATGAGGAATCGAGGTATACCCTGAATCCAAGGTTCTCGAGTGGAGACCACGAACTGGATGTCGAAGCGTAGGACGGCCACGGCGGTCGGTGGATACTGGCCGCGAATGACCGGTCACACTGGAAATTTATGGGGGAGCCCTATGTCCTTTGATACATGTTTGGGGATTCCGGCGTTGTTTAAATAAAGAATATGCCGTCATACCACTTACAGTAATCATCATTATCATCACCACCATCTTCACACGAAACACAAACATATTATTATCATGACATAGGTACTACTACTATAGGTACTGCTCATCAGAGTTTTGTGCACCGATATCAATATCTTTGACATTTTGCTATTGCCAAAATTATATTCGCGATCATCATCATCACTATAATATATTGAATGCTTACATTTTTTCCGTTAATAATTATTTAATAATATAGCATTCAATCATTAACATCACTGGTGATTGTTTGGTAGACCCACAGATCGGTAATGCTTAGTTGGGGAAATACCACGGCCTCTCAGAAAACGTTTGTTTTGCCGAGAGAGTGAGAATAGCGGAGGTATTTATAATAATATAAGAGAAAAAATATTATTTTTAAACAAAAAATTAAAAACCGACTTCCAAAGTAAAAATGCACAAAAAAGCATGAAATAATTTATCTTATTTTATAATGATTCGCCTTTTAAATTCGGCTAAAATTTTATCTATTTCTCTACTCAATTAACTAACTCTAATCACACGAATAGCGAAACTTTTGACATACAGTAGACGAAACTTCACAGACGTTAATAAATCCAGCTTTATAACATAATATGTAGAGTTGATGGATTTGATTGAAGGTTTACAAGTGTGACGTTACAGCGGACACTCGGTGACGTCATCAGTCGGAGTGCTGACGCGGCGGGAATTAATTTCGGATAGCACCTGCCTTGCCTCACGCGTTGTCGGCAAACCGTCAAATTGCTTTTTGTTTTCATACTGTTATTGCTATGATACAACCGATTGGACAGTGGTGGAGTGGTTTTGGTTTTTGGACCTTAGGGTTCACACCGAAATGAAATTATACGCGACGCGGCGCTACATTTTTAAGGTGGCTATTAAAAATTTAACTTTATTCATTACACAAGAAGATACACGTTTCATTGTAAGAGTTCGAATTTCGAAAAATAGCACCGCGCTGCACAGCCCATGTGCAGTGTATGACTGATGTCTAATGAAACATAATATATCTTTATGTGTAGTGAATAAAGTTTAATCTTGAAAAGCTATCTAAAAAATTCAGCTCCGAGTAGCGTCACGTATCGTGGCGGTGTGAACTGATCCATAGGCGCAATAGTTTCAGGCAACAGAATAGTTCTATAAAATGTAGTAGGTAGTGTTACCAATTTTAATTTGATATTTCTATACTGTTAGAAAAATGACAATCTGTGTTGTTTGACGTATTATGTAAGCTTCAAAATCAGCCTGAGGTAAGTAAGTGTATAGTGAGTACGAGCAATACAAAAATTAGTATTTTTCTGCCGCAATCATTTTGTATATTATTTTATAAAGATTAGCTAATACTACAAATTATACTTGTCTGTCATAAAATGGCCCTGATTAGGAATCATACTATTATTAGTATCACTGGGCCCAACCGATAATGTAATAACTATTCTAACACATACACTTACGCTACATAAACTTGAATGCGGAATTCAAAACAAAAGCAGTCGCAACGAGAAGATGAATAGAATTTTTAATCAATGAAAGAAAATTTTTTTTACATGTCTGTTCCACAATAGAGTAAGCAGTGCAAAAACGGAATGATAAACAAAGCTGGCTAAATAGTCGGACAGAGCCGCACGATTGCATGTGTATGTTCTGTTTGTTTACGAAATTTAAATTCAGTGCGGCAACTTATGGAAGGAGTTCCATTTGTCCGGTGCAGACCTGCCACGGAATTGTAAATGCTAAGTTTCCTTGAAAACGCAACGTCCATTCTTTTGTCAACGAAATGTAGATACGCGCTTAGATAAGTGTACCGAAAATAAATTTTGTTCTTTTTAAGTTCTTTTAACATGCTCTATACCGATTCAAAAAGCATATATAAAAATACTTGCTGTATCAAATTTCAGACGTCGTTCTGTTTTGAACTGGCATAAATAAATAATTACCTACACACACCAACACCCTTATCGCTTAGATATGAAAAATAGCTACCGAATAAACCTGCACAGTTTCATTAAAATCGGTCAAGCTGTTTCGACGGAGGTCTGTGACAAACACTGCAACGAGAATTTTATAAGACAAGATATAATTTTAGTAAGTCATTTGACATTTCTAAGAAACACTCAGTACATCATTAAAATAATACTATCTACCTATATGATAGGTATACATATTACTGGTATTTATAATAATATAAAATAATTATTGTGTTGCAAGGCGTCTTGTTCATTCAGTGAATGAGCTAAAAGCTATTATTTCTTGACCTATAATTATCTCCCACACAATAAGCATTGTGTTAATAAATTGGATTATACAACCATTCAGTTTTAATTGCGGATTATTCAAACGTTTTGCCCAAATAAAATTAACCGGAATTCAACGAAAAATACTTTCGGTATTTCCAGGGCGTAATTAAATTTTCGAACGGTTCGTATGACTTAATAATTAATGAAAACTATTAATATTTTTAATAGTCTTATGAATTTATATGTCATTTTTAACATACCATTTTGGGTTCACCGGTAGTGAGTAGGATCCAATAAGTCGATAATATTCGTACAATCGTACACACTAACTTTTAATTGCGAATAGAGTTATGTCCTAGTTACGTACGCCTACAAAAAAAAAAAATATCTACGTGCAACACAAAGTATAAAATTAACATAATAAAAATATTAAACAAAATGTTGCGAGTAAAACTGCGGAGTTCCAGTTGTCCAGTTCCAGTTCCATCATCAAATGTCACATGACACGGCATTAAAAGTAATAAAATTGCTCGAAATTTGAATATTCAAAGTGCCCGAGTTCCATATACATCTAGCTCGAAATAAACGCAGAGTCGGCGCCGGCATCCGCTCAGTTATTGCTGACTACGTGTTACTGCCTTCAGACACGACATAAGAAGGTGTTGCTTATAATTTCGCCGGTGTAAGATTGCACAGTAATGTAGGGTAAGGGCTGCTCGAATTGCTGTATTTCCTTAATAGTCTACATTTACCCTTGCCGACGATTTGTGACAGCGCCGACTAAATTGTCGCTTAAAGGAAATAAGCTAATTTAATTCTACAGAGTAACCGGAAATGCATTTGCTACGGTCATGCAAGGCGATTTAATGTGGTGCTTAGTTAGTATGTAATGCCCACATATGACACACCCTTTATTCTGAAACTTGCAGACCAGTTGTGTGGTTTTAAGCTACATTATTTTGCCTTCATCGATAGATTCCGGAAAAAACTCAGTCTCTCTGCATATTCACTAAAATAAAAAATGAAATATTTGATGAGTGAACTAAATCCTACTACTATTATGAATGTAAATGTTTGTGAGGATGGATGGATGGATGTGTACTCTTTACGCAAAAACAACTGAACTAATTTTGATAAAATTTGGTATGGTAATAGCTAGGCTCTGGATTAAAATATACACTACTTTTTATACCGAAAAAGTACAGTATTCCCATAGGATACTTACGCGGGCGGAGCCGTGGTAAAAGTCTAGTAAAACATTTTTTTTTCCGTCATAACATTGTCAGGGCTGTTTTTTTTCTGTTTTGTTTTTTGTTCTTTCATTTTTAATTTCTTTTACATTATTTTACAGATCAAAAATTTAATAACATCAATTTAATACATTTTACATTCTTTTTACAAATTACAATTCTTACATTATTTTACAAATCAAAAATATAATAATATCAATTTATCACATGTCATGTACATGTCAGTTTTCACAGTGTAAAAGGTCAAAGGTATAGAAAACATATGTTTCAAAACCAATAAAAATCCAATAAAATAAAATCCGATAAATACAATAAAATACAATTAAAATACAATAAAATACAATAATATCCAATAAAAAATTATCTCAAAATTGCTAAATAGACAAAATTACGGCACACACATTCAATTTAACCCTACTATCACAATTTAATCCTACATCTAGAGCCTACACTATTATCACACCAGTTTATCACAGTTTTTCTTATTAACTACTCCCACAATCTTCTTGCAAAAAGCCAGGAAGATATCCCTCTTTTTTCCCCCCAGGATGGAAGGCAGATTCTCACCCGTCATAGATGTGCCCAATTTCTGCTCAATATCATATCTATTGCTAGCAAAAATTGGGCACTCCAGTAACAGGTGAGGAACCATCTCCTCAACTCCCGGCTGACATGAACACGACGGATCCTCCTTCAGCTTGAATCTGTTCAATTAGAAGTTGAATCTGTTCAAGTAGAAGGCAAATCTGCCGTGTCCGGTCAGAATCTGTGTGGTGTAGTGTGTGATGTCTATTTTGTTGACTATCTTGTATGCAGCAGCAGCGCTTGGGAAAAAGAGCTTCGTAACTCTAGTAAAACATTAGGAACTGTTGGAAAATTTATAAATCACGTACGATATGATTGAATTGTTCGAGAACCGTCTTCAAGTGACCTGCGTCACGGCGACAGACAGCCGCCCAGTAATATTATCACCGACTGTCCTCACACAGCCTCAACTGACTCCATGTAGTCCTCACGTGTGTAGCTGTGGCTTTTGTCCTAGATGTGGCTATTTCAACATAAATGGTTATAATGTAATTTTTTATACGGCTGGTGCCCGCAACTTTACGTAGTACTAACGTAAACGGAACCCTATTTTTAAAAGGCAAACCTAAGATAAAAGTAGCCTATGTTACTCCTCCTTATTATAGTTAGCCGTTCCAGAGATTAGTCGGAACAGACAAACAGACAGACGGACGAACAGAAAAAATTAAAATAATATATATTTTATTGTAAGTAGGTACCGTATATATTATACTTTCATATGCATTTAGTTAAAAGCTGTTCATTTAATATTACAAAAAGACGCTTCAATTTTATTTCTTTGTATGTATAAAAAATGGATAAATTACATTAAAAATATACACAGAAGAACAAATTTTTTATTAAATGACATTGATAATACCTATTAATATTTAAATAATTTGTGTTATTGATAGTACATTTTAAGGACTAAACGGGTCGTTTAGACGAGTAAATTTTTTGAGATAGTGGGAAGTGGAAAGTGGGATACTGGGAAGTGGGATAGTGGGTCGATGTGTCTCGACTCCACGTGATACCAAACCAAACTAAATTGTAGAGACACGGTAAATATTGTGTTTTTACAGTCGTTTTGCTGTTTGTTATTTAAAATAAAGTAAACGTTTGGGTTTATCATCGAAAGTGAAGCTTCTTTAATGACTCCTAACGAAGCTGCGAGCCAATCAGCACTGCGGATAACTTATTTCAGTTGTATTCAGCTAAATTGCCATTCACTGTTATTTTTAAGTTCTACTTAAAAAGTATGATGAATCTCAATTGCCTATTTTAGGTACGCAAACGCTACTTATGCTAAGCGTACCTACTGTTTTTGTAATAGGCTGGACGACTGTTTTTTTATTGCATATAAATTTTTATTGTATATTGAATAGTACTCTTAAATATGAGTAAGTTCTCAGAAGAAATAGTATATTAAAAATTATTAATAATAATAATAATAATAAATTCATTTATTTTCAGACATCATAGTCCATATACAATATAAATAAATAAGAGTTGCTACTTAAAAACTTACATACAGGGGGGATACAACATACAAATTAAGATAATTAAAATAATTCGCACGCTCCTTAACTCGCTACCCTGACATGCAGTTTAGTGAGCCTGCGAAGGAGAGCAGTGTCTGATCTGTCTCCTATCATTCTCAGAACTCTATTCCGGCTCCCCCGCACTCGGTGTGCTATTGACGCTACTTTCTTTCACATTACCGCGTGAAAGTCGTCTACTCTTGCATCGGCAAACATTCCGGATGCACTACAGTACCGAAGGAGACGGAACAGAGACCTGAAAATGTTATTGTAGAGAACACGCAAGGCGGCATAAGGCCGCTGTGTAAAGTTGGCCCACAGGCCACCAGTGTAGAACGTCTGACAAAATGCTTTGAAAAGCGTAATTTTGACAGGCGCCGTACACCTGGCAAACCTGTGTGCCAACATATTACCACGAATCGATAGCGCCCTGCGTTCTCTCTCAATATCCTCCTCATAACTTAGACAGTCTGTCACCACATGGCCTAGATATTTAAACTTAGTGACACGACTTAGAGGTACTCCGTTAAGCAAGAGTGGTGGTAGCGAAAAATCTTGAAAATTGAAAATATTACTTTTGCATTTAAATATCATGTACTCACTTTTGCTAACATTGTACTCCAAGCCATGTTCTATAGCATAGTTTTCACATATTTTCAAGAGTTTCCTAAGGCCTCCAATTGAGAATCAGCAGTACCATATCGTCGGCATAGCTTAAATTATTAACACATATGTTATCAACATGGCACCCAATATGAGTACTGCTGAGCTCCTCAATGAGTTGGTTTACATATATATTGAATAATCGAGACGATGTCCTCGCCCCCTGTCTCACACCGCACTCCAAAGAATAATCGTCAGAATATACATTCCCCCACCTTACACAGTTCTGTTGATTATTATACCAGTATTTTAGTATCTCTACAAGATCATTTGAGACACCTAGGTCTCCTAGCTTTGCCCAAAGCTTATCATACGAAACTCTATCAAAAGCCTTGGACAAATCCAAGAAACACGCAAATACTGGCGTTTTTTGCTTAATATAATAATCAACAGTCTGTTTTAAACATAATATGGCACTTTCGGTAGAGACTCCCTCTCTAAAACCAAATTGATTATCGCCAACTGAATCATACCTCTTAAGCTGTTTATCCAGTAACACATCCAGTACTTTAGCCAATATGGTAGCCAGAGATATGGGTCTATAGTTGTTTTTACTGGAGGTATCAGCTGTGCTGTTTTTTACTATTGGGATAACAACAGTTCTCATTAGGTCTGCTGATAGATAGGAGTGTCGGATACATAAGGTAAAAAACATTCCTAACACCCTATGAAGGTGACAACCCGCATGCTGCAGGTGCTCTACACTGAGTCCATCATGTCCAGGTGACTTCCGACGTTTCATGCTATTTATAACACTGGACACATCTTTACTTGTGAAGCCAATTACATGGTCTGTATTTATTTTGTACTCAGTGTCGAGGGCCCTCGGCAGCATGGATTTTACCTGAAAATGCTCTTTGAATGTGTTAGCTATTTTCCTTGGATCTTGGCTTCCCTCTACCCCTACAGGTAACCTAACTTTACCATTTAGTTATTTGGTACCCCTCCAAAGCTTGTTAAAACTCTTGGCAGAATGATTAGCGGCTAACATGTCCATTCTGACTTGTTCCTGATTACCCTGAGAAATTTGAGTCGGGATTTAAAAATTTTGCGACTTTCACACATTTTATCAAATATCATCTTTCCCCTCACTACAATGCATTACATGGACGAACTCGTCAGGTAGCAAAAGAAAAGGGTATTAAATACGTTTGGATTAGAAACGGCCGCATATATATCAGAAAAGACGACCAATCTCCAGCCAAACAAATTAAATGTTACGAGTCTCTTAATAATATTTAAGCCTCAAAATGTCAGACCGAGACCATGACTTATACAAATCTATCTAAATGGCTAATATCTACTACCAAAACTTTCGCGGTATGAACTCTAAACTCCAAGATATTCGACTAGCTACTCTACAATGCGAACGACATTATAGGAGCGACTGAAACATGGCTCGACAAAAACGTACTTGACAGCGAACTCTTTTCCAGTGAATACACCACATATAGGCGAGATCGAGAAACAACCTCATCATGCTCCAAATCAGGTGGAGGCGTTCTTCTCGCTGTTAAAAATAAATATGAATCTCGTCGAATAGAACAGTATGAAAGTGAACTGGAAGACCTTTGGATTAACGTTAAGTTAGGAAATAAGAATTTATTAATTTGTGTGCTCTATCTACCTCCGCCAGTAAACAATATTACATTAAATTCTGTTCTAGATAACATTAGCAATACTTTACAGTCTTATCAGGGTGATTTCTTATTACTCGGAGATTTCAACTTGGGTTTTATAAACTGGACACCAGACAATACCACAACACATTACAACACGTCACAAACTACTCCGAATAACTACATTTTTTTTTTTTTTTTCCTGTGAACCATTAAGCAAATTGGACCCACACCACCCTCCGTTAGACATCAAACTCTCATTTGATTTAGAAAAACCACTATGCAACAAAACCTTCGCTACCCATAACTTTAGAAAAGCGGACTACAATCTTGTTAACGCTAAGCTCCGGCTTATGGACTGGAGTCACGAGTTACAAAAATACAATGACGTGAACGACACGATTACTGCTTTCTACCAAATTATAAAAAATATTATTGATACATGCATTCCCAAAGTCAAGCAAAAAAATAGGAAATACCCGATTTGGTTTACAAATAATTTAATTAGGCTGATCACGGAGAAAGAAAAAATAAGGAGACGTCTAAAAGCACAACATTATCCCAGAGACAATATCGAATTCAAAATGGCTAGATCTAGGGTTGAGGCTCTTATGAAATCTTGCTACTTAGAATACATATCTAACACGGAATATGCTATTCAACGTGAACCGAAGAAGTTCTGGGCCTATATAAAAGAGAGACGAGCATCGCTTTCCTCAATTCCTTCTGAAATGACTCTCAATGATAGAGTGGCCAAATCAGGTAGAGACATAAGCAACTTGTTCGCTAAACAATTTTCCGCTTTGTTTTCAGAGCCAACTCCTAACCAGAGTACCGTATCAATTACGACACAAAATTACCCACAGACCTGTCTTTCTTTACTACACATTTCTGAACGAGAAATATGCAAAACCCTAAAAAGACTCGATGCTAGTAAGGGCGCCGGGCCTGACGGTATCCCACCCATCTTTATTAAAAAAACGTATAAATACCTTACGCTACCCCTGAAGATTATATTTAATAAATCTTTAGAAACCTCAACTTTCCCCAACACATGGAAATCGGCAAATATATTCCCAATACACAAGAAGGGCTCGAGACACAGCGTATGTAATTATCGACCTATATCAATGCTCTGTGTGCTAGCGAAGGTATTTGAGAGCCTGATCTGCCCAACTCTTACTCGCTACTTCAAAGGTATAATCACCAAAGATCTGAAGAAGAATCACGGTTTTTGCCAAATACGCTCTACAGTTACAAACTTACTAAGCTACTTAAACGACATAATAAAAAGCGTAGACGGCCAACAGGAAGTTGATGCGATATACACAGACTTCAGCAGTGCTTTCGACAGGGTAGGCCACAAAATACTAATAGAAAAACTACAAGCATACGGCATTCACGATCCCTTACTCTCCTGGTTTAGGTCCTACCTAGAAAAACGAGTTTTGACGGTTAGGGTTAATGGATATTCCTCTGAACCTTTTTTCGCCACGTCAGGAGTGCCTCAAGGCTCCTACCTTGGCCCAATACTCTTTCTGGTCTTTATTAACGAAATCACTTTAAAAATTCGTTTCAGTAAATGCTCCTTGTTCGCCGATGATCTTAAAATATACCGGGTAATAAAATCGATCGAAGACAGCGCCCTATTGCAAAAAGACCTCGACTCTACCCAGATATGGTGCAGCGACAATAAAATGTCCCTCAATGTTCTCAAATGTGCTCATATAAAATTTTCCCGCAAAAGAATTAAACTCAACACGAGTTACTCTATCGAAGGTCAGCAGCTTCAAGAAGCCTCAGTAATTAGAGATCTGGGCGTCATGCTCGATAGCAAATTGTCATTCCTGAAACACCAAAACCAAGTTCTTGCTAAATCATGGTCACTGTTAGGATTTATCAAACGAAATACCAAGGAATTTAAAAACCCAGACTGCATTATTACAATACACAACGCCCTAGTACGCTCTACTCTTGAATACGCATCGGTGGTTTGGAATCCTCATTATGTAACGCATATCCAAAGACTAGAGCGAGTTCAAAAATCTTTCACACGCTACCTTTCCTATAAAGACAAATCATGTCCATACAGAGCCAACTACGACAGACGCATTAAACATTTCAAAATCCACTCCCTAGAGCAGCGTAGGCTGATTGCTGATCTCTGTGTTCTCCACAAAATTGTCAACAGTACACTAGACTCAACAAATTTACTAGGTCTCGTTAACTTATATGTACCCCGATGTGTTCCCAGGTACCCCCCAAAAACATTTATACCCAGTTCTGCTAAAACGAACCTGGGAAAATACTCTACTATGAACCGACTCTTAGACTCTTACAACAAACTAGCCCATCACGACATCGACATCTTCCACGACTCTATTGTCAATTTCAAGAAAACGTTGTACGATATTGTTTAGATTTAAGAATATAAAATACCAATATAAATTTGTAAATTGATAATTACTAGTATTATGATTTTGACATACCTGTTTATTATTTTTATTATAATTGCTAATGCATTTTGTTTTTACCTACGACATCTCGCTTGTAATTATTCTGACAAAAATTTTATGGTATTATTATTATTGCTAATGTATTTTGTTTTTTACCTATGACATCTCGTTGCTTGTAATAATTATTCTAACAAAATTTGATTGTATTACTATTATTGCTAATGTATAAATTTGTTTTTACCTATGACATCTCGTTACTAAACTTGTAGTTATTCTGACAAAAATTTAATTGTATTGTTTATTTTTTCTTTTTTTCTCTTTCTTAATTATACTGAAATAAAATTAAATATTAGTTCTTCAAATTAATTGTAAGTTCGTTTATATTAATTATTTTAAATATAGTAAGTTAAGCATTTCTTATGACACATTTTAACTAAACTTATTTTTAATGTAAGGAGAAAATACCTCTAAAACAGTTGCATACGCCTGTAATTAACTATTGTGTTAGTATAAAACAAAAATGTATTAGTTTTAAGTTTTGAATGTTGTCACAATATGTTGTTGGTGTATCTTTTGAATAAAATAAATAAAATAAAGGACCGCTCTCAGGCTTTCCTCCTAACAAATACATCTTATAGTCAAACCTAGCCTGGTTATGTACCTCCTTTACATGTTTATTCCAACCATACACACATTTACTATTAAAACGCTTTTCAACCAGTTTATAACTAGATATAGACGCCTTACACGACGCCTTAATATTTTCATAGGTACAGCGAGTCTCGTGAAAACGTTCCATGCTAAAGTTGTAACTGTGACGTAACTATTAGGTAAAAGTGTATAATTATAAGGCAGCAGGAACATATTTGTAAATATCTCCGAAATTTGTGCGTTTAAATTCATACTTAGCTTAAGTAGTGTTTTTGTATATTACGATGTAAGTAAGTAGTAAGTAGGTTTCTTTTTTGACAAATTTGGCAAAAATTTTGTAACCTTTTTGTATTTTTTGGATGTATGTAATTACAAAACTACACATATAAATTGTATCTTATTTACCTTTATCAAGTAGTAAGACAAGTACTACACCCGGCGAACTTCGTACCGCAATATTTATTTGCCGCCATGAAAAAATATTTTTAACATTAGCTATCATTTTTTTAATTTCCATACAAACCTTCTCTTGACAATAACGAACACAAAAGATTTATCCAATTTGGTGCAGTCGTTTGGAAGTTATGCGCGTACAAACATTTCGGTAATTTATTTTTATTAATATAATATATAGACTAGCACCTACCCGCTTGAAATTAGGTTAAACTTTCATCCCCTATTTTACCCACCTAGGTTCTGAATTTGAGAAAATGCTGAAATTCGTAACTCATCATATTTTCCGTACTCAATTCATACGAAATATCATGCAAATATGATCAAGGAATAAAAAGTTTCATACAAAGTTTTGTAACCTATTTTACCCCCTTGGGGAATGAATTTAAAAAAATCCTTTTTTAGTAGATGCTTACGTCATATGAGAAATACGTTTGCAAAATTTCAAATTTCTAGCCTCGAGGGTTTGGCCTGTGCACTGATACATCAGTCAATGAAAAGCTTTGATTTTTATATATATAGATTAAGCTAATGACTTTACATGTACTCGTCTGATGTCTTGCGAAGCAGAAACAGTGACGGCTTGCGATTAACTAATTAAAAAGTAGCGTATGAGGATTCGACCGTAAGCCTACTATTAGCCAGTAAAATATGGATTATATTGTTTTGCGTTACAACACAATTAATTTAAATTTGCGTGGAATTCAATAGTGATATTGGAATTAAATGTGTAGGTTCAGTGAGCCGGTGCGCTGAAATGCAAGCAAGACGTAATGCGATCTGCGAGCATTGGGCAATGGCATAGAACATTCCCAGCCGATATCTCTCCATCACTTAGTAAGGCGTTTACACTTGTAATTGCCTATTAAAAACCTGAGTGAATATTATACCTACTAGTGTAATAATTAGGTTTGGGATTAAAAAAAATACGTGTGGCACTCGGGGACTGCCGCGGTAAAGCTATTGCATAGTACCTAAGTCTACACGCATACGTCTAGTCGCACGCACACAAACACCGTGCCGAAGTCTGCCGAACTGAAACGACGTTAGACGATGCACGGCTTTCAACGCCGTACCGCTGTGCCGCGGCCGGTCGGAGTGGGGGATGTTAGGTTTATTTTCGTTACGGAATTTCTTGATTCGGTCGCCGCGCTCAAAGCCCGCGATAAAAGCTATGCAATAGCTTAAAAATAAATTAGGTAATAATCATCCCGTGAAGTTACGCTGTATGTAAGTGGAAAATGGAAACTGGTTCCCATTTAGGGTCTTCCTACACGTACCGCGACGATTCATTTATAATTCAATAAAAGTTAAATGAAAGTGTAGGCTAATTACGAGAATTGGGGTTTAGAAGGTCCAACGACACATTCGGTATTCACACGTCACCACACCTTGACCAACTTTTGTCGCGTCTGTGTGGTGTGGTTGTCGCACGTGTGGGTCGACGCTTGCAACAAATCGAGTAGATATTAGCAGTCATTCAAATATTGAATATTTTATTACATAGCGTCTATAATTGTCATTGCACTAAATTGGCGCACAGATAGTATTAATACCACTGGCATCAGCTCAGACAGAATCTGCTAAAATTCAGCCCCAAGAGACTGAGACGATTATCCAATTTTTATATCAAAATCATTGAAGCACTGACAGGAAAAAACACCAGCGGAGTCGTGGGCTTAGACCAGAGGGTCGCTCTTCTCGAGAATCTTACAATAACACAGTTTCGATGGAGTCACTAAAGGTTAAAACAGCAAAATGTTATTCTCAAGGTCAAACGCAGAAATCTCGATGCGAATATTAAATGATCGAAACTTACGGTAAAAGCCGGATAGTTGCCTTGGTAGGATACATGCCTGATTTCGCTATGTTGAATATGTTTTTTGCGGTAGACTTTGATGATGATTGCAAGTCCCTTCCCTGCAGACAATAATTTCCTAAAAATCATTACTGTAGGCGCACCCGTTTTGTCTATGTGAGCAAAAATCTTCCACGGCGAGACTTGGACGGGCGTTAATATTATACTGGTGAGACAATTCTACTTCATATTTACATTAGCGTAGGTGGTTCCAGTATTTTTTTGGTAACTTTGTATGGATTAGAGGTTAAGTTACTATGGTTCTTACTTTCTAGTATAGAAAAGCTTTTTTTTATTTTGTAAATAGTAAAGGCAAGTATCCGTATCAAAAAGGATAGTCGCCCTTATCTTTTCAGAGGATAGTCGCCCCTAGAGCTGCTCTAACCTAGTACAACGATACATTCTGAAACAAGTAACTATCAAATTTATTTTATTGTTTGTTTTTTAAAACTTTTGCAGTGATTTTAACTATAAAAATATAGTTGTAACTAAAATAAATATTCGATGGTTTAAACAACTAAACAAAGACAAATTTATTTTATTGTTTGTTTTTCAAATTTTTGCAGTAATCTTATCTATAAAAATATAATTCTAAATAAAATTAATATTCGATTGTTTAATTTTCAAATTACGGGACGAAAAGCAAACGAATGGGATACATGATCTACGCTAGGCAACTATCCCCCGATGCATCATGCATTTGTAACGTTATGGTCTAAGATCCGGTTTATGAAATATATACCTTCATCTGTTATTTATTAGTGATAAAAATAAATGATAGATATTATTCACATTGACACATTGCAAATAGGTTGCCTAGTTAAATTGCGCCCTAAGGGCCGATTCACACCAAAATGTCAGCGGAGCGGCGAGCAGCACGCTCACGGCCGCCGATGGCCGCTACGGTCGCTAGCGGCCATCAGCGGACGTGAGCGGCGGCGGTTGTCTCAAGCGAAACTGTGTTTTATAGTAATGAAGATAATGTTTAAAATGAAGTATCCTGACATTTCGGTGTGAATCGGCCCTTAGGGCACAATTTAACCAGGTAACCTATTTGCGATGTTTCAATGTGAATATTATCTATCATTTAGTTCTTATCACTAATAAATTATATCAGATGAGGGTATATATTTCTTATACCGATCTTGCACTATTAGGCAACTATCCCCTTATTCACAGGTCCAGTGAAAATGGATTTACACAAAACTCGTATTAATTAGGCTTACAAAAATTTAAAGAATTTAAATATTATTTAGTTAAAGATCTACCTTTGGATGAACAAGTCAAATTATTCTCAATTAGTATAATTTTATTAAGTACAGGTTTTTTTTTAAAGTGGGGCATTTTGTGGGGCATGGGGCAATTTACACTTTAAGTTGATAGAATCATACATAACCAATGATTTCAAAACTAAGGATTGGCTATGACGTACATTTGACAGACAAAATCTTCAAACAAGAAAATGTTACGCCATTTTGATTTCAGAAGATTTGGTCTTATCAAATTCTAATAAATGCGGACTGATGATACTGCGGAAAGCAAGTGTCATAATGTCAAGATGACAAATGCCAAAACCTCAACTGCCCCAAATTACTGCAAAAGTGGGACAGTTTAAGTGTGGACACTTTTTATCTCGATATGTCTCGTCTATAATTTATAGGTCTATGCAAATAACGGTATTCTGCTAACTTTTAGATAGAAATCTGACTTTGTCACTAACAGCTGAACAGCATCTAGTCTTCTTCTTCTTCTTTAAGCTTAGGCTCGCAGCTACCATTTTGTGGGAATGCCATTCTCTGTGCATAATACCGTACCATATACCATGATAAAATACCTTAATTATATAAAATGTTAAAATTAAATTGTACAAACGTAAAATGTATTATATAAAAAACAGTATAATTCTATCGCAATTTTAGAAATATAATAATGTCAAATAAACCATGTTTTATGTCTATTTAACTCAAAATCGCCACTTCGTCAATAAAACCAGAGATTGGCAACATTGAATCTTACAATGTTAAATGTCAGTTGTCAAATTGATACAATATGACAAAACGAACGGTTAGACCGAAAATTGACCGTGTGACTGTGAATTATGGGAATACAGTAGTTTGGATGACTTAAAATCAGTTTATGATAATATCAAGACGATTATTTGTTTAAGTACTATGCATTGTCTGTAAAAGATAAATACGAGAACTGTGGATATGTTTAATAATAATTTTACAGCAACTTTCAACACTTTATTACAAACTAGCTTTTGCCCGCGGCTCTGCCCCCGTAAATACTGTCCTTTTTCGAGATAAAATGTAGCCTATATTTTAATCCAAAGCCTAAACTACTGCTATACCAAATTTCATCAAAATCCATACCGTAGTTTTTACGCTATCCATCCATCCATCCATCCTCACAAACTTTCACATTTATAATAAGTAAGTAGTAGGATAACACCAAATATTACGTTAATAAATCGCAGATACGTATCTCCGAGACGAGGTACGAACAGCGCGGGCAGCGCGAGCGGCGCGGGCGGGCGCAGTTACGTCGCTTAAGGCGCCTCAACGCGATAGTGCTAATGTACCGAATTAATCTTGTCTTTGTCTTCACTATAACATTTTATGACGCGCTCATTAAAATAGCGACAGTATTAAATACGTGACGCTTAAAGAATTCATTATTAAATACCTTCGCCAGAGTTAATGCTAAGTAGGATTTAAGATGCAATACGTGCCTGCTTGTAGGAGGGAATTTACACGTGATTTATGATGGCGCTCGAAAACTTTGCATTAAATAACTGCGATTTTTCGTTCTAATAAAACACTTGAGATTTGTTATTCGTTTGTTTTTCTTTGTAGTTTTTCAGTTTAAGTTTTTCGAATATTCATCAATGAAACTTTGCCTCGTTGCCTTTAGTTTTTGTGTTCAAATTGTTTTTAATTATAAACGGTGACTCAGAATAATAATACCAAAACTGAATATATTCAGTCTACCTTAAAAGTCGTAGATTGCCTTTATTACACATAATCATTCAAGAGTCAAGACCTCTTTACTATTTAATTATGAAGTATATTGCTGACGAATGTAATGTTAAATCCGTGGGTAACATCCTAATCGAGACCGCCACGCGTGACCTCCGTCAAACCACAAAAGAACATGGCGGACTGTCAGCGCGGTCACTAGATAACACCCATAAGCATGCCCACTTTCTCATGTGAATTTTTTATCAATACAAATGTTTGGTTCACCATGTGGCCCACAACAGTATTTCTGTTGGTCGACTGTTTTATGTTCAAATGTTAGAGACCATATTATTGTTTAAGCTGTTGAAACTATGAGATTTTAATTAAAGTAACCCATGTCAGCCAGTTTTCTTCTAACTATTGTTGGCTGACTTTCATTAGCAGCCGCAAATTGGTCCAATTTACTGTAGACTCTATATAGATTATTATCGTAAGCTTTCTTGTAGAAGTTCCGGAGACTGCCACGTGAGAAAACTTGACAATGAACTTGCAAGCTGATACTATATAATCTACACGTCCCTTTAATCCGAAGTGAGGAGTAGAGTTCGAAGTTGCTCAACTAATTTGCTATTAGAGCTAACAGATATTCAGAAAATTGCCAACTTAAAATTATTGCTCTATTCTCAATGAAATATTGCAATAAGCTAGACCGAAATAGACTAATAGGAACTAGAAGAAAAAAAATCTTTGTTTGATGGTTTAAGTGAAGTGATACACATACTACACAGTACAGAAAAAAACGAATATGTAGATACCTAGTTTACCTGCATACTATATAAGAATTTATTTCTGATTTAGTTCTCTAAGATATAAGTAACTGAACTTGCAAATTTTCTTTTTATGAAATTTTAAAAAAATAAAAAAGATTCATAAAAATACACATCTGACCGGGATTCGAACCCTATACACCAATTTGCCAACAATGCAAAAATTATACATAGACATACCAAACTGCCAATCGGACTGACATTACATAATCTACCGAAGATCTAGAGGACGACTCCCGAACACTTCGCTCCCCATGTCGCAGACAATACGTGTTTAATGTTAGTGTTAGTTTATTATATATTATGTATGTTAGTCTATAAGGTTTTTGTAATATGGGCCTATGCAGCCTGAAATAAACGGTATTTAATTTACTTTAATTTATTTAATAATAGAGTCGAATGTTGACATAATATTATTGCACTATAAAAGAAAAAACGTATAATAATTTAAAAATGCCAAGTTTCCCAGGGGTAAAACCTAGGTAGACCGTTTTTTCTCCCCCTAAACCGCCTGCATACTAAATTTCATGGAAATACTTGAAGTAATTTCCGGGATTCTGATTATAATATATTTATTTACATACAAGAATTGCTTATATTTACAGTACCTTTATGATCTTTGTCAATATACCATATTATACTTTACTTTTAAATTATTAGTTATTGGGTAGTTAAAAATATAAAACTAAACACATACAAAAGTCCAGAAACCGATGCTCGTAAATCTCTAATTTTATACAAAAAATTCAATATATCGTAGCCCGTAGGTAAGACAATTGTTTTGAAAGAAATTTATGTTGGCAAGGACAGAGCATCTGGGCCGCTTACAGCGTTGGCTCGCCTGCAACATATTTCACTACATAAATCATAACTTTATTTCCTCTCGCTCACCGACTGCCGTCTCGGGGTGTCTCTGGAACGGAGCTAAGAATACGGGCCACAACAAAGCACCGCAATATTAAATTAGAACCAGATAATGCCGAATTTTCCGAATTTATTAAATGCAGATGACTGTAGAATTTAATAAGTGAAAATCTGTTTAAGAAATTAAGTAGCAGATACCTGTGGCACATTAAGTGGCAGAAGTTATTAGCTTATTAAGTCTGCTGGTAGATACTTTTTGCTTTGCACGATTTATAACAAGAGGACGCTAATGCAAATAATATGCACGCCGAATACTCGTACGCGCGCTTACGGCGCCGTAGATTCTGATTATTGTAATATATAGAAATAAATTCGAATCTGGTTAAAAGTGCGTATTATGCGCATCATCTGCACCTTCTCAGCGCGTTTAAAATATGTT
The DNA here is from genome assembly GCA_037179445.1 of Phengaris alcon alcon. Taxonomy (NCBI): domain Eukaryota; kingdom Metazoa; phylum Arthropoda; class Insecta; order Lepidoptera; family Lycaenidae; genus Phengaris; species Phengaris alcon. The sequence continues at coordinate 31,948 of JAYRCH010000235.1, forward strand.
ATCGCTCTTAAGAAAATTAGAGGTGCGGAAAATAGTACATAACAACGAAACAATGTAACAATTTAATGCCTCCAATGATTGCAGTGACGAAGTAACTTTTCCTCATTTAAGCGGTCCTTCCTGACAATTAGCGCCCTAAACAATGGCGGTGGAAGGTTCATGAATTTATTGTTAGCTCCGTACTCTAGTAGTGACGGCCACAAAGCCGGGCGACAGCGGATAACGGCAGCGGCAACTAGAGCGAACATTCAATAAGTATTTTGCGACGTTCCGCGGCGAGATCCTGGGATACCAGAGCATTTTATTTCTGTAGCTCTAGTAGGGATAGCTCGATAGGAGTCGTACTAGAGACACACAGAAAAACGACATGTCACTTTTGTTGTGTGCCTAGTAAAAGACAGGCAACTAACTTACCTATTAGGTTACTCTTCTGTTGTAGCATGTGGCCATAGCTGGCGGGCTGGCGAGTTGCGGTATAAGGCTGGTGCTATATTGTCCGGATTCCGTGAGGCCGGGGAAAATTCAGAGCACTTCAAATAAAACACTCTGCGCTAATACAATAGAGCTGAAAATTGAACTGAAGAATGCCAATGTTTAATATGACAGCTCGACATTCGACACTTCGATTTTCAACACTATTGTATTAGCGCAGAGTTCTATTTACAGTGCTCTGAATTTTCGCCGACGTTACGGAATCCGGACAATTTAGCCCCAGCCTAATCGGGTGTCGATCCGGACTTACGAGTAATAAAGACCTATATTAGTCGGTCTTAAAAGTATACCTACCATACAATAAAGCTCCATTCCTACATCATCGCCTGCATCGCTCGCTAGTCGCTGTCGCCGACGCCCGTTTTCTCGGCAATCCGGTAAGCTATTTAAGTGTTGAGACGGAGGTAGTTTGCCGTGAGACGCGGCGAATGCAACCTCAGACTGTTTATCATGAATCTTTAATTAAACTTTAGCTATCACTGTCTGTTGAGCATTGCTTGGTATGCTCCAGCCGTATTGACGACTAGACAATACTGGCGCCTTCGTATAAGCTATTGAGAAAAGATAACTATGTAACATGTGAAAATAATTCTTATAATTTCATGACTACCAAATGACGCGCTATCATTGACATAACCATTTACCAACATTCGAAAAAATACAAGTATTTTGGTGTCAGCGCGTTTAATATACGCCGAGGCTTACGACCTTAAAAGTGATGATTGTTAATTATAATTATATTTCTATGAAAAATTTGTAACTATACGTATAATTTCATAAGCAGGTTTTAATCTTTGTTTCTAAGTTTTTGAGTTTATAAATCCAAAATACAAATTTCATACAACTATAGCATGAGCTTGTAGTGTACTGATTTAATGAAAACGTCTTAATAATTGTTTATATATAAGCCGGTAAATTTACAAAGCTATAACGCTTTTATAGCTCGCATAATCCGCGGTTTTAATAATATGTACCTAACTAAAACCAATGACAATGTCTGTTTCTTTATAAATATTATTACAGCTCTATAATTAATATATTATAAACCTTGGCATGTTGCGAAAAATATACGAAACTAAATTAAAATGTCATTGACGCAATTTTAGCCAATCACAAGACTTCTATTCAGAGTGTTGTTTCAGTAAAAAAAAAAGCGAGAAATTTACCAAAGTAATTACTAATAGGACGTTGTCTTGATATTATTTACAAGTAGCTATTGCCCGCGGCTTTACTTCGCTTTACGTCGCTCTGATTTAAGCAGACAGTCTCAAGTATGACATTTTTAAGTGTTCGTTTAGTAACAAAATTTATTGTCTTAGGCACATAATGTCGGACCGTGGCGGGCCGCATCGCATCGCAAAATGTGTACTTAGCACATTAGGGCCGCATCATCTTGACGTATTTTGAACCAGACGTCCATGTAAATGTTAACGTAGTTACTATTCATTAAGCTGTGCTTACTATCGCACACTTTGTCAGACCGCAGCGGGGCGGGCCGGGCCGCATCGCAATGACCAAAATCCTCGGCGGAGTAATGCCATCTGCGATGCGGCCTGCTCCGCTGCGGCCCGACATAATGTAGGTATGCGTACCTTTATTCATGCAATATGTCTAACATTGAAATTGCTGTTGTGGAATCGTGAAAACGTAGGAACGTTTTTTTTGTAGATTATTCTATTCGTTATTTTATGTGATGATATGTGTAAGAGCTCCGTGGCTTAGTGAGTAGACCATTTGATTCGCACTTAAGAGAGTGCAGATTCGATTCCCAGGTTGTGGCGTGTAGTATGAGACTTTTTCAGATCTCAAGTACATTATACGGACGCTCCAACGGTGAAGGAAAACATCGTGAGGAAGACCGCACATGGTTGGCCCCAGACGTATTGACTAGTCATTCCTCTGGACTAGGCTGACTGTTGTGAGAATGCCGTATGTGCTTGGGTAACCATACGACATTTAAAAAAACCAACTGTCCCAGGCACTACAGTATTTCAAGAGTGGTTACTTCGCTCGGAGAATACTGTATAAGTCATCCAATAACGGATGAAAAGGCCTAAGTTTTATTTTTATTTTATGTGAATAATTAAATTAAAAACTAGATTTTTCCCGCGGCTCCACCCACGTAAATACAGTATCCCACGGAAACATTGCCTATTTGTTAATCCAGGGCTTAAACTACTATCATGCCAAATTTCATAAAAATCCGGTGAGTTGGTCAATCAATGAATCATTTATTTCACAGAATGTGGTTAACAATGGTGGATACATAGGTATATCAGTTCTTACACATCCTACCATAACAATCGTGTGTGAATATGTCAATAAGTAATTATTATTATTATTATAGAAAATACAAAGTTAATTAGTTATATATTAATCAATTCTAATGTTAATTAATGTTCATTTTTGCGTAAAGGAGTAACAAACATCCATCCATACTCACAAACTTTCACATTTATAATAGTAGTACGATATTCACGAGCAATAAACAAAAATTTATCTTACTCGATAATCGTTTCTTCTAGGTTTTCATTATATTCTTTATTCATGTTTGTCATGAGAACGTACATTGATTAATTTAATAAAATGTTTTGTGAAAGTCGTCGCGATTCACACACAAATGTGGTTTACGTTTGTTTCGGTTTGCAGAGTCGTATAATTTTAAATCAATTTAATGATGGAGTTTCAAAGTTATTGTCAGTTCGTTATAATACAATTAAGTGCTTGTGACGGTTTGTTGGTGGATTCAATTAACAACTTTCCAAATATTTTATACGCAGAGAAAGTGACTACGTAATTGTATCAAAAATATTATATTCCTGGAACATTCTTCAAAGTTCTCTTTGTGAAACATGGAATAGGTTAAATTTTGATTTTCATAAATATAGTTTTAGATTTCTGTCACAGGTCCTGTTGTCAACAAAGTGTTTAAAATACTTTTATAACGTCCATCGGTCAATCAATCACCTGTCTATCAAAAACAACCTAAAAGGCCTTCGTTAGTGTTTTAAAAAATGAAGGGCAAAAAGTTTTACAAAGTAGTGATGTACATTAAAATTATGTAAGTAAAAGGATTTTTGCTGGTTAAAAAGTTTTTCAAATATTTACCTCATCTGAGAGTAAGTATGTGGGGACTATTTTATGATGGGGGAATACATGGACCGATGAAATTTAAAAACAAGCGAGCTGTCTAAATATAAGGTACTTGAATCTGTGTAGGCACTAATGGCAAGACACTTTATCCAAAACATGTTTCGAACTACAAAGTGATGTGTAATTACGAACAATAAAAAGCTATGACAGTCACAATCAGCTCATATATTTATCATCGCTATGTTACGACTTACGATATATTTACAACAATATCAACAATTTATAATTTATGTTTGATCATTTTTACAACAAGAGTATACATACCTATAACCATAGTAAAACATCTACGTAGGTACATTTGAAACTATGATATTGTCAAATTATTTGTGGATATAAATAGAAATGTAACACAATTTTTTAGGTATTTGTAGTGTGTGAAAACATTTGGGTGGCCTAGTAGCTCAGGAGTAGCTCAGGAGAGTAGAGAAGTAAGTTGCTAAAAACGTCAAAAGCTAATTATGAAATGTGAAATAAAATTTACAGCTGTTTTTGCGTTTGGGTGAAAATTAATGAGAACATTAGGTGGGCTTTACATTCGCACAGGTGTTGAACAGCGGGGCTCGCGTGGAACAACCACGTGAAATCAACGTCACACACAGCGAAATATTTTAAATCTAATTTAATTAACTAATGTGTTAAATATTAGCATTCATTACAACATGTTATATCAATTTAGCTAATTGACTTTTCTGTACATTTCAATAAATAAACGTAGCTGAAAAAAGACCGATTATTCCGATCTATTACTCCAAAGAGTCTCTGAGATGAATTCTAAGAAACGTCATATCCGAGAATTTACACTAAAATGTATATTTTAATCATTTTTTCACTTAGGGAGAATTACTGGATATAAGTTTTTCAGAATTCACCTTAACTCTTTGAGGTACGAGGGCTGCACTAAAAGTATCGGGAATGGAATATTTCCACTGTTCCTGTCATATTAAAATCTTTTTAATTTAAACTCCTTGGTTTTAAAAATCGAATACCGTTTATTTATTTAAAAAAAGATTCTCGGTCTTGTCACAAGGTCTTGTCAAACTTGTTTAGTCGTTGAGAAAATGGAATTGACTCGAGAAAATTCTAGAGCGATGATTTATTATGACTTTCGAAGTGGTTTAACACAAAAACAGTGTGTTGACCGGATGATTTCTGCATTTGGTGATGAAGCCCCATCCAAAACCACAATTTATCGCTGGTTTTCTGAATTTCAACGTGGACGTGTCAAGCTCAGTGATGATCCCCGTCAAGGTCGTCCAAAAACTGCAGTCACCCAAGAAAACGTTGATGCTGTGCGTAAGCTGATTGAGAAAGATCGACATGTGACATACCGCGAAATTCAGGCAACTTTAGACATTGGCATGAGTCAAATACAAATAATCTTGCATGAACAATTAGGTGTAAAAAAGTTGTTTTCCCGATGGATACCGCATTTGCTCTGTAAAGAGCAAAAAGCGGCTCGCGTTACTTGGTGCGTCAGAACTCTCGAAAGATTCCACGCAGAATCCTCAAATGCTGTATACAACATCGTATCAGGTGACGAATCCTGGATATATGCGTACGAACCCGAGAAAAAAAACCAGTCACGAGTTTGGGTGTTCGAAAATGAGTTAAAGCCAACAAAAATTGTTCGTTCACGGAGTGTTGCAAAAAAAATGGTGGCCACGTTTGTCTCCAAAACCGGCCATGTTACGACTATTCCTCTTAAGGGACAAAGAACGGTTAATGCAGAATGGTATGCTAACATTTGTTTGCCACAGGTCGTTTCTGAACTCCGTAAAGAGAACTGCAACCGCCGCATCATCCTCCATCACGACAATGCGAGTTCTCACACCGCGCACAGAACAAAAGAGTTTTTAGAGCAAGAAATCATAGAATTATTAGACCATTCGCCGTACAGCCCCGACCTAAGCCCTAATGATTTCTATACTTTCCCTAAAATAAAGAATAAATTGCGTGGTCAGAGATTTTCATCACCTGAAGAAGCTGTGGACGCCTACAAAACGGCCATTTTGGAGACCCCAACTTCCGAATGGAATGGTTGCTTCAATGATTGGTTCCATCGTATGGAAAAATGTGTCAAATTTTGCGGAGAATACTTCGAAAAGCAATAAATACATTTTTAAATAGTAATGTTGTGTCACTTCCTTGATACCCGAAATTTTCAGTGCCGCCCTCGTAACAGAGTGGAATAATCCAAAAAAAAGTTCAAGAGTTGATGAAATTCTTAAAAAATATAGATAGTTAAAGAGCTATGTTTATTGAATACAAATGTGAACTATTTCATGAATATTGACAAGAACTTTAGGTAAAATTTTTATGTTAACGAAATACAGGAATTTCCTGTTTTTTTCTATCACAACATCGCATACATAGTCGAAACTAACATACAATATACAGTGTACATCCTAAATACTGCAAGAACAAGATCAGCCAATAGGTATCCTAATTTGCGACTTCAAAAGGCACTAGTTATTAATTACATTACTTGATACGTTTTTAAAGTCGTTGTAATTCGTTATATATATATTTTTGTTACGAAAGATGTCAGAATGCAGCACAATAAAATAGGATCATCTTCAAATTGGACGAAATGCTTAGTGGACTTAACGCATAATTTAATAAATATTTTACTTAATGTTTTTTAACTTTAAAAAGCCAAAAGCTCGAGGCGCCTTCACACACGCTCCGGCGGCGCCACTGGATTTGTTTAATTTTTCCGCAGAAGCTGCGGAAAAAAATTACCTAGGTACCAATACTACTGCAGCGGCTCCGCGGGATCTGCGGTGCGTGTGTAAGCGTACTAAAAACGTGTACATTCAAAGTGCACAGCGCCACCTAGTTGTAAACGCGACAACTAGGTCAAATCACATACAAATTCCTAGTAAACGCTAAAAGCGCTCACGATCGAATGCGAAAAGAAAAAGTCACACTTAGCATTTAGATTAGCACATTAAACTAACTTAGAAGCGATAAAAATTAAATTAAATTGCTTTAGTGTACTGTAGTACGTAGGTACATCATAAAATACAAGCATGATTAGCTAGATTCTAATAAATGTTATCAACAACAAATAATTCAAGAGTCACGTTAGGTATTATATATTATCAGAAACATATATAAACATATTTAAATATTTCCGCTGCTATATTATATTGTTATAGAAAGTATTTGGTATCTGCTATTGTTATACAATATAATAATAATTATATTACTACATAGATCCACTTAATTTTTTTATATTTGAAAAAATATTACAGAGCTTTGGGATAGATATAAAGTGAGTGCGACCCTGTATTAAAGAATAATAGCTTAATACATTTTGTAGATATCTATACTTTTATATAATTTCTACAGTTAAAGGTAACTATGATATACCTACTTATAGCAGAAGAAATGATTTTATTGAAAATCTCATAACAACAATATTCTCTATTAAATAAATGACACGTTATAAACATAGGTACAAATTAAATATTATTTCTACGTTATCGTAACTGTAATTTTGTTAGGAGACAGATCACTAAACAAAATATTCACCTGTTTAATGTTAGACATATTTTTTTCCTTATAACCCCCATGATAGTTGTTGAGATAAGTTACTTACTGGTGAGTAGGAAACTTTACTTCCTCTTCAGATTTTAGGCCATTTACACAAAACAATTATATTTACCTTGAACAAAAATATTTTTTTTTAAAGATCAATATTTTTTGGTAGGTACTGCTAAAATGGACTAAAGAAACTAATTATCTACGCATTGACACCATAGATATCATCGACATATGAGGCTTTCTTCCCTGGCCGCGCAGACCCCATGCGAGGGCGCTAGGAATAGCTTGCCGTTTGCGCACGCGCAGAGCTGGTAGATGTTTTGATGATGGGGTCCATGAGGCCCTGAAGGTGGCAGCGGCAGGGCAGACTTTAACTTCGGCATGTATATACTTGACGCGTCTAGCCGGATCTGAAAGAATGTGCCTTTGAGTACGTTTTTCACAGGACTATATTACACAAGTATACCACATTTGAACGTCCTACTACTATTATAAATGTGAAAGTTTGTGAGGATGAATGGATGTTTGTTACTCTTTCACGCAAAAACTACTGAACAGATTTCGATAAAATTTGGAATGGTAGTAGTTTAGGCTCTGGATTAAAACATAGGATACTTTTCCCCTGGGAACACTGTACTGTTACGCGGGCGGTGCCGCAGGCAACAGCTAGTTAAATAATATATGCGGCTTTACATTGAATACCGTGATCAGCACTTAGGTACTGTAGCCTAAAGGGTAAATGCTCAATTAGGCATCGATAGATATATCCTCAGCTAAAGAATTTGTCACATATATAATAATAATAACAAACGAGGATCGTTAATTTAATTTTGGTTACTATTTGTTATAAGATTTTGTCATAATTTAATTTATTCCGTTATACTTATTTTATATTGATTATCTATTAATTTTAATTATTTTTGGTTTTAATATCAATTTATTTTGATGTCTATTAATTTTAATTATCTATCCATTTTAATGTACGACTAGTTACTAGTTATGTTATAGTATCATTTAGTAATAAGTTTACGTATATAATAAATTGCGCGTAGCATATAAAATGATTGCTTCTACACTAGATGTTCAATATTTAAAATCTGGCAACACGACACAAATATTATGGCTATCCGTATCGTATTAGAAAATAGAAATATAAAGCAAGTGTCGCATATGTTTTGAATGAATCCCACGGTCAGCACTCACCGGTCACCGCACCGACGAAATAGAAATATAGGAAATATGCGGCAGATGTTATGGTATCCCATGATCAGCATTAGACAAGTGTAAAAATTGTGGCTTTCTAGTTATCGACAGTCTAAGGGTTGATTAATGGGACGGACCGCCAACACAATAAGCTTGTTGATATAAGGGCCGCAGGAATATAATTGTTTCCTGGGCGTATTAGTTTATGTTCAGTCTTACTATACTACTTAAATGTTTTTTGATTTGTAAGTAAGTATGTAAGTTTTAATTTTTTATTTTTTGATGTAGCATTACAAAACTAGGTACACATATAATTTATTATATTGTTATACATTTAACACCTCAATATTTCTGGATATTTTAATTATACAAAATATTTTACATTAAGTCAACACTCCTATAATTGTGACTACATGGGCGGCGGTAGTCGCTTATCCTCTGTACTTATCACTTCTACTAATCACTTGTAAAAAACATTTAAGGTCAGTACTCACCGCGCCAGCGACAGAACGCATCCGAAAGGTGGTAAGGCAGCTGGCAGTGATGTCGCCCGCGCGCGACTCTAAGCTGACGCTATGCGCTGCATGCACCTCCAGCGACCGTGTCGGCGATTCCAGCCTACAATTTTTTATTTCAACTTAGAGGTACTTTTACTATTTCTATAATATATACAAAGTAGTATATATTTATACAAAGTATTATTCAAATAGTTTTTACTGTAGTACGCTTACTCACGCGCCGCAGCTCCCGCGGCGCTACTGCACTAGGATTTGTATGGGCTTTGTGCCGTTGTTGAAACGCCGCAGCTCCTTCCATACGAAATTCGGCAGCGCCGCGCGAGCTGCGGCTCGTGTATAAATACACACACAAAGTCATAACTCGACTCATAAGGCTCGTAGTTAAAAATTTGCCTACCTACTTAGTTACCTACGAACTCAGTTTTCGTTTTAGCTGGGATTATAAGGTTAATGGTTTATCCTTTTTTTAGATTGATCAGTATAAAAGGTTTTTACGTTCAAACTCAAAGCCTGAGCATGATTAAAAATGCCATAGCAATTTCCAATGCCATAGATCAAGTGGCATCGATCAGGCAAAGATCGAAAGTAATTTTAGACGTGCATAGCAAAAATTGAAATAAGACTTCAGACTTCTCGATTTTTGAGTTGGACGTTGGAGTTTGTCTTGTGGTGCATTAATATAATAAACTAAAACAGACAGCATAATAAACGTGTTTATTATATTCTCTTACCTTCGTATAGCAATCATATATACAAAACAAGCTGAAGTTTTCTTATTGCATAAATGAATAATATTCGAAAATATGAGTAAGTTCTCAAATATATGTATGTATGAAATAGCATATGAAAAATCAATATTTCAAGGGTACAGCGATTTGCTTCCAGAATTTCGTATAACGCTCCATAGTCACCGAAATCATGACGTCTCGCTTTCGCAAGTTATATGAAATATATAACAAAATTGCTTATACTTATCTCCGAAATTTGAGCGTTTATATGATGATGTAGGGCTTTAGTAATAAAGAAAACAGTTTTTTTTTGCAGTTTTACATGTAGATAACTTTTAAATTTAAATTCCACCTCAATATTGCTGAATACATAAATGAAACTAAATATTTACATGTAGTCATCTACTAGTAAAGGATATTGCTATTTGATTATTATTCTTTGCTCATCGTAAGAAAATGTTTTTATGTTGAACAAAATGTTACCAGCTTAAAAAAAGATATGTTTAACCTAAAAATAGGACTGAAAGTGTTTTTTCAAACTGGCATAGCTGGCGACCAGGATTTCGTCGCCCACCGTGAGCGCACTAAAACAGCAGTGAGCCCCGCGCGACGCGCATCTCCATCACGCCCACGTTCATCTCAAATAATAAAAGTAATCGAAAATACGTACATGAGTTGTTTAGACGGTGGCGCTTTAACTAGCGAGGTTTGCACGGCGGTGCGGAAGGCGGCGCCTGCGGGGCTGGCCACAACCACGTTGTCGGCGCCCACCGTGAGCGTGCCGCGCTGCGCGCCCAGAAGCAGAGCCCCTCGTGCGTCTCGCACCTCCAACTGGCCCACGCTCATGTCTAAACGGTCGTGGCCTAAGGGATAAAGAGTTGCGTATTTTTATAAAATAAGTACCTATAGACATTTTACTACATCAGAATAAAAATGCTGCTTCATAATATCGTACTAATAAAGTCTACAATATAATATAAAACATTTTAACTAAGGTAACTAAAGATTTCCGTACAATGATTGAAAGCTTTTTACAAAAGTACTGTTTAAAAGTTTTAGTTTCTGTAAAAATTGAAGATTTTTAAAAAGGCTGAAGATGTCACGGGCTCGGAATGGAATATGAAATAACTTACCTAAAAATAGTCTACTCTGGACTAATCCGAGTCTATCACGAGTCGTGACCGAAAAATTTCTAGACGATTCGATCGATATGGGTTGTCCGCGACGAGACTTAATGCTGGAAGCATACAAGGAGTCCAACACGAGAGTCTGTCCAAGTAATTGGAGCCCGCCGGGCACAATCCGAAGCTGCCCCATTCCCTCCTATAAAACAACGATCTAATAATATATTCCCTAAATAAAGTTACTAGTCGAGCACATTGTGCTTTATCTGTGACCGTCATATTTTCATTATTATTAAGTTATTTGCTTTTATTATGTAATCGATTCAATTATGTGGTGACACCCAATTCGGTAATTCACTTAGCACCTGATTATTTTAACTATTTAAATTACAATAATCATTTAGTGTTGGAATGTTTAAAACATATACGATTTGTAACCAACAGTCAATACAGTTAATTTAAAATCTATACAAGTGAAGATTGAGAAATAATAACTTTTAGTGTGCCCACTATTTTCAGAGCTACTTGGGTAAATCATAAAATATATTATCCTAATCACATAAATTGCATATTTCAAAAATCTACTAACACGTCAAATATTAATCATCACAAAAGTTATACAACATAAACTCCACGCGACTTGAGTACTAACGAATAAAACTCATATTTACCGAGTTAAAATCCAATACTTTGAGAACCCAAAGCGTCAGCGCGAGGTTCACGATCATCATCAGCATGAGCGACATCACGAGAATGTAAAGGCATTTTTTCCGCCAGCCGTAGATGCCAACTTTGAATTGGCTGTTATAACTGTTCCTGATCGAGTCGGCCTTTGTGTCCCGCCCGCCATTGTTGTTCAGGATCGGTTCCGGGCTGATCTTGTCGGCGTACGGAATCCTGCAACAAATATCGCTTTAAACAACGTGACATTCTCTTTTGAAATCGATTGGAAATGGTATTCAGAAGAGTGCGGTTAGGCTTATTTATGTAGTTAATGTTGCGGAAATATGTTGTTATTATTCTTAAGTTGAATTAAAATTACGTAAATTATTTTTGACATGATAGCGTTTTATAAATCGATGAACGCCGGCAGCACCCACAAAAAATTGTCACGCTCGCCTGATTGTCACGTTCCACCTGATTGTCACGTTCCACCTGATTGTCACGTTACGCCTGTGCCGAGCGTGCAAGCGAGAACGCGGGACAAGCGATAGAGAGGCACGTTCGGCCTAAGCGTTCGGCTTGTGATGTCGTTATCACTTAAACTCTACGTGTACACGTAAACCCCACGACGGTCTACTCGTAAGCCCCACTAAAACGAAGGTATTATTAATGGGTAGCAGACGGATGCTTGCACTACTTGACAAAGCTATTCTACCTCCCATTATCTTGAACAGCACTACGATACCTTTCTTTGTCTCTGCCAAAAAACTGTGAGTAATTTTTGACCCACACCTGTCTTGGAATGCATTGGCATTCCAATACATTAGTTGTAAAATGCACCTCATCCTGCATTCACTCAAACAAATACGAAACTTTCTTTCTACTCCTACTAAAATTCTATTAGCGCAAACCCTTATCCAATCTATTGTTGATTACGCTGACGTTTGCTTTTTATTTAGACGCGAATGAAGAGATTCTAAACAAATTAGAACTTTTGCAGAATCTCTCCATACGTTTTATTTTTGGTTTAAAAAACGAGATCACATGTCTCAATACAGAAAGCAGTTGCAGTGGCTCCCTATTCGTCTACGCAGAAACTATCGAATCCTCTGTCTCCTTTTCAATGCTCTGTCTAGTCCTACATCTCCTTCTTACTTAAATGAGGGTTTCTCCTTTCCTAATTTACAAAACTTATCTTGTAGACCCTTTAGACGCACTGTTCTAGATATCCCTCCCGAAGTTGTAGCGACTTCTTTGCCTACTCCTTCACGGTGCATGCTGCTAAGTTCTAGAATTCCTTGCCAGCTCAGATACGGGAGTGTCACCACTGTGTACACTTGGGCTCATTAAAGAATGACTGCTTGAGCACTATCTCAGCTTAACCTGATAATTATGATACCAAGCCCTTAGTTTATGCTATTAATAATATATGTTATGTATCTATTATAAATTATTTTATATATTAGTATATTGTAATATTTTTATGTAAGTATTTGTATAATATTAAAGCAATTAATCTCTATTTATTATTGTTAATAAAAATGTACGCACCAGATACTGTTATTTTTCTTCATTTTCTCCTGTATCAGGGCTACTGGAAGAAATTAAAATTTTGGAATAAGTAGTAACCTTGTACTATATTGTTTTCTAGTTTTAAGATTTCATTGTTTATTATTGTGTATACATAAATTACTAAATAAATAAAAATAAAATTATCGTCCGTAAACCGACTTAACAGACAACCATTTCTTACTTAATTTTAATTCACTGTTAGAATAATTAACGTTAAAGTGCCTATGTTCTATAGTATAACATTTTCTTACATAAATAATGACAGTTACTTAACCTTCTATTATCCATATAATGGGTTTTATTATCTAAACTAAATGGTTTCAGCAAAAATAACAGATTTTATTGCATTTGAAAGTACAGTGCATACCATAACTTGCCATAATTTGAGTTATAAATACTAAATAGAGATTTCTTGACTCAATGAACATCAACTGACATCGTAGCTAAACGTTTAAACATGTATATTATGAACTGATACATTATAGACTTTAGTCATTCTGCTCTCGGACACCGTCCGATGAACAGCTCCGCTCGCTACGATCGTTGCCGTCGTCCCGCGCTCTCTATTTGCGCTCTCGCTCTATCCGTGTGTCATTGCTCACAATAGTGCACCACTGGAAGAAAGACAGAAGACTCAAGAGTCAAGCTTCAAGAGGCAAGACTCAAGAGTGAAGAGGAAGGCGCCACCCAACCGCCTTTGCCGCCCGACCCGTGCCGTACCGTGTCTCGCGCCGCGCCGCGATCGCCGCCTACCGGACGATTCGTGCGACCGCTCGCATCGTCCGTCTCGCTCTTTAGTGCGAGCCTTCTGCTCGCACACCCGCCGCGAAGTTACCGCCGCGTTAGGACGAGCGTGCGACCGGTCGCATCGTCCGTCTCGTTCTTAGCGCGAGCCTTCTGCTCGCGCTCCGCCGCGTCTCGTTCGCGAACACTAGCGCCCTAGTGTTTAGCGTAACGTTAGTGAGTGAGTGAGTTCCAGCTGCCCTAGGAACAATTGTAAGTACCGTGACACGGTTAGGCACACTACACGAGGAGTTTTCCTCCCTACACACCTCCCCTCCCGGTCGCCGGGAGGGGCTGTATCCCCCAATATTAATTAGAGAGCAGAATTTCTTTTCACAACCAGGATAAAACTTCCTAATTATGGCCGACGCCTTAATCAGGAAGTTCCTGACGTTCCTTCAGAACGAATTCCCTGATGCCGCTAAGAAATGGGAACGCTTCGCGAGCGCCCATGAAGCAGACTCACCGGCGTCGCCCGATTGCGACGCCCCGCTAATCCCGGCCGAAACAGAGGCCTTATCATCTCCTTCAGAGATGTCTTGCTCAGAGCAAGAAACCGACCGTAGTGAACAAGGCGAGTTCACTACCGTCAGATACAAGAAGACGAAGAAGAGGAAGCGCCCAGAAGGCACCTCCTCTCCAGTCTTATCTTCCCCGACCAAATCGGTCCGCAAAAATAGGAAAACCGTGCAGGCTCATGGCTCCGCGACCCCCGTTACCTCAACGGCCCCTCTGGCCTCCCAGGCCCCTCTGGCCACCCAGGCTCCGCTGGCCTCCCAGGCCCTTCCGGCATCTCAGGCCTCCCTGGCCCCTCAGGCCTCCCAGGCCCCTCAGGCCTCCCAGGCCCCTCAGGCCGTCCGTACGCCAAAAATGCCTCCTCCTGTAATCATACAGGAGAAGGCCAAATGGAATATAATTTCTGCGGCAATAAACGAGCAAAAGCTTCGATACTCTTCTGCGCACACGACCCCCATAGGGATCAAAGTGCAGGTTAAATCGTCGGAGGACCACCGCCTCCTCACCGCGTTCTTACGCGCAAAGAACATAGGCTACCATACGTATGCCCTTGAAGACGAGCGCCTTCTGCGCGTCGTCATTACAGGAGTCGATAAGTGCCTCTCCACAAAAGAGGTACTCATGGACATCCAGTCCCAAGGTTTTCCCGCCTTAGAGGTACATCGCATGTACCACCCTATCAAAAAACACGAGTACAATATGGTACTAGTAACCCTCCCTCTTACACCAGAGGGCAAGGATATCTTCAATATCCGAGCCGTCTGTCATATTACGGGCATCCGCGTCGAGCCCCCCCGTAAAAGGGGCATCCCTGGCCAGTGCCACCGATGCCAACTTTACGGGCACTCGGCACGGAATTGCCAAGCTAGGCCGCGTTGCGTTAAGTGCCTCGGTGACCACGGCACCTCTGACTGTCTCCGTAAGAGCCCAGCTGAGGAGTCCGAACCCCCCAGCTGTGTTCTCTGTAAGTCTAAAGGACACCCCGCCAATTATAGAGGGTGCAAAAAAGCACCCAAAGTAAAAAAGCGTAGTGCACCGCAGACTAAAAGTGCCCCCCCCAAACAGAGATTCGTCGCTGCCCCCCTACCCTCCCAATCTGCATGGTTCAAGCCCGCGCAGAAACGTAGTTCGGAGCTAGCGGTTTTCCCCGCTCTCCCCAGTAAGGCCATGCCCTCCGCGCCCGTAGCGCCTAAGGCCACGCCCCCTCCGACTCCCAGCTTCACTGCAGACCTCTCTTTCGTCCAGCAGTTTTTAAGCAACATCGGGCCTATTGACCCGATGGAGCTTTCTATTTTAGCGACAAAGCTAAAAGGTTCGGCCACAGACCGCATCCAAGCTTTGTCAGACCATCAGGTCTTGATCCGTCAGATCAAGGCCCTCTCCACAAACGGTAATTAATGGAGCCCTCGGGAAGGACAAAGCCGCACTCGTTACGCGTAGTGTCGTTCAATACGAACGGCATTAGGAATAACATTAGCGAAATTCGCGATTTTGTAAGCAGCCAAAATGTCGATATTCTTCTAGTGCAGGAGACTTTCTTAAAACCTAGCATGAGGAGCCCTAAAATAGCTAACTACAAAATAGTCAGAAACGATAGAACTCGATCCCGACTCGGAGGTACTCTTATCTACTATAAAAAATCACTACATTGTATTCCACTAGAGCCACCGTCATTGTTAACTTTAGAAACATCTGTTTGCCATATTAGTATGTCCGGTCACGGACCCATTGTTATAGTAAGCGCGTACTTAGCGTGCAACAAAGAACTCCATTCAAGCGACCTACAGGCGCTATTCAATTTAGGTAACGCTGTCATCATTGCCGGCGACTTTAATTGCAAACACACCGAGTGGGGCAATGTTCATAACAATAGAAACGGCACCATCCTTTGTAATTTAACCGACACTTTAAATTTTGCACTATTAGCCCCCACCGATCCCACTCGCTATGACACCAATGAAAACATCAACGGTGTCATACGCGATCCTAGTACGATAGACATAGCCTTAGTTAAAAATGTTTCTCTCAATATCAATATTGAGACTCTCCACGAGCTTAACTCAGACCACAGACCGGTTATGATTACACTTGGTAGTCTTAACCCCAATAATTCTAGTACTAGGAAGATAATAGATTATAAATCACTAGCGGAGAACATTAAAGTCCTTCATTCTAGCCACTTAGACAAAATCCCCGATATTATAGATAGTAAAGAGACAGCCATAGAGGCCGCCTCCCACTTGACCGATCACCTGGTAGCGACCATAGAGAACTCATCTAGGGAGGTGCCAACGACCCCCAAGGGCCGTTGGCCCCTCCCTGAGGACATAAGGGAGTCCATCAGACTCCGAAATGCGGCTAAGCGCACATATGATCGCTACCCGTCGGAAGAGTGGAGGAAAGCCCTCCGTCACTACGAGAGGGAAGTTAAGTTTAAAATCAAACAGCACAAAGCCGAGAGTTGGGATCGACTTCTCAGTGATTTAGAACCGTCTCACGTGGCGTACTGGCCACTCGCGAAGGCCCTCAAAAACAACACGGAGAGCGACATGCCTCCGTTAGATAGACCTAACCGTCCTCCTGCATTCGAAGACATTGACAAGGCCGAGTGCCTAGCTGATAATTTGGAACAACAGTGCCGGCCGAGTACTCTCCCGATTGATCCCGTGCACCTTAGCTTAGTTAATAGCGAGGTCAACAGCCGACTCTCGAGGCCACCTGACGTAGACAGGGTGAGGATGGTGGACTCGGAGGAGGTCAGTGACATCATTAAGTGTATGAATGCCAAAAAGGCCCCAGGCCTCGACGGTATTTCAAACAAAACACTTAAAATGTTACCGTCCGAGCTAATTCAACTCCTAGTGAACATCTTTAACGCCCTCTTAGTAGGATGTTCATTTCCAGACATTTGGAAAGTAGCTATTGTCATAGGTATCCACAAACCGGGGAAACCCCGGAAGGTGCCTGGTAGCTACCGTCCAATAAGTCTCATTAGCTCCCTAGGTAAAGTCTACGAAAGAGTTATTAAAAGGCGCCTTAATGACGTCATAACCGACAAAAAACTCCTTCCAGACGAGCAGTTCGCCTTCCGCGAAATGCACAGCTGTCCCGCTCAAGTACACCGCTTAACGGAGTACATATTATCTAGCAAAAACGACAGGAAGACGACATGCGCCGTATTCTTTGACATTGCAAAAGCTTTTGATAAAATTTGGCATAACGGACTGTTATACAAACTCTATCAAATGGAAATACCCGATTATCTTGTCTTACTAATTAGTAACTTTTTAAAAAATCGTAAATTTCATTTCCGCGTAGAAGGCGCACTGTCGTCGCCAAGATATATGGAGGCGGGAGTACCGCAGGGCTCGGTCCTCTCGCCCTCCCTATATAACCTGTACACTAGTGACATCCCCAAACACGCTAAGGTGCAATTAGCTATGTTCGCGGACGACACAGCCCTTTATTATTCAAACACACGAGCCCGTACCGCGTCTAAAGTCCTCCAGGAGTCAGTTACCGCTCTCGGTAATTGGTTCTCCAAGTGGAGAATAGAAGTCAATCCCGATAAAAGTCACGCCATTCAATTCAATGGTAATAAATCAGCGGGGCGTAAGTGCCCCCGTAAAGTAATGAGCCCTATTAGCCTGCACGGCAACATTATCCCTGAGGTCTCTCAGGTCAAATATTTAGGCGTAGTACTAGGCAAGTCGATGACGTTTTCGAGTCACATCAGTAACACACTACGTAAAGCGAAATTTGTACTCTACAAATTATATCCGCTACTTAATTCGCGAAGCAAAATGTCCTTAAGACATAAGCTTACATTGTATAAGGTTTGCATCAGAACGATACTCACTTATGCGTGCGTCTCTTTCGCACAGATAAGCGAGTCTCAAATGGACCGCTTGCAAAGAGTCCAGAACCGGTTTCTACGCATGGCAACAGGCGCCCCCTGGTACATGCGTAACATCGACTTGCATAGGGACTGCGAACTAGTCACTATTAAAGCCTATATCAAGGAACTCGTAGAGAGATTCTTTGATAAAGGCAAAAACCACCCAAACCCCCTTATAAAAAAGGCACTGGACTACAACCACGACGCACTGACTTTCCGACACCCGCACAAACGGCCTAAGCATATCTTAGCCGATCCCGTTGACCCGACCACAAAATACGTAACGTACTGTGTACAGTTACGTAAACACAAATCACACGCACCCGCGACGCTAGCATCGCACCGGGGTCGACGCCGGCGCCTACCCCGAGGTCCCACATCCGACACGACAACACGTACAGACGTACAGACCGACCCTAACACGGGACCGGACCCGAACCCGAGTTCGAGTTCGCATCCCAGTAGTCTAGGTACACTCCTAAATAGTGTCCGCGACCGCGATATTGATATAGAGAGCTCTACCAATACCGCGAACCTCATCGACATTAGGACTTACGCGCGCGAGTCATCCCGACCGTACGCGGAAGGGGAGAGGGACGGCCCTCTCAGTACCGATATCGACCAAATCGAGAGCTCCTCTATCGCGATAACTCGCACGCCGCTAGTCTCTGCTACCGCGCGCGAGCAACCTCACTCATCAGCGAGTGAGGAAGGGGTCGGACCCCTCAGCAGGAGAGACCCGCGTCTCCCCTGTCAAAATAATAGCTTCTAATCCGTAGCTGTCCCCAATATCCGGTTTGAACATCACCCGGGTGATGTTAGGGAGGGTCAAACCCTCCCATCGTCTACCACCAAACAAACTAGCCACCAGGCTAGTTATAGTCCGACTTAGCTACAGCGGTCTTAACCCGACCCTTAGCATAGACCCGTTCGAAAAAAAAAAAAAAAAATATAGACTTTATTATCGCCGCGGTAGCTATTAAAAGCCCTTACAGCACTTGATGTAAGGAAATTCGACATACTAATGTTGAGGTCTCCCGGGCGCGGGGCGAACGTTGTTTGAAACATATTTCACTTGCATAAATCATAACTTTATTTCCTTTAGCCCTTCTGATCGTGCCGAATATGGCTTTAACCAACGCGGATCCACCGGGTGTTGTACTTATTTGTAAAATATGTCGCACATAATTTATTTTTACTAGAACACCTTTTTCAATATTGTACGATGTTCGGGAATGGTATTTCACAAATGTTAAAATGAAAAATAAATACAGGGATTGTGATTTAAAAACAATATACTCTATGTGTACATCCGACTCTCGGTAAATAAAACGAAAAAAAATGGTGTCCGTTTTTACATGAATCCTGATATTCAAATTTTGTCTGTCTGCGCAAATATAGTAGGTAGGTAGGTGTTGGTGGGTATATTACAATTCAATTTCATATAAAACGGTGAAACGGTTATATATTCTTCTTCTAATAATATATAAAAATTTATTGTAATTCCAATGACTCGCTTAAATTCGAGAACGGCTTGACCGATTTGGCTAATTTTGTTCATGAAATGACTGTCCTTCAGGGAAGACTTAAGCAGTGAGAGATATTGGAACAATTGTGGGGAAAATATTAGAAACGACGATTGAATTTTCCCATACTAATTATTCACTGAGTTCAATTTGTCAATTGATGGTCAAATATTTATTTATAGGTGCGTTCAGTTTACCTGTTTGGTTATTTATTTATTATAGTTCATAGTTAAGACAGAACAACGTGTGTCGGGACAGCTAGTTGATCTGCGTACACGCTGCGCACCCCTTAGGTATAACTTTCCTCTTGGGTACGGAATAGGGTTTGGGTCCCGGGAAGTGTCGTGCCCCCGAAGTCTCGGGACTTTCCGTAATTATAGCTGTCTCGAGTCCCGGTACTTTCGGGTCGAGACTCGAGACGAATTGTGGAAGTACTGTATTGTAGGCTTTTCGTAAATATCCCTCGTATTCGGTCACAAGATGTTCATGTTGTGTTTCATGAGCGCTGAACCTAGTAACAGTAGATCTTAAGTACACAGAAAGCCTAAATCAAATGGAACACCGAACAAGCATTAAAATATCCAAAAAAATGTACCCGAGGTTCTGAAAAAAAAACAAGAGCAACATCAACTACCAAAAAAGGATATAGGAGGAGGATAGGTCCAAATTATAAATACCTTACAGACTAAATAAATAAAGCCTTAAATACAATTATACTGACATCTGTTGAAAACGAGAGAGAAGGTTGTCTCGTGACCCGGGCCTTTGAAATTGCCGGGAATTCCCAAACCCTAGTACGGAACCCTAAAAATAATAATATTTTTATGCGAAGCTTAATGTACTCTTTAAGACATTAAAATTTTATGGAAATGTTTTGTATTAGTAAACCTATAGTGCGGTTAATCAAGAAGTTTTGTTTGAAAACTATATCGAGTTCATAGTTCGGTCACGCTATAATATTATGAGCTAGCCGCATTCCATTAGTTTCGGTTCTAATGGTTTGTATAGCTGTAGACTATAGATATTTAAAAATATTCTAATGGATAAACTTTTAAGTTAACTTTTATTTTTACTAACTTTTAATAAATCCTTTTAAACCTTAAATCCTTTTTCAATTTTCCTAATGTATATATTTTTTAATACTTTTAATTTAATTAGTTATATGATTATGTTCACAATGGTATATTTTCTCAATAATAAACGATAATCGTGCCAGATAAAATCTGGTATTTTTTCATTCATTTATTAAAATAGTTCAATCGGGCAATGTTGATGATATCGATATATTATGATACAACGTAATGAGCGTCTTTGTGGAGTCAGAGCATTATAATATACTCTCAGCGACAAACAGAAGTGAACGATTGCAATCCGAGTCGAATTATTGCCATTAAAATATCGTGTTTGCGCTCCGGGGACGAGCGAATGCGCTTTCATATTCACGAATTGACTTTATAGTCTCGTTAAATCAGAATTTTAACGCGTACTTTATTTATAAAGCTTTTATTAGCGCTGCATAAAAATACACATTGATAGAAACGGACATGTAAAATATTCTATAAAATTTTGAAAGCACGGCCGCGACACGTACAGAGAGCAGTCGGACTGAGTATAGGTCATAAATTTGAAAGGATTTGCGCAGGACACCCGGAGTTTTAGAGTGAAAAATTTGAACGCGGTCTTACCGCGCGTCAGTACCTTGTTCCTTTCATAGTAAACACACCGTAATACCAATGAAATATCTATGAAGGAAATACATTTTGTTTGAGCATAATATTTATAGAGATAAATAAAAACACAAACGGACGGACAAAGTTATACATTTTACAACAGAGGTTTTAAAATGTATAACTTTGTCCGTTTTTGCATATGCAATGTAATAGGTATAATAGGATAGACGACTGAATTTTTTATTGCTTAAATGAATAGTACTCTTAAATATGAGAAAGTTCTCAGAGGTAACAAACAGTATATAAAAAAATCAATAATTTCATGGGTCAAATTTGGCAAGTCTTATGAAAACGTTCCGTACAAAGGTTGTACCTAGCTGTGACGTCACGATTAGGTAAAAAGTGTATGAAATATAAGGCGGCAGGAACATATTTTTAAATGTCTCCGAAATTTGTACGTTTAACTTTATACGAATATTTAATTTATAATGAAGATTATATGAATGTTTTTGTATATGATGTAAGTAAACAAATGATATAGGTTTTTTATTAATAATTTAGCAAAACATTTTGGAACTTTTTTGCATTAACTATACATAAAATAATAGGTCTTTATCTATGAAATTGCCGTTCTGCAGTACTGGCCATTTCAAATGAAAATAATTTTTGTTTGGCTAAGAATTATAATTTCAAATTAATTTTATTTTAAAAACATGGAATTCTTTTTCCAAAAGAAGTCATTTGTTTATTGATTAGTGTTATATTTTCATCGCATTTCAATCTTTTTCGTCATCATGGATACGTTAAAAATTCGAGTAATTATGGAAAATGAGTACCGTCTTGGCAGCAACGCGGCACAAGCGGCACGCAACATCAACGACGTTTACGGAGCTAACACTACAAACCAACGCACCACCTGTTATTGGTTTGCTCGCTTCCGTTCTGGAAATTTCGACCTGAAAAATGAACCTTGCGGTCGTCCGAAGACTTTGGTCGACAATGACGAATTAAGGGCGATTGTGGAAGCTGATGATACACAATCTACGGCTGAATTAGCAGCAGCTTTCGACGTTAGCGTCAAAACAGTATTGGTCCATTTGCGTCAAATTGGCAAGGTAAAAAAGCTTGACAAATGGGTGCCCCACGAACTCAGTGATCGCCAGCGCGAAGTACACGTCGAGACGTGCCTTGCACTGTTTAACAGATCCACAAATGAAGGAATTTTGAACCGCATTGTTACCTGCGATGAAAAATGGACTCTGTTTGATAACCCCAAGTGCTCAGCAAGTTGGTTGGATCCTGATTCAGCGCCTAAACAACGCCCTAAACGAAAACTTACCCCTAGAAAAGTGATGGTCGCTGTTTGGTGGTCTAGCACCGGTGTGATTCATCACAGCTTCTTACCAAACAGGGTGAGCATTACTGCAGATGTGTACTGTGAAGAACTGAATACAATGATGGAGAAGCTGACACATCTCCAACCAGCATTGGTCAATCGCTCGTCTCCGCTGCTCCTGCACGACAACGCGCGACCTCATACTGCACAGCACACGGTCTCCAAGTTGCAAGCAGTTCTTGCAACTTGGAGACCGTGGTTGGAAGCTCTCCGTCATCCGCCCTACTCACCAGACCTTGCGCCTACAGACTACAACTTTTTCCAGAATTTGGATAACTTCTTGGCGGGAAAAAAATGAAATACCCGAGAGGTAGTACAAAATGCCTTTGATGAATTTGTTGCCTCCCGTCCAGCTGATTTCTTTAAGAAGGGCATCAATAAACTGCCACTGCGTTGATGCATTGATTGCATGGGTGATTACTTCGATTACGAGTAATACAAATAAAAAATACATGAAAAAAAATTTTTTATACAAAACGGCAATTTCATAGGTAAAGATCTAATATTATATCGTATTTATCAAGTAGCAATACCTCAATATTTCTGAGTAAGTATATAATTTAAACTAAATATTTTACATGTAGTCGTCTCCGCAATTGACGGCAGATAGTAACTCTTATTCGTAATGGACCGTTAAATATTTTTACTTGTGATAAATTATGAGTTTGGTTTTGTTAGATGCACAAGGCTATGACTACTACTATTTATTTCCTGACAGCCAAAATGAGGGTTATATTTTACTCCATGTGTATGTATGTATGTTTTTTTTCACCAATTTGTTTCACAAATCCATCTAACATGGAATAGTCTTTTCATTTTTCGGGTAAATATAAAGCATTTGATACTCACAAATAATGTAGCTTTCTATTGGTTATATAATTATCAAAATCAGTTCAGTAGACGCAAAGACTAGCCACTACAACCTTACAAATAATAAACATAAGTTAAGTAAACAAAGTCACAAACTTTACTTTTTTATAATATTATTAGTATATTAGGTAGATTAAAAAAAGTAAGTCTTAAAGTAGTTTTGTTTTTGATAAAATCGACAATCATCATATAAAAGCAAGATAATTGAAAAATAATTTTAAGCAAAAAATTAAAACCTACTTTTAAAGTAAAACTTGAGGCCTTAATAAATGGTTTTCTTATGGATGCCACTGTCAGAACTGGACCAAATTGAAATGGGACGACATAGGAAGCACCAGCTCTCAAATAAAAAAAGAATCATCATAATCAGTAATCAGTTCACCCAACCAAAAGTTTTGAGGTACCTAACAAATTAAAAATAAATCAGTCGAATTGAGAACTTCCTCTGTTTTGAAGTCGGTTAAAAATTATTTAATGTTTGGAAAATCAGTGAAAATACTAAACTACACCATGTACCTAAAATGGCTAATTATTATTTGCAACAAATGACTTGAAGGTATGTTTGCCAGTGCTTCAGGGATTTGAATTCTAATTTCTACGACGAGGACAATATTCCAACACAACACGTAATACAAGCGTCTGCGAGTCGAGGCTTAACACAGATTTGCTGAAGACATCAAACAGATTCTGAGAACCTAACACAGATACAGAGAACAATAAGGTATTCATATATAACAGAATATTGATCATAACGATTGATATATCAAAGATGATTTCATTAATTAATTTTTTAATTAGTCTGTTAACCAAGTACCTACCTACTAAAAATATGAATTATTATTTAAACCTAGATTAAACAATATCAAAATAAAAAAGTTTTAGTAACCACGAATGTTAATCGCAAAAAACTGATTTACAACTTACATTTGTTAAAAAAATGTTATATAAACAAAGGTAATTTTATTTTAATTTCAGAAACTTATGCAAGTGGTATTTTGTAAATATAAAATTTTTAATAACTAACGTTTTGTAGCTGTAAAAATAATCAAACAAAATTAAACAACGCAGATAAAAAAATTATAACTGTTTTCATTGAAAATTATGATTATTCTAACAATGCTGTTGCATTTCCGTTAAACGTTATTGAATATTAACTTAAATTTAATTAAGATCAGTTCCGTGTGGGGGACACCGTGCACCGCTGAATCCATTATTACCACTGTGCATTTCCACTGAAATCTTAGTACATTAAGCTGCTTTCGTAAAATACTCGAAGCTCCCTAACGCAGCCATATTTCAACTGAAATATTATCCATAACATTCCGGCCATAACATAAACTATAAATTGCCGGATGTACTATTACTGTACCAGAGTAAAATATGTCTTCATAACATCATGAATTGTTTTTTTTAACAAATTAAAATTTCTTACGTAACTCGTGGTTCAACTGAGGGTTAATCTCATAAAAATTAGTTCCTAGCAAATTTTACCTCATGCGAAAAAAAAGGACTATGAAATGAAAACTTTATTTTTTTACTATAATACTCGTAATTATAATCAATAATCATTTCACAAAGGTGTTTAAAGTAAATATATATATATATATATATATATATATATATATATATATATATATACATACCGGCATATTTAGCGGAACATAAAATAAAGGTTTGATATCAGTATCATATAAGGTTGCTGGCTGGTTTATACGTCATTTAATTTAAAAAGAAATATTTTCAAATTAAGAAAACAACTGAACAACACATTTTATGCAATTGTTTTTATTTTATTCAAATACACCTTATCTGGAGCGAACTCCGAGTATTCCTTCCTTCTGAGTTTGATTTAAAATTTCATTGAAATACTATTTTTTGTTAGTTTTTTTTTAATCGCGTATCTTTTTGGAGTTGAGGACTGAATTATGCCTGACTTAGCCCCAACGGAGATTGCCAGGGCACTCGAAAAGCGAAGAAATGGTCAAACCTACAGAGTGATATCCAGAGATCTTCGTCGACCAGTTTCAACGATCCATCGCAATATCCAACAGTTCAGGGAGACCGGTACTTATGTGAGAAGAGCAGGACAAGGCAGAAAAAGACGTACTTCGAGTAAGGATGATCGTTTCATTCGGCTTCGTGTACGTAGGAACCCCCGTTTGACGGCAGTCCAAGCCCGACATGAGTTAGAAGCAGTGCGGGGTGTAACCGTAAGTGAGCGTACGGTACGAAGAAGGTTCGAAGAAGCTGGTTTGGGTTCATTTGTGCCCGCCAAGGCTCCAAGGCTCGAGGTAAATCATTCTAGAAACAGGTTAACTTTTGCTCAGAAACATCGACTTTGGAACGCGGACCAATGGAGTAAGGTATTGTTTAGTGATGAGTGCAGAATTCTATTAAATCAAATTGACAGCAGGCAAAGAATATACAGACGCAAAGGAGAACGATACATTCAGACAAATTTTGAAACTACAGTTGCATACGGTGGTGGATCAATAATGGTTTGGGCTGGCATTTGTTTGGGAGCTCGCACAGACTTGGTAGTGAGTGACAGAGGGAGTCTGACTGCAGACCGCTATATCAGAGAAGTTTTAGAAGAAAATGTCGTACCGTTTGCCCCATATATCGGTGACGATTTTGTTTTTATGCAGGATAATGCTCGGCCGCATACCGCTCGGGTGACTCAAGCTTATCTTAATGATATGAATATCACTGTTATGGAGTGGCCGGCGAGATCACCGGATATGAACCCAATAGAGCACGTTTGGGACTTGCTGACAAGAAAAGTTAAGTCCAGAATTCCAGCTCCTGCCAACGTGGGTGAACTGCGAATCGCCGTAGTTGAGGAATGGCGGAGACTATCCCAGGAGACCATCGATAACATCATTCTCAGTATGCCTAGACGGGTAGAAACTTTAATAAGAGCACGTGGAGGAAATACGCGACGTTAATCACAATTTTTCTAATTTAATTAATTGTTATTTTAATATTAATTTTCACTTTTCCCGGTTACATGAAAAGTTCAAATATGTACCATTTTTCACAAATAGCCTTTACTCGCAAAATCTGTTCTTAATGTGATCTCATTTTAAGTAAAACAAATGAAACTTTAAATAACAAAAGAAGTGTAGTAAGTAGATTTTAAAATAAAACCATATTTTTTTAATTATGGACCTTTTTTTTGTGTTCCGCTAAATATGCAGGTGTGTTTATATGCTATGAATCTCTAGTGAGATTTTATACATAAAGAGTTGCATATATGGTGAGAGTGGTGTATAGGGATATGTATATGAATATGAGTAGGTGTATGTATGTTGGTTTGTGAGTGAGAGTAAGGGTATGTGTAGTACCCTAACCATACGACAAGTCTCTTTTCTTTTTCGTTTCTTGGCAATTCATTAAGTATTTTTGGTACTATGCCATACTCTTTTGTATCTAAGTACTTCATACAATGGCAAATTATCCAGCCTACGTAAATGGGCAGACCTTGTTATTTTATTCAGTTTGTTTATATAGTTACTGTACTGAGTTATAATTGGATAGCTTTATTTTATCATAAACACTCATAACTTTACAGTAGTGGAACAAGTTGTTATAGTTATTTTAGTATTTGAGTTTTATTTTCAAAGGGACAATTGTTTTCAACAGCCTTATTTGTTAGTTATAAATGTTATCAAGATATGTTTTATACGTTCTTCCATAACTAGACATACCATAATTTATCACTGAATCTGCTAATTACATATATTATTGATAATTAAATAAATATTATATAGTTATATACAAAGCTTCGCAATTAACACCAAACGGAAAATATGCTAAGCCGTTAAATGTTTTTTACATATTGGTTTAGGAACATTTTGAGAGGAAAGAGAGCGAGGAGGTCGGGCACACTTTATCTCTCCGTCCACTCGCGCAACACGTTTGGGGGGTTTAGTGGCATTAGAAACCAATTACACAATAAAAGCGCCTCTACACTATCCTCGATTTCCAATTTCTTCAATAAATATCAACTTCCTTGTGATATTTTGGCCAATTCCAGTTAGATTATGGTTAAGGTATTTTGTTGGCTTTCATAGCTTACTGCCGCCATTTATTAATGTTCTGTAGTACTACAATGAACCCTTATAATTTTGCTCTGTCCGTCCGTCTGTCTGTCTATCCGCCCTTGCTAACTTCTGTAATTATGAATTTTGTACAGTTACGGTTGCGTGTAGAATTCACTTTTGGCATAATCCTACTAATATTATAAATGTGAAAGTTTGTGAGGATGGATGGATGGATGTATGGTTGGATATATGTTTGTTACTCTTGCACGCAAAAACTACAGAACGGATTTTGATGAAATTTGGTATGGTAGTAGTTTAGGCTCTGGATTAAAACATAGGCTACTTTTTATCGCGTAAAAGTACAGTATTCCTGCAGGAAACTCGATAGTATATTTACGCGCACGGAGCCGCGGGGAATAGCAAAATAGTAATATTTAGTGGTCCCTATATTTTTGAAGTAAGAATGATTTTTTTCTCATTCTACCCCATCGTGTGAGGTACTGTCGAATAGGTGTTTTTAAATACAGGCGTGGTTTCATACACGATTTTTTTATATAGTTAACCATTTTCGAGTAATAGGCCTCCAAAGTGGTTTACAGGTTGTTTGGTCCTCGCATTTCTAAACTATAAAAAAAAAAATTCCATGCAAATTGGTCATATTGTGTAACACTTTTTTGGAAAATTATTCGAGGGGAAACGGACAATAACTTTTGAAGAAATTATAAAAACATATTGCGCAGTGATACTATAATAATAAAATGACAATTAACAAACCCATATTAATCAAACGAAACCTGCAAACCGCAGCGCAGCGACCGCGACGGCCCGACAGAACGGCGCCCATGTAACGTAATCAACGTGTAAATTATAAAATAATTTAAAGCACTTACTTACATAATTAATAACATCAATTAACACTTTCACACCACGTCACTCTGGTTCCGTGCTAAGTCCTCAAAGAACTTGTGTAACGAGTATTAGAGAACGGAAATATATCTAATCCTATTTTTTTTTTTAATAATCACAAAAATATTAATCTAACCGGCATTCGAACCTAATGGCATTACGTAAATAATGCACAAATTACTATTCTACCATCCAGCTGACATTATTAGTGTCAAAATTATTGAAGTGTTGTTTTACGACGAAAAAAAACATAAAAACTTAAAAATGTGTGATTTCTCAGGGGTAAGTACTAAATCGTTTTACTTTAGAATTTTTCTTTGTTTTATTTCTTTAAAATAATAACATTTGTACACCTAGCACCATCTGTGTATTGAGCCATACTTTAAAAAAAATTGTTATAAGTATAAGTAACTTTTAGCAGAGGGCGTTATATTGATTGCGTGATATCTAAAATCGTGTCGTGACCTGTGTCGTGACGTGACGCGACTTTGAAATTTCAACGCCGCGAAAGTAGTTTCACTTCAAAAACTTTTTTCCCTGGCAGTATTTGAAACCGGTTTGAGCTCCGACGCGCTAACAACTGATATCGTTTTATTTTACTAATTTAAATGGGAATTACCTACTTTCAAATTTGATTACATACGGTGTTTAAGTATACAATTTTATAAGAATAAGTAAATCTAAATATATCACTTACTTACTCTTATATAAGTACAATTTTATAAGAGCAAGTAAGTGATATAAATGTAAAGATTTAATCTCTAGTACAATCGTACATATTATGGTATTTTAACGATCAGTTGACATTGAAGTATGACTTAAAACTAGGTATAAACGCTTTGTTTATGATGTAGGCAAAAATATCATTAAGTGCGTAATGAAGATAAAAGGTGTATAAGTGAGACTGAACGCCTATAATTCACTGTGCGGAAACGTAAACGATATACGGAATGGCACGTAGACAACGCCGTAGCTCGTAGCGCCGTAGCTTTGTAACTCGTAGCGCCGTAGCCTGTATCTCCGTAACTCGTAGCGACCCGAAGACGCGCGTGCCGCAAATGAGGCATATTAATCATCCCAATCATGCCAACTTGACTGCGAAGCTTCCTTCATTCGGAGATACGCTTTAATAGGGACCTTCTTTTCTTCAAATTATTCTCATTTTTTTTTCGCTTCAAATCATTGCAAGAGGGAAAATATGTTTTGTATTTGAAGTCGTTTTATACTGTCCAGTTGTTACAAGGTCCAGTGGTTGGTTACAAAGAATTTATACGATTTTATGAGTCATTAAGAGTAAGTAGCAAGTATAGGTTATAAGTATATATATAGGCAAATATATATAGGTTTTGCTTCACTTAATAAAATTTTCAATATATTGAGAATATTATAACTTAAAAAATCATTAGTTTCACGCATATTTCATAACGTCGCGTATTTTTCTAAATAGTACTAAACGAGATTTTTTACATGACCCAGAATTTTTACAACACTTAAAAAAAATGTACTATTAAATATCCCAATCAATTTACCTTGGGTATGGAGAAATATGAATGAATGAATGAATGAATGAATGAAAAACTCTTTATTGCACCAAAAACAAATAGGACATACAGAACATAGAAAAACTAAACTTAAATAAGCACAAAAGGCGGTCTTATCGCTACAAGCGATTTCTGCCAGACAACCTTTATAATCATGACACATGTTTACATGTAATATACTGGTAGGTGGCTTTATAGACACGTAAAGAGAAAATTATTTTAATACATATTGTAATTTAAGATTTCATAATACTTCTATATGACATATACTATTTAGGTACACTACTTTATAATATTCGTTAATACATACACAAATACTTACATATCGTACTATAGAATAAATAAATAAATACTATTATTAAAGGTAGAAATAATGCATACAAATTATGGACTTATAGTAAAGATCACCATGTTAATTGTGACAAAAAATATTCCTTAACTGCATTTTTAAATACGTGCAAAGATTGAGCGCGTCTTAATGAAATTGGTAATCTGTTCCACAGACTGACTGCACGAGCTGTGAATGAAGAGTCAAAAAATTTTGTATTTCTCGTAGGGGGTTTTAATGATATATTAGAATTTCGAAAAGATTTTACACTATCGTCCAACAATTTAAACCTTTCTTTTAAGTAAGGTGGCGACTTGGGGTCATACAGTATACCATACAGGTGGGACAGTATATGAGCATTCCGCCGAAGTCTGATTGGCAGCCACTTGAGTTTGGTACGAAATTCGGATATGTGATCATATTTTCGTAAACCGAAAATAAATCTAATACAAAGGTTTTGGAGACGCTCAAGTTTATTAAGCTGCTCTTCTGAAATATTTGTGAAACATGTGTCAGCGTAATCTAATATAGGAAGGATAAGCGATTCAGCAAGCAGAATTTTGGTCGGAATCGGCAGAAAATGCTGCAAGCGCCTCAGAGTACTCCACGCACTAAAAACTCTCCTACCGATTTCACCAATGTGCTTAGACCAAGACAGTGTTGAGTCAAGATGAATTCCAAGATTTTTAACGGATTGTGAGAATGGGATAATGTTTCCTTCGACCATTACTGGGCAAAGATCCTGTAATCGAACCCTTGTCAACAACCTTGGACTGCCGATGATAATCGCTTGGGTTTTCATAGGATTTATGACTAATCCATGAGATTTACTCCAAGCACATATACTTTTCAGATCTTCATTAGTTCGTGCAATAGCCGACGGTAAGTCATTAAGTGATGCGTGGAGATAAATCTGCAAGTCATCAGCATACATGTGAGAGCAGGAGAAGATGTTTTTGGCGATGGTATTAATGAAAATGCTAAACAGTAAAGGCGATAGGACACCGCCTTGAGGGACACCAGCCGTGACTGTTGACCACTCAGATACGACTTCTTCCACCGCAACACGTTGAAGACGATTACATAAATAACCACGGAACCATGCAATCACGGTAGGTGAAAAATTTAGAGAGTTCATGAGTTGTAAGAGAATATCATGATCAACTGTGTTAAAAGCATTTGTAAAGTCCAAAAGTGTTAAAATCGTTAATTTCCCATTGTCCATGGCACAGCGTATATCGTCAGTCACCTTTATTAATGCAGTAGTTGTACTGTGGCCGGGACGGAAACCAGACTGAAAGGGGTTGAAGTAATTTAACCTATTTAAAAAGTTAACAGTCTGCTGATGGATGAGGCGCTCTAATACCTTAGATAAAAATGGTAGGATAGAAATTGGTCGATAATCCTTACAAAATTGTGGTTTAGGCTTTTTGGGTAAAGGGATAATTTTAGCTCTTTTCCAGAATTCTGGAAAAGTACCTGTGGACAAAGAAAAATTAAGGATATCTGTTAAGACGGGACATATAATATCAATTATTGGAACAATCATGTTACGACTAAGTTCATCACTACCAACCGCATTAGATGAAATTGACATTATACTTTTCTTAACCTCACTGATACTGACTGGACGAAAACAAAAAGGAGAGTGTCTTTCAGGAGGATGAAAAGAGAGATGTTGTAGCGTATTAGTTTTGTCAGTCGTACTCAATGACGTTGATGGCGATGAGAAAAATTTATTAAGATCATCAAGCTTAATATTATTGGTTGGGACCTGCCCACCACGATTACCTATACCCAGAGACTTTAAAAATTTCCATGTTTTAGCTGTCCCACCGCTTTCTACAGATGAATGAATGTAACGCCTCTGTGCATCTCTGCACATAGTGTTGCAGCGATTGCGAATTTTTATGTACTTTTCATGACTTTCGTTAGTTTTTTGTCGTCTGTAAGTTGCCTTAGCACGATGTTTCTTAATTATAAGAGCTTTAATTTCATCTGTCAACCATGGTGCAGGTAAATGTTTTATTCTGACAGGCTTGAGAGGTGCATGGTCGTCATATAGTTTGGTAATGATAGATGTGAAAGTTTCAATTTTAGCATCAATGTTATTAGCATCTGTTACCGGAGACCAATCCAAAATGCGTGCATCAGCGCACAACTTTTCCAACTCGATTCCGACAAAGCTACGAACCATACGCGTCTTATGCTTCGGTTTAGGCGTTTTAATCTTACATGATGCAAAAATTAGGTCATGGTACGAGAACATGTCAGCATTGTATTGCCCATGTTTTGCAATAGATGTAGAGGATGCGACAATCATAACATCTAAAAGAGAAGGTGTACAGTTGGGAGCACAATGAGTTGCATTTAGAGGCAATAATTGCATGTTACACGAATTGACAATAGATGCTAATTTATTGGACCTGTAATCCTTTTTAAGTAGGCACGTGTTTAAGTCTCCCATAATAATCATATGTTTATATGCTGGCGAGAGTTCTTCCAACAAACTTTCAAAGGCTGTAAAATAGTTTATATGAGAAGAAGGACAGTACAGCACCCCTACCAAAACTTTTGTGTGAAACAGTGTAATATCAATAAATAGATGTTCTGGAGCATTTACTGGAGGAGGCTGAGTGGATGAGCTAATGTGAGAGAAGGGAATATCCGAGCGTAGGTAAATTGCGACACCACCGCCAGTTCGACCAGTTCTGTCATTACGGATCAGCTGGTAACCGGGCAGTGCATAACATTGGGAAAGGAGACACGGTTTAAGCCATGACTCGGATATGAGTATAGCATGGATATTTAGTTTCGGCTCGAATAGCGCCAACATATCGGAGAAATGGGCTGGAATGCTCTGTGCATTAATATGGACCACATTAAAATTTTTGGACATATCTTGAAACTCTATAGCCAAAGATTCATTAAGGGGTACTAAAGATTCTGTACTGTGAAAGGAACAGTTCGATGAAGAACATGATTTAAAATCAATACTTTCCATACTCAAATTTAACTCCATAATATTATCAATAATAAAAATAATATATAGTTACTATATTAACAATAATAATATAAATATGTAAATAAATAACAATACAAAAATAATTAATAATAAAATATATTGTAATAATAATAAATAAAAGAGAAAAAAAAAAAAAGGTACTAGGTATAAAGTTGCTACCAGAGCCCACCCGAATAATAAGGCAGATAATGAAGCTGTTTACATTAAATACCACAATACAATACATTGCTTTAATGATAATTAAACTACAATAATTTAATCTTTTCAAGAAAAGAGACACTATAACAATTAGAAATAAAAGTCTAAATAACAGTTTAACCCACATGCAAAAAGAAAAATGAAAATCGAACAAGAAGCATCCAAAGGTACGTCATTAAAACGTCTTATGAGGCGATGACAGTACTTGTCAGCAGCAAGTCTTTTGTCAATTTAAATTAAAAAAATTATCTGACAACTCACAACTGTCAAGTGTCAAAATCAACTT
This sequence comes from Phengaris alcon alcon, assembly GCA_037179445.1. Classification (NCBI taxonomy): domain Eukaryota; kingdom Metazoa; phylum Arthropoda; class Insecta; order Lepidoptera; family Lycaenidae; genus Phengaris; species Phengaris alcon. Next base: position 65,939 of record JAYRCH010000235.1, read on the forward strand.
TTTGTTCCTCCATGCAAAATCAACACTAAATTTTGCATCCATTCCAATAAGTGATAAGTAGCCCATTTTAATAATGTACCTTAAATTCACAAGGAAATCATAAAAATCAGAGTCAAAATAGAGAATTTCTTCCACCTGAAGTACATAGTTGGAATACAACATTGAAGAAGTATGCAGCATAAAGTGAAGCAATGTTTTTACAAAGTAAGTAGATACACATCAACTACACACCATAATAATAATCAGAATGGTAGCAAATATATTTCATTACTGAAGGATAACATTTTTAAATCTATTATTTTAAGTTATGGCACACTTAAAATTATTACAAGTTTTATTTTGTTGAAATTGACAGTTATTTATATGAAGTATACTTGCAGGAAAATTTATAGTTAGAAATTTTGATATAATAGAGTAGAAGATATACAGGAAATAATTAATGACAAATAAGCAGAGAAGAAGAAAAGAAGTAGGTAATGTATTAAGGTACTAACTTATTTTCCTTTAACATTTTTCCTTGTCCTTGTTGCAGGTGGACTTTTAATCTTCGGCATGGGTCCAGATGGGATAACTTGACTAGATACCACTGCTGTATTAGTGATCATACCTGGAATTGTATCAAGCTCAGCTTTGTTATGAATACAATGCCGTGAGCCGTCAGGACTTATTACAAAAATGTTGCCATCCCGTGTCCATGACTTGGTCAAACCACAATGTTGCCTAGCTGCCATGAACAAGTTGTGCCTTTTCTTTGTAAGATATTCCGTCAGCGTAATACCAGTCTGCTTAAGTTTGGTTTTTGATTCCCATATTTTACTACGATGGCTCAATTCTTTGAATTTTACCAATATGGGTCTACTCTTAGCCTCCTTGGGACGACCCAGCCTGTAACAGAAGCTAATTGAAGAGACGTCTATACTTGGAACTTCAAGTTGATTGACAAACAGATTTAAAATTTTTTGCTGCGGATTCTCCTTGTCTTCTGGAATACCATGGATGAGCAGCATCTTCTTTCTGCGCATTGTCTCCATTTGATCCAGTGAATCTGTCAACAACTCTAGCTGGGATTGTAAGCTTTTAAGCGCCTGAAGTACAAATTCCTTGAACATATTGAAGTCAGATGCCAACTTATTTGTAGGGCTTACTGAGTGTGGAGAAGAATTTTCAAGGTCCCTCTGGAAGTCAGCCATTCTTGAATTAAACATTACTGTCATATCCGCAATTGTCTGTTTAATTGACTCCATCTTGTATTAAAGGTTTAAAGTGTTCAAGAGTTCTTGAAGATAGTTAGTGAAAGATGTGATAGTGATGAAATTAATGCAAAAATTTATTGTGAGAACATTTAGGGGGAGCACAGGTAACTTTTTATTTAGGAACACATTAAAAATAATAACTGATAATTGTAAGTATCCAAAATAAATATCAGAGCGATTAAAAATTGCGTGTGTCTTTTTTGTCGCCTACCCTACCTATGATATATGATATATATAATATGATGATTCTTCAAGCTGAAAGCAAGTTATTTAAAAGTGTTTTCAATTCTCCCTCTTTAGATAGCCAAAACTCTCACGATCCTCATCACAATTATCCTAAAATTAATTCAGACCTAATCTCTCAGATCAACATCTCTCATGAGGCTGTGTTAAAATTGCTTAAATCACTTAACAAAACAAAAGGCCCTGGCGGCGATGGTATACCTCCAATAATTTTAATTTCATGTGCTGACTCACTTGTTATAGCCATTACAATTTTGCTACGTAGGTCAATAAATTAATGTGTTTTTCGAGACATATGGAAAAATGCTCACATAATACCTATTCATAAAAAAGGTTGTGAATCAGCTATTAATAATTATAGACCCATGTACAGTTTAAATACAAGTAGTGAAGTATTTAAAAAACTAGGAAATATATATCCTATTTTAGTGAGAGGTATACCAAATACGCAGCACGGCTTCATGAAGGGTCGCTCTACACTATCAAACTTGTCTCTCTTTTCTGCCTACGTCTTACAGAATATGAAGGGTGGTGGGCAGGTGAACGTGATTTATACAGATTTAGAAAAAGATTTTGATCGGGTGGATCACGAACTCCTGCTCGACAAGCTCCATAGACTGGGAATACATGGAGATCTGCTGCGATGGGTGCATTCGTATCTATAGAACCGTTCGCAAGCTGTTATTCTGGGGGGATCAAAGTCAGATGATGTAAAAATACCCTCAGGTGTGCCACAAGGATCGCATCTGGGACCCATATTTTACAACGCATACATTTTTGACAATGTCAAGTGTCTTTCCAGCGCTAAGCAAAATACTTTATGCCGACGATAAGAAAATTTTCCTCGTGATTGTACCTTTAGGCGACTGTGAGCTATTACAGCAGGTTCTTAATCAATTATTCATTAATTACAAAACTAATAACATAACAGTTAATATTATAAAATGTCAATGTATCAGTTTTAGGCGCAAGAAAAACTACTTCTTATTTCCATACAATTTTGATAACGCTATAATAACACGTGTCAGCATCGTTTGAGATCTTGGTATATACTTCGACTCCAGGATGCACCTCTCTGCACACTTTGATCAAATCGTTGACAGAGCTTTTCGTATGCTTGGTTTTGTGCAAAGGACTAGTAAACCCCTCAAAAGTACTGACTGCATAAAAATTTTATACTTTGCGTATGTTAGAAGCATTCTGGAATACGCAAGTCAAATTTGGTTTCCTTCGTATGTCGCCCATGCATCTCATATTGAACGAATCCAGAAGAACTTTATTAAATTTCTTAGTTTTATGCCCGGTACATCCCTTCCTGCACATGAATACGATGAACAGTGTCGCCTAAATAAACTTATACTAACTAACTGACCGTCGTGACTTATTCGACATGGGTCTTTTATATGATATTTTAAATGGTCAACTAGATAGTCCTGATCTGTTAGAACTTATTTCGTTTAACGTATCACGCCGCAGAACACGTCACCCTCAAACACCCTTGTTTCATTTTCTGTTTCCGTATTATATAATCCGTAATTAACGTAATTCGTTTACGGTGAGAACTAGAATCTGACATACTTATAACAAGAAATATCCTCTCATTGATCCTTTCATAAACACAAAAAGAGGATTCAAGTCAAAAGTTATATTATTACTTCTAGGAATTGAATGAGACTGTAGTGTAGATTAAGTATACAAAAAAATCTACAGTTGTATGTCGTTTCCTTACATTAAGTAGCACTGTATCGATTATAGACTATGTTATATAATATTTATTAACTATTTATATTACTATATATACATACTTATACATCGTTATGATACAAATATTATATATATAGGAATAGATATAGGAAGTGATGTATACATAGAGAAATAAAATGTATATATATATATATATATATATATGTCAAATACTTAATAATACAATATTGTTTTATGTTTTGAATAGCTGTTATTGGCCTTATATATATGTATGGTTGTTGTTATCCCATATAAAATAAAATAAAAATAAAACAATCATAATATGTTTGATTTGTAACATCGGTTTGTTAGTCGTTCGAATTTACATGAAAGCTTAACGCCAATGTCGTTCAGCGTTGTTTCGCTTTATCACTTGTATTGCGATGAATTACTATTTTACGGACGCATGGACGTGTATGTATACATGCACACACATGCATGCACTCACTTACGTGCATGCACTCACACACGTGCGCTTCTCATATTCACGTGCGTATTTACATGCACACATGCCTGCTTGCATATTCACGCGCGCGCACTCACACATACACATTTGCTCATTGAGCGTTTCACCGTGAAATGCGCGGCCGCTGCACATTCGTTAGCAATATTCCACTAACGAACCATACTAATAGCTATTAACTTGAATAATGTAGCACTTTACGCCATGAATACTATGACATGATGCCTGATTGTGCGTACTTATTTGTTTCGTTACTCTTTTATTTGAATTTCATGCACGTTTATTGTTTGTAACTTCAGAATGTGTGTTTGAAATATTCTGTCAATGTATATTCTAATATAAAAAATTCTCATGTCACAGTGTTTACAACCAAACTCCCCTGAAACGGCTTGACCGATTTTTATGAAATTTTTTGTGTGTATTCGGTAGGTTTGAGAATAGGTTTACTATCTTTTATAATTTTGTTGGGGGAATAAAGTTTGCTGTGTCAGCTAGTATTATCTTATACTTTAAACGAGCAATTCCTTTAAATATTTATGTGATCAAAATCTCGGAAACGGCTTCAACAATTTCCATGAAATTTATTATACAGGAAGTTTTGGGTCTTGTCGCAAAAAAACCGGGATTATTTGAGTTTTTATCTGTTTTTTCTTTCGTTGCTTAATAACATACGACTTATTTTGCTAACTGTAATCAAAGTGCGTGGCTCAGCTACGCATACGTTAGATTTTTTGCGTTATTTGCATATTGGTGTGTAGGGTTCGGGTCCCGGTCAGTTCCTCCTTCTCAATTGGTGGTTTTATTTATCACCTCGCTCTGCCTAAATCGGTGTAACCTTGCTAACTTCGAGTCTGATCTGAGTCGGCGGTGGAAAATCCTATGGAAAATTACAGTCCCATACAGGAGTGCGTGGTACCCACTACTGTATGGCCTCCAGTCGGACTAATATTTTTGTGATTTATTTTATTAATCGCCATCTGTTAATTTTTACTGTTTTACTAGAACTCGGAGCAAGGCTCGGTATCCCAGGGGCCAGGTACTATATAATAATTGAAGAACAACTCAAATAAATACTAATTTTAAACAGTAGTTGCTTCACATAATTACGCTTAGGGAGAAAGTTCGAAAGTGAACTTTGAAATAAATATGTAATTTAATTTTTTTTTTGAATAAATATATATTAATCGTATATTATCAAAAATATTTATCACTAGAGTCCTAGCTTTAATTTTAATTGCGCATATTCCATATAAATATTGTTCATTGAACTATGTGATGGAATAGTAAAAAATATTTGAGTTCAAAAAAAACGGAACAGCGCATTCCTTTTTGAAATAAATTCATAGAATTCTATTCACAGTCCTTGAATGAGGTGAATCCTGTTTGACGCTGGGACCTTTGAGGATCCCCATTACAATTATTAGTTGCATTTAAATACGTGAACCTATTTAAACTTTGAATCTTCAATAAAGTAACATATTATAACTTGAATTATATAAAAAAAAATAACCAAGAGCGTGTCAGGACATGTCTAAGGAGGGTTCAGTAACTTTCAATGTGCAATAGTTTTTTTAATAAATTACTTCAAAAGTTATTTCCTCAAATTTATTTTCCTAAAAATTATTGACCATGACCTGTCAGTGTGGAAAGTTATAAGTTTCTGCCTCTAATAGCTTAGAAATGCTATGTTACGAGTATAAACCAGTCAGCTTGTAAACAACTTAAGAGGCCATTACTCGAAAATGGTACACTTTATGAAAAAGTCAACGAAACCCCACATAGTGGGGTAGAACTTTCATTACACTCACATGTATGGCGAGCCACATCTAAAATATACAATTATTATTATTATTTTATCAATTATTATTCATAATTCCAGGAGCAAGAAGGAGATACAGACAAGCAGGCAGACAGACGGACGGACAAAATGAAAAAATTTGCTAGTTGCTTGTAGAACTACGGAACCCTAAAAGGTACTCTAAAAGGAATGCTTTAGGTTAGGAACAAAATGATCACTACCCTAAAGCATTCCTTTTAAATATCGTATAATTAGTTTACACAAATTAATAAGATACTAGCCGGACATGCTGTTATTAATAAGGTACTAGCCGGACATGGTGTTATTAATAAGGTACTAGCCGGACATGGTGTTATTAATAAGGTACTAGCCGGACATGGTGTTATTAAGAAGGTACTAGCCGGACATGGTGTTATTAATAATTGTAGGCAGCACATGAATTTGGAATTCTTTCTACTGCTCCAACCTTTCTTCAGATTAATTTCGCTGCGGGTCCCAAAAGAGATGTAGCATGTCCCTCAAGCACCCCTGAGATCATATCAAATTGTTTTTGCGGTTTGTTGCCACCGTCGATCCTGGCTCACAGGAGTTGCAGTGGTGGGAATGTATAGTGGGTCAATGATCGTTTAAAAAGAGTACATGAATACACTAGTAACAAGAATTCATTCGCTTCATGAAATGGTGCAAATAACACTTTAGTGAAGGGATCGTATGCAATAACTGCAACGGAACGCTCCATTATGTAGTACATAAATCAAACTGCGATCTTCTACCTCCTTCATGTCGGCGGCCCATTTCGCTTGGGCAACCCGGCGTAAAATCATAATGATTATCATCATCTAGTCGGCTCCGTAATACAGAATAAAGGGACAGTAGAATTAGAGTATTCTAACACCTATGCTATTGTCTATTATGTCACCTAATACTAAACTATTACGAACTTACTAACTCAAACAGGTATGGTTCTTAAGATATGCTAATGTTTATTTACCAATACAGGTACATTAATATAACTAGTTTTGTGCATTTAAATTTTTATTTTGGTTCATTAATTTCTACGTTTTTGATACTTTACAGTGGACGGAAGACTGTCAAGTATTCAAAGCGTCAGGAAAATTAAGATAAACTGCAAAACAATGCTTAAAAGTTGCTGCATTTACACTTCGTGCGAAATACCTACCTTCAATGCCTAGCGAAAACAAATGCGTCGCGTTCATAGTATTAAATTTTTTATACGACCTTTAAAAATTTTATTTAATTTAATTATAAATTTAATTAAATTATAAATTTAATTAAATCGAGTGTCTCTTAACTATTTAAAATATTTACAAACTATAAAAGTAATAAAAAGACAAATACTAAATTAATGATACAAAAGTACAAAAATTACAAATAAAAAAGCTACAACAAAAAGAAATCTCCCAGGTCGTCCCCACCAGGCAGAGTACCTAGAAGGTCCACAGAGTTTACTCCCTGGATTGCGATACTCACTCTGGGGCAGATAGGTACTGGCTCTGGGGTCTCGGGTGGTATCAACGAGTTGTTTCGAAATTTCTCTGAAAATTTTGTGCTTCTTAACCTTCTAAAATTAATTCTAATTTATATACAGGGTGTCCCGTAAATCGACATCAAGTCGTAATCCCGTGATAGGCCAAGTTACAATAGTTATCAGAAAAATAAAAAAAAAAACCAAGTAAGTGTCTCAAAAAATACAAAGCCTTTAAAAAAAACGAAAAATCGACATCTTGTGGTGGTTTTTTAGTTCCCGGCACTACAAATTTCTACTTTTTTTGTAATTTTTTTTTGTATGTAATCCTGAATAATGCTTTAGTAAACTGGTGCCTAAAATTTAAATCAAACGAATCTGACTTGAAAGGCAATGAGGCTTTTTTCCCAAAACAATGATTCGAATTTAATAGTTTTTCTCGACTTTAACTGACTGTACTGGAAAAAAAATGTACTACCCTTGTTTGGCGGGTAATTTTAAAAGTTGGCGCAGTTTTTAAGGATTCCAAAATGGTATGAAACTTGCTAGATTTTTTCGTAAATTTTGGACAATATTGATTTTTGTAAAGGAAGTCAGTTTTCGACAATTTTTTCTTACTTACTTAAAAGGATTCAAGTGTACCCAGGACTTTCTTCTAAGTGATATTCTGATTTGGATGAGACGGAGAGAAACATTCAACGAGTGTGAGAGAGACAAAATCCAAGTAAAAGAATATCACGGGCCACGGGGGCCATAGTGTCTCATTACTTTTAACTTTAGGAAAGGTGTTTTTTAGGAAGCTTATAATTGAAACAAATTTTTGGAGTCTAAAATATTTTATTACATTATAAAAAATGTTCAAACTGCCTCCCACCAGCATAAATGCAAGCTCGACATTTTAAAAAAGACCGCTTTATCAGACGGGCAAATCTGCCGTTATTAACTAATTCAGCTGCTTGCGTTAATTGTCGTCGTAGTTCAATTACATTTTCAATTGGCTTTGTATACACTTTTTCTTTCACAGCTCCCCAGTAAAAAAAATCTAGCGGATTCAAATCAGGTGAACGGGCTGGCCACGAAATGGTACCACACCGCCCTATCTACCTTTCTGGATATTCATTATCTAAATAATCTCGCACTGAACGGGCATAGTGCGCCGGGCAGCCGTCTTTCTAGAACCACATGTCTCTGTAAATGTGTCTTCCAATAAATTTGGTAAATGATTTGTTAAAAAGTCCAAATAAATGTCGCCATTCAAGATCTCTGGCAGTTCAAAAGGTCCGATGATTCTCCCGTTTAGAATCCCGGTCCACATGTTTATTTTGAATCGATACTGGGATCTATCCTCTCTCATCAAATGTAGATTATCTACATGCCACTCGTGTAAATTGTGTAGATTCATGTACCCATCTTTTTTAAAAGTGGACTCATCGGACCATAAAATTTTGTCTATGAATCGTGGATCTTCCCGGTGTCTTTGTAACATCGTTTCACAAAACGTAACTCTTGGGAGATAGTCCTGGGGTAGTAAAGTTTGTACTCGCGTGACGTGGTATGGGTGGAGCTCATGACTTTTCATGATTCGATGGGCTACACTTTTGGGCACTCCTGTGCTTTCTTCGATTTGTCATACTGAAGTACTTGGATCTTCTGCGACTGCTAGTAATACGATGTCATCGTAAGGCAAGCGACTTCTTCCTTCACTGTGTGAATGGAATGGGAATCTGGCTCTGGCTTGGGAATCGTCCCTCTGAGAATGAACGGTGCAAATTCACAAAAACTCGAAGATCGGGATGACGAGCAGCGTTTGGGTATCTTTGGCGATAAAGTCTAGCTGCAGCACTAGCATTGCATCGGCATTCACCATAAATGAGATGCATGTTGGCATATTTCTGTGCGGTGTACACCGACATGGTGGTACTACACAATCACACGATCAACGATAGTACAGGAGAAAGCAAAGGTCGTTGAAAGAGAAACTAAACAGTCCAAATCCAAATCACAAGCAATCGAGTCCAATAAACAAAGCAAAAAGTGGTATGTACGAAATCAAGACGAACGAATACGGTGTGCGCAGTAAACGAATTAGAGTAACGTACTGATCTATTGTATTTTGTGTGCTGTACGTCGGAAACATGGACAATAGCGACATTGTCTCGCTCACACTAGTAGCATTGTGTCTACCCGTCTCGCGTACTTGTGGAGTCAATATCTGTCTCTCTTACACTCATTAAATGTTTCTCTCCGTCTCATCCAAATCAGAATATCACTTAGAAGAAAGTCCTGGGTACACTTGGATCATTTTAAGTAAGTAAGAAAAAATTGTCGAAAACTGACTTCCTTTACAAAAATCAATATGGTCTAAAATTTAAGAAACAATCTAGCAAGTGTCATACCATTTTGGAATCCTTATTAACTGCGCCAACTTTTAAAATTACCTGCCAAACAAGGGTAGTACATTTTTTTTCCAGTACAGTCAGTTAAAGTCTAACAAACTATTAAATTCGAATCATTGTTTTGGGCAAAAAGCCTCATTTCCTTTCAAGTCGGAGTCGTTTGATTTAAATCTTAGGCACCAGTTTACTAAAGTATTATTCAGGATTACATAGAAAAAAAAATTACAAAAAAAGTAGAAATTTGTAGTGCCGGGAACTAAAAAACCACCACAAGATGTCGATTTTTCGTTTTTTTTTAAAGCTTTCTATTTTTTGAGACACATTACTTGGATATTTTTTTTAATTTTTCTGATAACTATTGTAACTTGGCCTATCACGGGTTAACGGTTTGACGTCGATTTACGGGACACCCTGTATATATACTTAAATAGGTGTAGATATAAATAAGAATCAATTTTAGGTTTTATAAATAGGTTTTATTTTAATTCGTCTGTATTAAGAACACGAGGCCGATCGCCAAATTAAATTAGCAGCCGTCGTCGGGTTCAAATCTATAGACAAAATTATTAACATTGTGTACTGAAATCTAGACAAACTAATTTTAGATTTCGAACGGTAAATGTAACTTTAAAAATACATTTATACTTTGAATATAATTCCTAAATTATAAGAATTATAAAGTACTTTTAGTTAGGTATTATTAACTAGTTAGTATTCATTGTTAAAACCACTCAGTGGTTTAGATCTTGGCTCTCGGCTCCGGACGTCGAGGTTTCATCCCTGCTGTGAAACAATAAAAAATGTTGTTACCAAGTCTGGTTAGGACATTAAAAGCTGATCACTGATTGTCTGACAAAAAAATTATCCACGCATCGGACGGGCATGTATAAAGTCGGTCTTGCGTCTGATCTCTCGCCAATCGTGTCGGCTTTCCGTCCCACTGGGTTATGAGATAAAAGGAGGAGAGAGCAATTTTGTGTATTGCGCACCCACATGGGCATTGTTAAATAACTCCTGCGTAGCTCTCTAGCAGCTAGTTAGCAGGACTCGTTTCAACGAAACCTGCCATCGTCACCGATGTCGGTGATGAGATGATATGGCATGGCAGGCATGGTAAATTATACTACTTATAAAACACGAGATACAAAAGGCTTATCAAATATCTCGAGAATACTTTTTTCAAGTTACTATTTATGTGAGGCCAGTATTGAAGACAGGCAGAGAGCAAGTGTTGTTGAAATAAATCCACATTGTCTAATGGCCCGTTTCAATAACCTATCTAACAATAATAAAATCATTGCTTTTACAAATCGTGGCGTTCTATTTCGTAAAATGTAGAAAAAGTTAATGTCACTTTTATTTTACTTCATTTTTTTTTATTGGTTTATTTATTAACCAAGACAACAAAAAAATCCTTTTTTGGTTTGTAGTCATCATCAGAAGTCCTAAAGGGGCTTATTTGTTGATGACTTCACAAATTTAAAGATTATATTGCATTGTTAATCATAATGAAATTATTTACAATATTACAAGGTTTTAAAATTTTTACTGAAAGTTCTAATAGCCCGTTGATAGGAATGTCATTTTTTTTGCCTCAACTGATTAAAAAATGCATAGCTGTATTTAATATAATTAAATGAAATGAATACGACATCAAAGCATATGGATGAGATACGATGTTTATATGCTTTCCAATCAGGAATACCGAGCGAGATTTAATAAAATGTAATAGGACATTCACGATCCTGTTGACCAAAATACTTCTATTAAAGTTAATACTTGAAATGGAGTACTTTGATCTACAAGAGCAAGAAATTGAAATAGCAAATTGGATATTTTCAAATGTCCAACCATTAATACTGCATTATTTACATATCCAACTATAGATGTGAAAAATATTATAAAATACTAGCTGTCCTGACACACGTTGTTCTGTCGTCATGTTGGATGAATAAATGAATACACCTACTCCCCCAACTCACACAAACAACTACACCTACACCTACCAACCTACTGGGGCTGGCAGATTTTTTTCAAATAAACCAAGCAAATAAACTGAACGCATCTATAAATATTTGACAGTCAAGTAACAAATTGAATACAGTGTACAGACAGTAGGGGAAAATGTAATCTTTGTTTTTAGTATTTTTCCAACAATTTATTTAATATTTCTCACCGTTCAAACCTTCCAGAATTATTTTATGAACAAAATTAGAAAAATCAGACGTCCTCGAGTTTTAGCGAGACATTTGGAATTGCAATCAAGTTTTAACCGACTTCCAAAAAAAGGTGGCGGTTATACGTTCGGCTGGATATATATATATAATTTTTTTGTATGTTCAACGATGTTTCCGCCGTTTGTAGACCGATTAAAAAAATATTTTTTTTTATATAAAGGGTACAATCTGAAGTTGGTCCCGTTGCCACAAAAATGGTGACCTGATGATGGAATCCATGAGGAATCAAGGGAACGCCTCGAAATTTATATGGACACATATAGTGATTTTGAATTTTTCTGAAGTAACTCAAGCATATGCTTAAAGCAGTAATTCCCAAAGTGGTCCAGGTCGACCCCCAGGGGTCCACGGAGACTCGACGGGGGTCTACGTTGGACGTAACAAAAAATGGGGGTCTACAATCGTAAGCAGGGGTGCATGAAAATTAATTTGGTTTCGATAGTGAAGAACTAAAATGTTGGCTTGTTATTTTAAATAATATGATACCTAAATTAAACCTTCTCAATAAGACAATTTATAAATAAATTGAGAAAAAAATGGATAGTTCCGAACTGGGAGTTGAACCCAGACCATGTCGGTATCGCGCTGAGTGCTCTACCAGTTGAGCTATCCGGTAACTTTCCTTTTTAAATTTTATTTATAACTAATTAAGCCACACCGTCCATCATACGATAATACAACAACACAAACAATATGATACCTAAAATAAACCTTCTCAATAAGACAATTATCTCCTACCAATATAGGCAGATAATATTTTAAGAAGATCAGCACAGTCGCTGCACTTGTAAAAACTTGCTTATTCCATATTCATTATAACAATGCGTGTTCAAACGTGCAAATTAATACGACTTGTGGTGTATGTACTTGCAATCTTGTATGAACGTGTTTAATTCTTCACCAATATAAATACGAATGTCAAGGATAAACGTTACTCATTTGTTTCCGAAATTTCATAAAGAAAAGTGAATCGATATTAGTGATTACCAGTGTCGGAAAAGTACCTACCTGCCTATTTGTATACCTACCTACCTGCCTATATAATATACTATCGCGTGCCTAATGCTAAAAGGGCGCATTTTTCAACATTTTGTACTAAGACTTGAATTTTTTTATTTATTATTTACAGTTAGCTAATTGATACGAAACATGATCGAATCTTAGAAGAAGTGTCGTCAGTACAGTGTTGAATATTTAAAATTTGGTTTTCTTCCATCACAGGCAGATAAACGATTGCCCACATGCCTTTTATGCAACAAAATTTTGAGCAATGACTCTATGAAACCATCAAAGCTGGAAGACCACCTAAGAAGGTGTCATCCTGATAAAATAGGTAAAGATTCGTGAAAACTTTGAAGATGGACACTAAAGGTGAATCAATATTTAATGTCCGGAGTAATTTTTTAAAGAAAAGCGATTCCATTTACAAACGTTATTTCGGTGGCAACAGATGGAGCTCCTGCCATGGTCGGGCGATATCGGGGTTTATAGGCCATATTAAAATAATTATACCAGGGGTAACTGCAATTTAGTGTGTTATCCACCGACAACATCTGGTAGCGAAAATTTGAGTGATAGATTCCACCAATCGCTTCAATTTGTGATTAATGCAGTAAACAAAATTAGAAGCAATGCATTGAATACGCGCTTATTTGCACAATTGTGCGATGAAAATGATGAAAACTTCCAACGATTGCTGTTACATACCGAACTACGCTGATTGTCGATAGGTGCATGCTTATCAAGATTTTATTCACTTTTTGACTCAGTTTTAGAATTTCTGGAAAATAAAGATCCTGATTTAAAAAAAAAACCTAATCAATTTTATAGCAGACATCGCGTATTTGACAGATTTGTTAAAGAGGACAGCCTTAATTTAATAAAAACAATTGACAACAACAAACAATAAAAACAAAAAGAGTGTAATTTCAGCTTTTATTGGTAAATTGAAATTTATGAAGAAAAATATTGGTCGGCGCGAATTTTCACAGTTTTCAAACTTATCGCAGGTAGAATGCCTTGATGAAGACATTCAGACATACATTCAACATTTGATTGCCCTGCATGATGATTTTAAAATCTGATTTGAAGACATTCTGTCGATGGAAATACCACCATGGATCATAAATCCATTTGATGAAACGGAAGTGTAGAATGTAATATTACAAGAGGAGCTACTCGAGCTTAGCACTAATGAGGAGCTGAAAGTGACATTTAAAAGAGGGTGTCAAAAATTTTGGCTGCAGGCAGAAATACCTGAAAAATATCCTGGACTGTGGGGAATCGTGCAAAAGCTTCTGATAGCGTTTCCCTCGCTTATTAACAAAAAAAAGGAACAGATTGAATATCACAGAACGGTGAGATTTGCGGTTATTCCTTACAAAACTTAAACCAAATATTAATAATTTGCTGTCAATCCATCAAGTACATCCATCTCATTAATTATTTTTTTTGTAATTACTATTGTATAAGTTACATTACATATAAATAAGTGTTTAATTTTGATTATATTACGACTGTTAAAACAATAATAATTATTATATACCTACAACACAAGGAAATATACTATATTTCTTTTTACCACTCCGAATGGGACGTTTTCTAAATAAAATTTGTGAGAATTGATTGGTCCTTGTGCTGAGTCACTGTAGATTTCAAAAAAGTAAAGTTGGATGGAGTCACTTTTTTGATTGGCCAACTTTGCTTTTATGACATCCACTCCCAACACAATGAATTAAAATTTAATTGAATATTTGTTTAGTCTACCTACTTTATTATCAAATAATTAACCCTATCAAGCAATCAATTCTAACCTTTTTTTTCGAAAACTGTTAATTCGTCGTTGAAACTCAGCCACAAAGCAAGTTTACATAGATATATAAATCTAATCTTTACTTTTTTTTTCGAGATTTAGAAATTGGTAGTAATGTAGAATGTAGATGCAGGGGGTCCACCGGATCCAGCAAAATTTTGAAAGTGGTCTATGAAACAAAAGAGTCTGGGAACCACTGGCTTAAAGCATAAGTTTAAATTAAACAAAAAATTAAAACCGAGTTCCAAAGTAAGAACTCACACAAAAGTATGAATTTTGTTGAAAATAGATTGAAATACAAGACAACATTGAAAGTTCTAACCAAACTTTCAAACATTTTTCACTGTGCGCCATTCGTCTGTATGTGTAGTATTTCAATTAAGTTTCTCATAACACGTGTATGACACAGGGCAGGCTGTACAGAGAGATAGCAGGGAGCGCACGACGTCGTGACCGGCTAATACCTGGGAGACACGTCGCCCGGCTCAGCGAAACGTCAAAGGCAAATTGAAAATTAATTTATGCTTGCAAAATTTCATAACGCTCTTACAGATTGTAAATCTCGGATTTTTACGCGTGTCTTCGGCTAGTTACTTCATGTGCTTGTATAGTTTGTCTACCTCAAATAAGTGTTCTGTGACTTTAAAATAATCATTTCAATCAACACCTGTAAATATTTTGATGCCTTAGCTAAGAATGTAGTTTATAAACAAATAGTAGCTTATCATAAAATTTTGTTAAAACTTTTAATAAATGCAAAACTATGAAGAGTCAGTTGGTACATAATTACATATTATCAATTAACTAGCTGTCCCGACACACGTTCTATCCTAACTATCAACTTGAATAAATAAATAACTACATAATATACCTACAACCTACACCTTTATATACTATAACATACCTTATTCTAATAAAATATAAATAAATAAAAATATTTTATTAGAATATCTTTAATAAGTTTATAGGGCCTTTCACTACTCAGTCTAATACAGTTTGTTTTTCAATTTAATTTGTTCTTATTAAGTATAAATTGAAATTTGGATTCATTGTCATTTTCATTCGCTATACTGGCTCCTACTGTGTAGTCCTGAATACAGAGCGTTTTCCCATTATGCGATACGATATCAGATATCGGACCGATAAATTACAAATAAGTCATGAAAAAGACAGGGATATGTTGTCATATGAAACATATATCTACCTGTCTTTGACATATTGCGATATCCGAGCCGATATCGGATTGGGTATTGAAAAAACGCACTTATGCCAATGATATAAGAGCGCTTCCGGTCTGTTATCGGATACCGGTATTGCATCATGTGAAAACACTCTTTTCTATACTAATATTATAAAGAGGAAAAGTTTGTTTGTTTGTTTGCATTAAATAGGCTCCGTAAGGACTGGACTGATTTTGATGAAATTTGGTAGAGATATAGAGTAGACCACGGGGAAGGACATAGGTATAGACCTAACTACAGTCACAATTTTCATACAATTTCAAATGTCCAATAGAGGAATCAATTTGCTAATTAATTTTGAGGAAGATTTAGTGTCGAAGCTACTAAGTACATTTTCGTAATAGAATAATAATTAGATCAACCTCGTATGTAAAATAGACTTTCATTTTACTTTGATTGTATTATAAGTGAAGCGACTTGTTATCATAAACTGATTTTATTAAGTTTGGACCAATGAGAACGCGTTTCACGCTGGTTTAACGTTTACGAGAATACAGGTTTGGCAGTTTTAGCGATTCGGGACTTGATTGTAATTGCAGGTTTTATTCAGCAGACTTGACCCTCTGAATATAGTATCTACTTAACATTCAACAAGTAATTTCTGTAGTAGACTTTATTCGCTAAGCATTAAATTTCGCTTTGTACAAAGGTTACCTGGCGGGTGCCGAAGGATTTGAAGCCCAATTCACGTAGTTATGTTTTAAATTCACATATGCGTTCCAGTGTGAGCGCTTGCTATCGCATTCTCACACTCACTATGCTATCGCACTCGCACACGCAAGTTGTTTGTCGCAGTCGCACATGCACGGCTGTCACAGTCGCTCACGCACGTAGCTGTCGCAGTCGTACACGCACCATGCAGTCGCATATGCACGATGCTGTCACACTCGCAAACGCACTTAGCTGTCGCAGTTGCACACGCACGATGCTGTTTCACTCGCACACGCACGATGTGTCAAAGTCGCACGTGCACGGCTGCCACAGTCGCACACGCACATAGCTGTCGCAGTCGCACACGCACGATACTGTCGCACGTCCACACGCACGATGGTATCGCAACTCGCATTCGCAGAAACGATGCTGGCCCACTCGCATACGCACGATGCTGTCGCACTCGCACACCGTGCGCGAAAGTGGGCAACATGTGCTGACACTGGAACTTAAATGCAAGTTGAACGGAAATCATGACGTACTATTTACGTATATACGTACTATACGTTCCCCGGCATATATAAAGTCACCGAACTTTTGTATATGCCGGGAATCTGCATCGAAGCCGCAGCGGCCCGGTGACAGTTGTGACTCGAGCCACAACTGTCACCGTAAGGTGACTTGTATCCGGTGTGCCGAAGAACACTCCGTGCGGGAGTACCCCCGCCCCCACCGAGGCGCCTACCTGCGCTAACTGTAGGCGGGCCCACCCTGCTAACAGCAGGAAATGCCCAGCCTTCATGAAGGCAGCTCGGAAAGAGCTACCAGACTATGCCCGCTCTTCCCCTCCCTACGCAAACTCTGCCCCGCCTCCCCTCGTGCAGGAGGCCCCACCTCCTTCGCCAACTTCAACTTCACTGATGGCGGAGGCAAACGACTACTCTCCCAAGCAAGTCGCCCCCTCGGCCCCCGACTCCTTCGCGCGGAGGATAAAGAAACCGAGAACCAGGAGGAAAGATGCCGCACCTTTTGTGGCCGCCCCCTGTGCTACCGCTTCTCCCACAGCTAGCATCCAACTGGAGCTGGAGCCACCCACGCTTGCTCCACCGCAGCCTGACCACACGTGGGACACCCGGAGCCCCCCACGCTCCCCACGCACCTCGCGCTCCCCTCGCTCCCCGCGCACCTCGCGCACCCCCAGTGCCACCTCCTCGGTCATCACAGACGTGGAAAACATCACCGCCTCGGAGCCCGCAAAACACGCGGCTGCCCCGTACTCCCAGCCCCCGGTCATCTCCTCCGCTGCCCCAAGAGTTGGGGCAAAGCGAGGCCCCCGCATCCACAGCAGAGCTGCTGCAGACCCTCCTCTCCCTGGTCATAGACCTAGTTCAGAAGGTTCAGGCCGGGGAGGAAATCCTTCAGACCATCATACAAGCCCTCCTAAAAGGCGACCCCACCATCGCAGCCCTAATAAAAATCTGGCTCCCCAGACCCTAGCTCGGACCCGCGCCTGGATATCTCCGGCATCCAGAAGCTCCTATCAGAGGAGCTGACTGTGACTGCCGGAGATCCACGACGCGCGTCCCGCACTCGGGACACTCGCGTGCTATGCACCGCCCCCCCACGTTTGAATGTGAATAATTTTATTTTAGTTTTAGATCACCTGTTTCTCCGAGCGAGCGGAAGCCACGTGCCCGGTCAATATGCCGACCCGCTGCCAACGACGGCATGCGCCCGCTCGCCAAACGGCACCCGAACAGCTGACACCAGACGCAGGGAGCATCCCGGAGCCACGCTGCCGGGACGCCCCCAAGCGCGGTGCGACTAGCACCGTTGGATCGTTGCTCCCCTCCACCTAACCCGCGTCGGTTATAAAACCGGCGCAAATATTTTTAGTGCGCCCGGAGTATGACGTGGGGCAGCCCTATTGCCCAACACGTCAGCCCCGTGGCAGCCTCTCTCCCCCCCAACATCAAAAGTCTGGGGCTCGGGAACACCCTCCCCCCCCCCCTTTCCCTGGTCGGTTGTGTCCGTGGTCGGCAAAAGCGGCTCGTGCGGGAGTGGACCCATACACGCTTCCTGGTCCCCGGACCAGGACCCCACGTGTCGTCGGAGTCGACCGCAGGTCTTGGCCGCCCACGGCCCTCGCCACCACTTATTCCCTTGCCGCCTCGGGTTTCCCCCGCGTTCTGCCGCGAGGGGTCTTCCCCAAAAACTGATTTTATGCGCACAGTACTCGTACTGGGCGCGCCATCCCACCCCAATTAGAGGGGCTATGCCCCTGGTAGTGGTTCCCCGCCGAAGGCCCTTTTCAGGGGCCCGGCGCGAGAAGACGTAAAAAAAAAAAGTAATCATGACGTGAATTGTCTAGTCGAGAGGTACATTTTTCGTACATTCTTTCTCAAATTTTCAAAATAAATTTAATTATCATGCGACTATTTATGATATTACTAGCTGTCCCGACTACCGACACATTTTGTTCTGTTTTTTTAAACTATAAAATGGAATAAATAAATAAGTACACCTACACTTACAATCTACACCTACAACTACAACCTATACCTACATCTACACCAACACATACACATACACCTACACCTACCAACGTACTGGGGCCGGCCGATGTTTTTAAATAAATCAAACAGTTAAACTGAACGTACCTATAAATATTTGACAGTCAAGTGACAAATTGAACACAGTGAACAGTTAGAATGTGAAAATTCAATAGCCCTTTTTAGTATTTTCCCCGATATAATATCTCCAACATTTCGCACCCTTTAAACCTTCCCTGAATTTCCACAATTATTTCAAAACCAAAATTAGACAAATCGGTCCAGCTGTTATCGAGTTTTAGCGAGACATTGGAATTGCAATCCATTTTTATACAATGTGTGTCGTCTCGAGGTCTGAGATTCAATAATGAAAAAATATATACATATAATGTATATTTTTACATGATTGAATCTCAAACCCTAATAATAGGTCCTTAAATATGAAATTGGCGTTTTGTCGTACTGTCCACTTTGATCTCAAATATATTTGCTTTGGTTAGGAATTCCAATTTCAAAATTATACCGCTATTTACTCATGCATTTGTGTTTCGAAAACCGTAATTCATTTGTTTTTTCCACTTTTGATTTTTTCTTTGCGTCACTCTGTTTACAAAATGGAAAACTTGAAATATCGTATTATCTTCGAGTACGAGTTCCACCGTAGTTCCACAGTGCTGCAGAAACGGCTCAAACGATTAATTATGTGTATGGCGGCGGTGTCGCAAAAGAAAACAGAGTGCGTTTTTGGTTTTAACGTTTTCGTTCTGGAAATTTCGACCTGCAGAACAAGCCCCGTGGACGGCCGGATACCAAAGTTGATAATGAAGAATTGAAGGCTATTATGGAAGCGGATCCATCGCAAACCACGTCCGAGGTAGCTCCAGGCTGCGGTGTTAGTGATTAAACTGCTTTAATCCACTTGAAGCAAATTGGGAAGGTGAAAGACCTTGAAAGGTGGGTACTTCAAACCGACAAACGCGCGTCGACTGTTGCGTTACATTACTCAACCGGCACAATGATTTTAAATCGAATCATTACCTGTGATGAAAAGTGGATCCTGTACGAAAATCGGAAACGCTCATCGCAATGGCTGAACCCTGGCGAGCCAGCCAAAGCCAAGCCCAAGTGAAAGTTGACTCAAAAAAGTTACTTGTGAGCGTTTGGTGGACTAGTGCCGATGTCGTTCACTACAGCTTTCTTAAATCTGGCTGGACGATTACGGCAGATGTCTATTTTCAGCAACTGCAAATAATAATGCTAAACAACCGAGGTTGGTCATACGCTCTAGGCCACTGCTGCTTCAGGACAACGCTAGACCACACACTGCACAACAGATGGCTACCAAATTAGAGGAGCTTCAATTGGAATGTCTAAGACATCCTCCGTACTACCCAGACCTTGCTCCAACAGATTACCATTTTTTCGAAATTTGGATAACTTCTTGCAAGGGAAGAAAATCAACTCCAATGGGGCAGTCCAAAGAACCTTCAAAGATTTTATTGATTCCTGTCCGAATGGTATTTTTAGTAAAGGAATTAATGAACTACCTATGAGATGGCAAAAGTGCATAGATAGCAATGGTATATACTTTGATTAAATAAATATATTATGTTTAAAAAAAATCGACTTTATATTCCTCCTTTACAAAATGCCAAATTCATATATAATGACCTAATATTATGAAGAATAAAATGAGACCCTTTTGATATGTTGAGGTCATAAATAAAATTAATAATTTAGTTTTATTCAATGTAACATAAAATAATTTTTCAATTGCTTGTAGCTCAGGGGGGGGAGTTGAGACCCCCTGAAGGGGGCTGTTTAGCCGATAAAATTATTAAACCTTTTATCTGCTTGTTAGAAACTCTTAACCGAGAGACGACACACACTGTATATAAGATTTATTGTGACTTGTGAGTTTTCTGTTATTAAAATTTTATTTATTTCATGAGTATTAAAAACAGTGTACATACAAAATACTATGTGAATTTAATTCAGAGCTCAGTGAATATATATCTAAAATGCGATACCTATACGCGAATACGAAAATAGCGAACATAATATATCAGGTATGCAGATTTACCTCTGCCGGCTACTCGCTAGTGAAATTGATTGCTCGTAACGAATGGTGTACGAGAAACAAAAACATTTCCAGAAACTGCTGCGCGAACCACATTCGAATGTGATAACTCTGATTGAAAACGATATAAGTAAACTTCCCGATTCCCGCGGGTTTTTGAAAGAGTCGTAAATACTCCTTACGCCTGTTACTTATAAATTGATGTCATAAACCGGTTGGAAGTTTGTCGGCGTCGCGGCGGCCATAAACGCGAGCGGGGAGACTCGTCCCACTCGTCCCGCGCCGGTTGTTCAATTTGTACCGATGCATGTTATAACTTACATGACGTATTAATGAAAATGTATTGCAGTATATTAAGTGTGTTCAGATTTATTTAAATCAGGTTGCGTCTGTGCATGGGCGGCTGCTTTTGCGTCTAGGTACTATGTGACCCGAAATTGTCACAAGGAAAAGTAAGTAAGTAAGTAGGTATCGTAAAATTATATTCATGTAAGCAGTTGAATAGTTTTTCAAATCATTCCCTTCTTAATAACTAATATTATATATTTACAGATTATCCAAAATGCACCCTATAAAATGTATTTCAATAAAAACCTTTTTTAGGATATTTATAAATTTTAAAATTCAGAAATGTTATGTTACAGCATACATAGCCGTATCTGGTATAAGTTGAAATAATGTTGTTAAAAGGAGTAATGGTATTTCATTAATTTTGTTCCGTCGATGAAACATGCAGCTGCTAATTGGCGTCGGTGTGAGGCGATAATACAATATCAGCTATTTACAAACACTGTCGTTCGTTTTTAGGGTTCAACACTATTGACAATTTAGTTTGAAATGTATTTTACTTCGTCGCATAATATTCTACAATAATGAGCTGAATGAAGCGTCTACTGACTTTTAAAATAAATAATTATTTGCAAAGAGCTATAGCGACCCGCCTGATATTATTGGTTGGTGTTTTTTTTTTAGGAATTAAGACGCGGATGACGAGACGGATAGTTAAATGGTAAGCGATTACCAGCGCGTGGATTTCATTTAAACCCAACTGGGTTGGCCCGTTCATGTCGAAGGCTCTACAGCCATGTAGATAAAGCCATTTCCCATGATAAAAAAGTGTGTTTATGAAATAACCAATAAAAGATTATCACAATTCATTTACATAATACTAGTAGTTATATCACTACATCGAGACCTAGAACAAACTTACTCAAGTTTGTTCTACTTGGAACTTGCGGAGAATCCTCAAGACTTATTTAAATAGTATGACGGGATAGTCACGCTCGCTTATGGTTTTATTGGGACAGTTAAGAGTTAAACTGATCGTGGTGGGATCGCGAAATCGACTGCAAGTAACTCGCGCCGAGTTCGACAGACTCTTTGCTTAGTTGGGACGAAGTTCGACGCTTGTCTCTCATAATGTCGCAACGACAACTTACTCGGAACTTTACTCAAGCGTTTTTAACTCAGCTAGTTGTTACTCGCTTCTTCGCGTGGAACTGAAATTTGTGTATCCTTATGTAGAAATCCAATAAAGAAGTGTGTCATAATTGTTGTTAAATCATTATCACCACATACAGACCACCACCACCACATAAGAAAGGCCTTGCAAGAACCAAGACGGCATGCACACCACAATAACTGTTTGATGTTGCCCGCGGCTCCGCCCGCATAAATACAGTATCCCATGGGAACACTGTACTTTTTCGGGATAAAAAGTAGTCTATATCCTTTGTCTACTCTATATTTGTGGCAAATTTCATTAGTCGTTTCAGAGCTTATTCAATGCAAACATTGCACAAACAAAGCTTTCCTCTTCATAACATTAATTGACGAAACTCAACTTAAACAGGTATGTAAAGGTAATGTCCTTATATAGGTACATTTCATGCCAGTTTTCTGATGTCATAGTATCACTCTGGTTCGAAACACTTATAGCGAATCTTTCCGCGGTGAAATTATAGAATATTTTTACAATTCTAAAATCAACATGACCTCATAATATTTTAATACTGGCAACTGAAATATTCAGTAGCGCAAAAATAACCTGCTCATCTTACAGCTGCATCAAGATCTGTGAATTATTCAGCCGCTCTCTAAGGCTTTTGTACGGAAGCGTCTGTGAACGCTGCCAATAAATCCATTACCTGCTATTCGTGTTGTTATTTTGATGATGTTCAATTAGACGCGGCGTAGCACATCGTAATGAAATGAATAACTATTGGAATGTTACATGTTAATTATTTATTACATTACGGTAAATGTAAATTATTTTATTTTATTTTATCTTAAATGCCTACCTGAAATAATAACTGTATAAATAATAATTGATACTGTATTCTTTATTTATAAGGAGAAATTCCTTAATATTTTTCTCAGTGTGCTATATTATAAAAATTATTGTAAAGTCATCAACATATAAGCCCCTGTAGGGCTTCTGATGATGACTACAAACCAAAAAAGGAATGTTTGTTGTCTTAGTTAATAAATAAATTATGATGGTTTATAGTTTCTACCCCGAAGAAATGCAGGTACGGTTCTCGCGTGATGACGCAGTCGCATTCAACAACTATAAAGGGCATCACAGACGGCGAAAATAAATATAATATTTTATGTAAAGATAAAATATAGCTTGCTATACAATTTGTATGAACTATCAAAATACTAAAGTTCTATTACGTACTACAGTATGTAATACATCCAGGCATCTTAAGATAAAAATTATTGTATTTTTGCGTCTGTAACGCCATAAATTAACCCTCAATAGGTTGCGGTTGTTTTTAAATCCAGTGGGTGACAGTGCACAATCCACATGGCCGGGACCCGCGGCCGCCGTACGTGCCGAGCAACACAATTCCTCGCCGGGTATAATTTTATTATTACTCTATTGACAGCACACGGGGATTTCATCAGGTATTTTGGGCTCAATAATTCCAATTGATGCGAAATTTTGTCGTACTTCCTCTTACTATTTTGTATTTTTTTAATCTTTACAAAAATAATTCTAGGTCATTCTCGTCAAATAATATAATTCGCGATCGTTTATATTTTACACTTATTATTTTTTTTATTGGTCCATAAAATATTTTTGTCGATAAATGTTTAAAAAGTTAAATTTTACAATTACGTAAAACGTTGATAATATAATAAATAAATAACGAGCAATATATTATAAGGTATTTTATGGGTATATCGTAAGGTATCGGTTAAGGTATCGATCTTTGATTGATTGGTGTTACCAAATATCATTTCCATAAATTTAATACCTTAATAGCTATTATTATTTATTACAAGTATATGCATTAAATCACTACATAATATAATAACGACGCGCAACGTGTAAACAAAAATCACGAAACCACACCATAAGCCATGTCTTGTGGAGCGTTCCAAATAATTTAATTAATTGCGCTCGCAATGATTTCGCCGATCCAAATATTTTAATTGACAAACAGAAATGTGACGCGAAAATAGCGCTTAAATTGTGCTTGCATTTGCTGAATGTTAATGCAATCAATAATATAATGTACCCGTCAATATTTAAATTATCACGCATTTCACATGTGCCGTTTTACTGTTAACTTTTTATTTCGCGAGCTTTAAATTTATAATTGATTTATATTAGGATCGTTGATGCATCATGTTGTCTAGAAGTCATTTTAAGCCAAACATTTTCTGAATATAAAATTCTCTTGTCACAGTGTATTATACAGAACTCCTCTGAAAACGGCTTGACCGATTTTTATAAAATTTTGCTGGATACATACATCTATATGGTAGACTTTGAAATAGGTTGTTAGCTATTTTTCATACCCGTTAGTGATAAGGGTGGCCCATCCCAACATTTTTTTACATTTTTGATTTTTTATAGAGATTATTTTATGATTTGGCATTAAAAATACATATTACCTAACCCCTTTATTTTCGCCCTTCTAACACCCAAATTTCTGGAAGGAAAAAGGACTGATTCTACACAATGCAAAATCATACTTTATCGTTGAGTTTTCACCCCATTCGGACCTTCTCTTACATTCCTTATTTTCTCTTTCCCACTCAACA
This sequence comes from Phengaris alcon alcon, assembly GCA_037179445.1. Classification (NCBI taxonomy): domain Eukaryota; kingdom Metazoa; phylum Arthropoda; class Insecta; order Lepidoptera; family Lycaenidae; genus Phengaris; species Phengaris alcon. The sequence continues at coordinate 90,953 of JAYRCH010000235.1, forward strand.
CTAAAATTAATAAATCTATTATTATCTTAAAACACATCAACTATAACAAAACTACGGCTCTGTCTTTACAACTTTACTTTCAATGTTTACAAAATTACCAATCGGAATGTTGCCTAGTGTCTCTACACTACTGGTTTTTGTACCACATTAAATTATTTATAAATTAAAATTGAATATGTAAATTAACTTTTATTTAAATAATAAATATATTTGTATACATAAATCTAAAATAAAACTTTATTTAGGTTGACCTGATTAAAAATTATAAGCAAATGAAAAATGTTACCCGTCTCTTTCTCACAAAACTATTTGTGACTTCACAATCTGCTACCGCCATACATTTTGAATGACAAATGTATGGCGGTAGCAACTCGTGACGTCGAGGCCAATATATCGCTCGCTTTCTTATTATAATTTTTAATTGTTTGTATCTTCGTTATTTTTTAAGATTTACAAAATGGATTCTAGATCGCTTATTAACACGTTGTCTAACAATATTTAGGCAACATGCCTATGTTTATATGCCTAACTTCTGTTAATTTTCGATATTTTACTATTCTTTGTAACTTACGAATCTATTTTAAAAATAAAAGCATGCAACAAAGCCTTAATACTATAATAGTAAAGGTGAACTACCAAACGGATTCATTGGAAACGTACATTTGTCTACAAAAATTACGCATGCGTAATTTTTGTATTGTGTCATGAGCATTTCTTCAAAATTTTGTAGTGTTCACATATCTTATTATAGGTAAGTAAGGCTAAATGGTGAAAAAGTAGCACAAGATTACACCATTATTAAGATAGGCCATACTATGGCTAGAACTTCTTAATTATTTAAAAAGATTTAACTTAGAATTTGTTATAAAAAAGTACCCCAAGTGTTTAGACTAATACGGTTATGTTTTGATATGTGACTCGATATAAAGTACTGTTTCACGATCTGTATTACATTTATTTCAATTCCTCGACGCTACATTTCGATCTCGATAAATATTTCTACAAAGGTTTTAAAGTATTAAAAGTTGAATTATAATTTGCGCAATTACTCGTATTGTGAAATGTTCACATTCCAGAAAAGCTTTCCATTCGGATGTGACCAAATTGTTAGCTATAATAAAACTTTTATTGTATTGCTAGAAAATTGACTTATAATATTTTCAATTTACAATATTCTTTTTGATTTATTTTGTTGCTTACACATGTACCTATTTGGTCTGGAGCGGACCAATATGACAGCACGAGACTCGTGTGTTTGATTTTCAGCTCTATTGTTATTAGCACAGAGTATTATTTACAGTGCATTCCGATTTTTGTGCAGTGTTCCATCTGTCACAAATATTTTTCTGCCCAAACATAAATAAACTGATAAATAAATAATAAAAAAAACTATGTTCTGAAGTATTATTTTTTCCTTTTTACATTAAAATGTACTTCCAAAAGTTTATTTTCTACAGGTTGACTTTTCAAATTTATTCTTGTTGATAAATAAAACAGTTCAATAGCTTAATTTAATCAAAAACAAGAAAATACAAACCACTAAAAATAACCCTAAAAAAACCTCCCTTCGAGGATTTTTTCCCGAATTTTAGGTAGAAACTCCTAAGTTGGCAACCAAATCCGTGGTTTGCTCCGGACTAAATTTGTACGTGTGCTAATACTTTGTTTGTTAAAGACACTAACTATACTACGACTGTGGCGTAAGTAACGTTAAATTGCTGTCTGGTCGCTTTAAAACGACTAGCTTCAATATACAAAAAATCATAATACGAAACGAATACGAAAACGAACGAAATATGTTATGGAATTCATAGATACCCACAATTCAGTAAAAAACTGACTATACCTACTAGTAAATATCAGAATATAATGTAGCAATATATCTGGAACTAACATAAAATTTACATATAACTTGTACGAGGCGCGTCGCCTCGTAAATCTTGTACGAGTGGATCTCTGTTTGTGAAGTTGTTTTTATTTCCTCTGTATCTGTGTACGAGTGCTCCGGCGCAACTCTTAACTTCAATAAATCAATTTATACTCTTACTTATTCAGCGAGGACGTGTTTCGGAGCGACGCAAAACAGCTTTTGCTTTTAACCTGGAATTCTTTTACAGCGACGCTGCTCAGAGTGAGTTTGGATGAGTGGAACTAAGATTTTCAGTTTCAGAGTTCCGCACGGTTATGTATGTGATAATACAAACTGCAAACTTAAAGAGTAGCAGACTTTTTCAATAACTACTTATGAATATTTTCATATTTGATAGATGTAATGGCACATAATATTAAATATATATTTCAATTAAAATATGTTATACCTACTGTCCAACAGAAAATGGGTAAATGGGGCATTTATACGTAATAAATTATAGTAGGTACTGTTTAGGTAATGTGTAAATTTCATTAACCTGTAAAAACAATGTTTGGGACTGTAAGAATGAAAAGGTTTTTTTTTAATTTTGGAAATCTGATTCAAATTCCAAAATTCCTAAAACATAATTGGTGAGAAGAAACTTTTAAGTTTTTAAGATTTTTGCTGTGCGTGGTGACTAGTTCAGTAGATTATTCAACAAACAATATAGTCTACAAAAATATCCAATTATTCAACAAACAATATAGTCTACAAAAATAAATAGTCTACAAAATCGCCTGTTTCAATGAAACCTGAATGATGAAACCCACTACTTCACAGTGGTACGTTGATAGATGTTGATTGTACACAGGGTCTTTACTCTTCAGTCTTAAAAAATACCTCCTTAGTAATTTACTCAAAATCTATACTACTATTATAAACAGGTAAAGTTTGTGAGGTTGTAGGTGGTAGTCTACTGAACCGATTTTGAAAATTCTTTTATCAATATAAGGCTACATTATTTCTGAGTGATATAGGCTATATATTCACCCGAAAAATGAAAAGACGTTTTCGTGGTAGCTAGATTTGCAAAGTAAGTCTGAGAAAAAACGGTCGAACTAAAACGTTTCTTACGAGCGCTGCATATATGATTAAGTCCTAGAGAAAAGTTGTATAGCTTGATAATGCCCAAAATAATGTCAGCGACAGCGTATATCGTCTCGTATAACTTTTATATATAAGTAGTTTTTTATATTCAATACATTATTTAAATCGTTAGTAATACAAACTTCGGTATTAAGGTTTATTTTGAAACCACACCTATAGTAAGTACATTAGGTAAGATATTATTAGATTAAAACCATAATTTATCAATTGTATTTCGGGCGGGTCGCTATATATTATTAAAACCCAATTTCACGCAGGCGAAGCCGCGGGCAAAAGGTAGTAACTAATAAAACTAATAAATTTCACGAATCATCACACAAAACAAAACTTGAACACCATTAGGAAATTAAAGCATAACACCACATATATATGCCGCATCCATTTTGAATCACGAAGTTAGATGAGTCCGGTCTATTTTAAACACGATAACGCCAACTTCGCCGTCCTCGAAATGTGAATACCTTGTCACGAAAATGTGACTACCGGAACTGTACAAGTGTACAAGTAACTCGCTGTCCGCTCACACACACACACTAGTGCCGAGACCATTTCTATTCAAATTTCCTTATAATCTACGAGAGTTTTTACTTACAGGTGAGGTGCAATATGAGAGTTACTCGAGTGATAGTTCACGGCGATATTGCCTTAGTTTTATTTAAATTTTATTCTACATTCATATTTGAAGAACCCTTCCGGAGTTTAATATGACTTTACAACGATGGTAATTTAATGATTTCATTGAATCAACTATTTAACGCTACTTTGTAGTTGATTTACTTGTTTTAAGTATTAAAGTTACTAGATATCTGATGTTTCGTGTTAGCTAAGACGGCTATGAATTAAATTATTGCTAGTCTTGCACCTCACATAAAAATGTGAATTTAACAACCCGCTCCGCGTCATCTCTCAGTTTATTTAAAATTTTATACACGAAGTAAATTTTTGTCATTCCACACATTTTGCTCCGATAAACTACCTACTCTTGGTTAGAATGTTAGGTTTAAGGAGCTTAAGTTTATTCCAAAAGTATTGTTAAGTCGCTCTCATACTCATAAATCGCCTTAGAAATTTAATTTGCTCTGTCCTAGATAATTCAACAGGTATTTAACGTTACGAATAAATGCCGTTAATGAGAACCGCCAGACAATTTACTGTGGAGCGAGAACGAAACATCGCAGCGAACTTTCCGTTAAAATTAATGAAGATTACTAAATTCACGGCCATTGAGTTCCAGTTCCAGAGTTCAACTTTAGCTTGTTCAACTAAATCGAGAGTAATAATAGCGGTCATTTATTTGCTTTAGAGTCTGCTCGTTTAATTAATTAATGCAATACTCACTTTCGTCCCTTCTGATCGGTGTAGACGATGTGGTTCCTCGTGGCGGGAACCTGCCGGGCGCGGCCCAGGGAGTTGGTGTCCATCGCGGAACCGGCTCGGAACCAGGAACTACCACGGAACCCGGTCACATGTGTGTTGTACGTCGGTATGCCGGCGTGTCCGAAGTTCGCAACCGTCCGTCCGGCGGTGACCGCGCTCACAGAATTATGTACCCGGCGCTAAGCCGCGCTCGACAACTTCTGATGGTCTGCTTGTTAGAGCTTGTAGGAGTTCCAAGTTGTAGCTGCAAAGTTTTATACGATACTCATTTCAGTTAAAACTTTGTTAATATATAATTTAACGTATATTCAGTGATGGATGCAGTAACTTATAGGTATGTGGAAACACCGAAGTTTGTGTATTAAAAACTTGTTCTACATTATAACTTTAGATACGTTTATTTTTAATGAATAAACAATTACTTTGGAGTGCGTGAAAACAAACCTGAGACATATTCATTACTCAAACAAAATATGTACTACTTCAAGTAAGCAAATACACCGATGTAACGACCAATACAGTATCGCATTTTAATCTCACACAAATAATTTTTGTCGAGTTCGAAAGTAAATATGTACGCATCGGTACATAGGTATTATTTACCTTTCGAGTGAAGGCGGGGCGAAGGATTGAGGCGGTCTTATGTGATATCGACAAGGAGGTGGAGACCAAAACCTTTATTTATCATCAACATGTATCAAATAATACATCTATATTACCTATTATTAAAGATATTCGAATATTTCCGCAAAATATTTACAATAAGATTCGAATATGAACCAATATATTGACTTTAAATACGAACTTTTCGAATTCAATTAATGCTTTGTTAATTTACACTCGGTAATAAATGAAAATAATAAACAAAATTACTACATGATTTAAGAGGAATTTGTACGGTATCACAAAAATCTCAATGCCGGCTGATATTTAGGGAATCCGATGCGCTTGTAGATAACAATTATTTATATTTCGTCACATGTTAATTGTATTTAATGGCATATTATTTTTCGACAATTAATAATGCTAGTGAAATTAAACGTTAGAGAAATTTTTATTTTAAATATATATATATATTAATTTAAAACAGCGTTATTTCAAAATAAACATTTTCGCACAAAGTAACTATCAGATACCTGTTCTGAATCTACATCCAATCACTATTCAATAATTATTTCATAATACGAAAACTGTCTTAATGTTTGAACACTTGAACTATAAGCGTAGAGATAGCCGTAGAGCCGCTACGAAATAAGTTGCGTAGCGCGGCCGCTACGAGAACCCACGGCAGGACAAGATCGCACGCTGCCGAGGCTCGCCACCGACTGACTATTCTACCCCTGCTCTCGATTATCCTGATGATACCCTGTAAACTAAAGTGCACCTTAAACTCTTCGGAGTATGGTGCAAAATTACCGAATCCTAGCAGATTTAAAAATAACAAAAATAACAGTGCATCATCCGAGTACCGCTTTCACCATTTTTAATCCTCCCGCTCGAACATAATGACTAATTTAGAACAGGAGGACACGTCGCGCTCGAAACTTTTGTCAATGACGAATCTACATTTAATACACTTTGCGCTCAGCTCGGAAGGTTCAATTTTCAGATAATGTTTGTACAAGAGAGGCGGTCGTAAGGTCTAAGGGGTGGCGCGTGTGGACGCGCATGCGTTCATCGCTTCGAAATTTCTTAAACTTTTACTTAGAATATTAGAAGTATTCCGACATACATTCACCAAGGAATTTTGAATAAGTAAAATATTTGAATTTTTTTTTACATTCTTGTAATCAAACCTGTCTTAACGTGTAACTTGAGTAATTATTCTAGATAAATAGGTCCTCGCTTTTACTGATAATATAAAGTTTTTATGTTTTTAAATGTGACAAGTATTTATTACCTACTATTCAAGAGAGTAAAGTTCTGATATACAAACAGTAACATACAATAGTGTATTTTCCAAGTTTTTGAAAAATAATATATACAAATAATACATTTGCAATCTGGACCATTCGTTGTAAATTGCTTTCCTTTCCTTGCAAATCAGCATAAAATTTTAAATAATTAATAAATCCGCCAGAACGACAAAATGTGTTGTCATTACGATTGAACGACAAAATGTGTCTGTTTTTTTTGTTAATAATAATTATATGTTTATTGCAAGAATGTAGTACAACAAGGATCTTAATAATTCAAAAACATATTCTTGTACATTCTGCCATACAGATGGCGTGCAATTAAAAAAAATGAAAATATTAGTATAAAATTATTTATATTATAGTAATATGACATTACAAATACTTAATAGGTTTAATGTAATATTTCTGTCTCAATAGTGTCGTTATGACTTTAAGTGTGTACATGTCAAAATTAAGAATTATTCCTCGTAGGCACACTTTGTGTGTATGTTACGCGATTACTCTGCCGTTTGTGGACCGATCATCAAAATTATTTGTTTTATTTTGAAGGGTTGACTCCTAAGTTGGTCCCATCGTCACCAAATGGTAGACCTGGTGATTGCATGAGGAATCAAGAGAAGTCCCCAAAATTTATAGGGACACCCATGGTGATTTTGACTTTATTTGAAGTGACTCGAGCATATGCCACCAAAATGATGTGCCAAGGTATACCCTGGATCTAAAAGCAGTGAACGGCATTCCTGTCTTTGACGATACACGCTTGGAAACTTCAGAATTGTTTATATAACTGCAAGCATATGTCATTATTAAATTATCATCATCACCACCAGACATGAGACCATGCATCATGATATTATGATGATATAGGTATTTCTCATAGTCTTTTACACCGAAATCGATTTCTTTGAACACTCACAGCTACCAAAAAGTGAAATGTAGTGCCAAAGTTATACTCTGGGTCCAAAAGGACTCAACAGAACTCCTCAGTCTTTAATGATACACGTTTCGAAATTTCAACATTGTTTAAAATACTGCAAGCATATTCTGCAAGCATATGTAACTATTAAATAATCATCATCACCACCACCATCATCACACCATACTTCATGATATTATGGTGATATAAGTATTTCTCATAGTCTTTTACACCGAAATAGATTTATTTGAACATTCACATTGTTGTGAATTATGAGGAATCGAGAGAAGTCCTCAAAGATTATAAGGACATTTATAGTGATTTCTACTTTTATTGAAGTAATTCAAGCATATGCTACCAAGAAGTAAAATTGTGTGCCAAGGGGTATGGTTGCTTGATCCAAAAGCACTGAACAGAACTCCTCAGCTTTTAATTATACGTTTAGAAATTTCGACATTGTTTAAAGAACTGCAAGAATATACCTTTAAGCTACTTATAGTAATCATTATCATCATCACCACAATCTTCTCACACCAACATATTATTATGGTGACGTACCTACTATTAGCTATTATTACTATCCTACTACTATTACCTATTATTACCTACCTACCTACTGCTCATAGTTTTGTACACCGATATGTCTTCTCTAATGTGTAATCTCTAATGTCTTAAAATCTTAAAATTTGTTTATTATTATATAATAAATGTAACTAAAAAGGGAGAAATACAAAAAAGTTAAACCGACTTCAAGGGTAAAAATGCACAAAAAAGTATGAAATAATTGGGCTAAAATTTTAACTATTAATTCCCTACTCAATCTTCATATTTTTGAAGTCGGTACCAGCCAACTTGAATGTGAGGATTAAGTACAGAAATAATGCGTCGTAAAAAATAAAAAAATATGGAATTATAGAATGTGCACATCAAGCCCTTTCATACTATATGAACTAGTATCTTTAGTATGAAATTTTAACCGAGTATTAGACTATAGACCTCCTATTTTATCTTATACTTTAAACTCTAGTATATATATTTTGGCAGTTTGGTATACGTATGTACAATTTATGCTTTTTTGAATTCGGAATGTGGTAGGTTCGAATCCCAGTCAGATAAATATATTTGTGATAGTTTAAAAATTTATCAGAACTCCGAGCAAAACTCGGTTACCCAGGTACTATGATTTAATTACAAATGTGCAGTTTGCAGATTTCACTTGTACTTGTATAATATAACGGTGATAATTACCAGATTTAATAGTTCTAGGTTAACGGGATACCCTATAAATTTTATTCCCTTGAGAGTGTATAAATATACGTTTTTTGCAGCATAAACGGCCTTATGCAGGTTTCCATCTACGGGAACAATCTACTTTTTCGGGATAAAAAGCCTAAGTGTTAATCCAGAGCTTAAACTACTACCAAACCAAATTTCATCAAAATCCGTTCAGTAGTTATTTCATTCAATCAAAATAAGTTCACAAACTTTCACATATATAATTACGCCTTATATTTATTTGGACTATAATTACCCCTAGGTACCTAATTTTCTTTTTATAAAACAAAATCGAATAATATATAATAATATAAATAATAATAAATAGTGATGTTCACACATCGGAACACGTATTTATCGATAAACGAGTCGATATCGACGCGGCTGTTCTACAATGTAACTTTCAATATGAGCTTTGTTACCGCTTTGTTCCGTCATTTCTTGTGTCACTGCATTGAATCTATCGACTGCTTTCCTTTGTGCACGGAATATTGCTCGTCTTTTGTCGAAATGAACGTTACCTCGCGAGTTGTTTCAGCGAAGAATTTCACGATTGCAAAGTAATATTTCCTCTCAGGAATTTTGATGTGTTTCTTTTATATCGGAAATGAGTTTACTTTGAATAATATTGCGAAAGCTTAATTTGAACTCGATGGTGACTGATCATTTTTGCTTTTCACTTTGCTGCTAGACAACTGAAATTCTTTTAAAAGTATTTTTTTTTTCAAAACGTTTTTGTAAACTTTTCTCTAAGTATTGACTATTAATGTACTTTCATTTATTTCCTCTTTTTTATGTTTCTCAAAGATTTCGAAACTAAAGATAGACTATGACGTACAATTGACAGAACAAATCTTCATATAAGAAAAAGTTACGTCATCTTGTTTTCACCATACTTCAAATGTCAGCCATATTAATTTTACGATACCTCAAATGTCAAAATGGCCCCAAACAACTCCAAAAGTGGGGTCATTTAAGCGGGGAAATTTCTTGCCTCCACATGTCTCATCTATAATATTATAGGTGTGATCTGTGATGTTTCTAATCAGATATAATTAAGATAACACAAGCTTTTGAAGTTTATGCAGAACACGATTTTAAATTGGTTCTTTTAATTTACTTTATTTACTCTGGTACTATTTATTTTCGTCTCGCAATCTGACAGCCTCAGTTGTCAACCACGTTAGTGATTTCATTACGAGTCGGCCGTGGCGGATATTTACGTTACCTGACACACATTCGTCCAATAAAAGAATAATTATTATATATTAAAATATGGCAGTTTTATTAGTATGATTCCTTGAAGAGATAAATTTGACATTAGTCATAAAAATATGTACGAGGCGTATCTATGAGGCGTTTAGGGGCGTTTTGATAACACACTTTCAAGGCCGTTCACGTACGACGCGCATCCTTGAATCGCACCTCTCCTTCAAAGAGTGAAGTCTTCTTCACTCTGTGAAGAAGAGGTGCGTTTCAAAAATGCCCTTGATTTTAAGGAGTCTTCAAGTTAGGCCTCTATAACGCCTTATCTAACAAAGTTATATAAGTCGTTATAACTTTTCATCAAAAGCTCATCACAATATGGACTATCATCATACATTTTTAGAGGGGAGGACCTACATTTATCTGAACAAAAAAATGCGCATTAAAGTTTAATATCTCACAAACGGATACCTAAATTAAAAATTGTCTTAGCAACTTCTCAATATTTTTAAAAGACTTTTCTAATGATACTCCACGATATGGGGAAGACGCGAGAAAAAAAATCATCCCGTTTAGGGGAAGTAAGTAAAAAAATATTTTTCGTGATTTTATTTTAGCACTTTGTCGGTGTGGTAAATATAAATATCCACGCATTTTTAAAGATCTATCCATTTAAAGGTAAGCCGTGACGAGAACTACGGAACGCTAAAAAATACGGTCCGTATTGTTAGGTAATGCATTAGCAGTAATTACCCGGAGCTTACGTTTCAACTTCAATAGTCTTCTGGTCACTAATTAACTGAATTAGCAGTGCCTTTTCCACGTCGTATCGTCTACCTACTACTGTCTGTATTTGTTGGAGACTTGCGAATTCAGTATGACATAGACGAGCAACCTTTAACCTTATCACCTGCGTAAATCAAATTGTACTAAAGTGAAAAAAATATTGGCAGTTATAGGGACTGCCAATAGAAGTGAAAACGAAAACACTATTTCAACAATGTATAATATACATTATACACATTGATCTTTTCACTAAATCCATTCACTAAATAATTTCACTCAAAAGATACTAGCTGTACCGACACACGTTGTTCTGTCTTAAATATGAACTGGAATTAATGAATACAATGCAACCTACGTCCTAGTCCTACACCTACACCTACTCCTACAACCTACAGTTTTTCCAATATTTCTCACCGTTTAAACCTTCCCTGAACTTCCACAATTATTTCAAGACCAAAATTAGCCAAATCAGTCCAGCCGTTCTCGAGTTTTAACGAGACACTGGAATTGCAATCCATTTTTACGTCCCTCGAGATCGGAATAAAGAGTATCCTATGCCCGTCTTCTGGTTCTAAGCTACCTCCCCACCAATTTTTAGCCAAATCGGTTCAGCCATTCTTGACTTATAACTAACACGACATTCTTTTGTATATATAAATACACAGCACTTATGTTGCACACTACGTCAGCTATATAGCTTCAGATATACCTGCTATAAGCATGTCGGTGATGCGAACACATAACATTTTCGCCTACCAAAAAGTGCCCAACGCGGCTAAAGTAGTTTTCACTTCAACAAATCATTTTATGTAAGTATTAAAACTATATAAATTCGAACGCAATATACTTTTTAATCAATTTATATTCTAACTTCTGTAAGTTTTTAACTAGTTGTTTGAATTGGATTATCAAAGTTAAATATTTTCGTGACATTAATTATATCAGTCAGTGTGACACAACCTTAATGCTTAATAAAATTTAAAGCAAATTAAAATAGTTCCATTGTTTGTTTGTAATCCTTTTATATGTAAATGAATGAGAGGCAACGTTACCATAGTAATTTTCGGGGAATATAGATAATTATGAATTCTCACAACACGCGCGGTAACAAGTTGATAAAGGCGGTCGTATGCGGCACGCGTCACACAATGGGGACCCCAAACCGACATAGAGCGCCGAGTTTGGCGAACACAATCTTGCACGCTCAAAATTCTCCTTCACTTCCTCAACTAAATTTCCTCGTACGTGATGTTTAAAAAACGTAGTGGAGGGAAAGTAACGTAATTCACTTCAAATTTGGGTTTGTTTTTGATACTTTTTATGGTTTTCGACGAAGCACTGTGACATAAAGTAACTTAGACGATTCTACCGTCTAGTTTAAAAGTTATCACGAATCGTAAATTCACCTACTTTGCGATGTTGTGCGATGTAATATCATCTGATGCACTAACGGCAACAACAACCACGTACACACTCTAGCCCAACGTTACATATTCCACATCAAAAGCTTTTGCTTTTTGACACGAAAAAGACCGTCGGGCTACCAAGCGCCGCCTGGTGACAGAAAAAGAATCAAAAATTCTTATTGATCGTTTTTGATACAACTTACGCTCCTCCTCCCCTAGCAGCAGAAAAAATATCAAACACTCTGATTGATGATAATGAAGTGTAAATAATAATTAAAAATATTACGGAAAGCTAATCGTAGAGGGCGCCACCTAAATTTAACGTAAACAGTATTTTATAGCGCGGTAAAATTCCAAAGTGTCAAGAGTGTTTTGCATTAAACTTTAGTTTTATTTTAGTAAATATTGCATATTAATGTCTATTTTCTCTTTTTTTGATGCAGACAAAAAGTTAAAATCAAATGTCAAATTTGTTTACGTTAAACTGCGTAATGTAACGGAATAGTTTGGCAGTTTTATTTGTAGTATTATGTTTCCCGCCCGTGAATACTGTGTGTAGCGCTGACCCACTACTAATTAACACCGGATTACTGAACGAACTGTGTCCACCTATTTGCTGTTTACAGCCCAACTCCTAGACAAAGCAAACAGACCGCCGACTCCGTTTCAATAACTGCAAATAGACACCGAGGCCGCCCTAATTGGCATGATTTTGTGCTGTAATACCTCTATTATATGCACTATTTCGATATTCTGGTGCCAATGTTATTTATCTATTGTTTGAATGGGATTCTTTTTTCTTTTTAGGATTCCGTAGTACTACAAAGTACGTACGTAGTAATACAAAGTTAAAATATCCTCCTTAGGATGTCCTAACATGGTTAGGTTATGAGTTATGGTTAGGATATACTAACATACTCCTCTTATGTTGCCATGGCACACGGATCATCTTTGTCTAGCAACGCAATTTATAACTTTAAATAAACACCGGGGCCACGCTAATTGGTATGATTTTGTGCTGTAATTCCTCTATTATATGCACGATTTCGATATTCTGTCGCCAATGTTATTTATCTATTGTTTGAATAGGATTCTTTTTCCTTTTTAGGATTCCGTAGTACTACAAAGTACGTACGTAGTAATACAAAGTTGAAATATCCTCCTTAGGATGTCCTAACATGGTTAGGTTATGAGTTATGGTTAGGATATACTAACATACTCCTCTTATGTTGCCATGGCACACGGATCATCTTTGTCTAGCAACGCAATTTATAACTTTAAATAAACACCGGGGCCACGCTAATTGGTATGATTTTGTACTGTAATTCCTCTATTATATGCACGATTTCGATATTCTGTCGCCAATGTTATTTATCTATTGTTTGAATAGGATTCTTTTTTCTTTTTAGGATTCCGTAGTACTACAAAGTACGTACGTAGTAATACAAAGTTGAAATATCCTCCTTAGGATGTCCTAACATGGTTAGGTTATGAGTTATGGTTAGGATATACTAACATACTCCTCTTATGTTGCCATGGCACACGGATCATTTTTGTCTAGCAATGAAATGTATAAATAATGTGCGGTTAATGTGTCCTAACCTAACCTAATACTTTGCATAGCTAAGCTGCGCCCGCATCTTAATTTATTGTTTAAAATTCTGGTTAGGTTAGGTTAATAAGTCAGGTTGGATTTTCTTTCAAGAATAATGTCTATGTATCGCTTTTATTATTTTAATCACGAATAATATACAAATTCGATTGATTTATACACTCCATACGTATTTATGTGATACATGTTCAATCAAATATTCTAAGGTCAATGCAATAAGATTGGATCTATTTGTATATTCTGAGCATAAGCGAACCCCCAAACAACAGAAAGAGCAAGTCCTCGGGGCATTTAGCTTTTCAATTTCCCTTTCGAAATTATTCGTGCTAATCGAACACGCCGGGGGCCGGGGCTCGGAGAGATCGAGATGATTCATTCATGAGACTAATGTGGTACGGACGTTATACGACATTAGCTTTTTCCTACAATTTAATGAATATTTAAACATTTTTTATGGCAGGTGACAGACCAAATTGTACGTTATTTGGACGCCATTAGTGAAAAATTGATTTCTTGTGGGTAAAGTTTTCTATGTGTGCAGGTTGATAAGACTTTGTGAACTTATTACTTACACTTTTCGCTAGTACAGGCATAATTAAAACGTCATACAAATCGAGTTCAATTATCTTTGCATATTAAAAACAATATTATTAATTAATTAGTATTCACTATAGTTGTTATAAGAGAGATATAAAAACGAAGTGTAATAATAATGACTACATCACTCAGATTCGTTTGCAAGTTACATGGCAATCGTAGCACGTAGCGCTTCGTAGCACTGCCACAGCAGAATAAATAAAACATATAGTACTGCTACGGTAAACTGTTTCTGTAAACATATTATATTTAAATGAGGATACATACTGAAAAAATGTATTAAAATCGATGAAAGATCTTTTTTTCTAGACATAAATAAATATATTCTATTCTGTGTTATACATATTTCGTAGTAATTTTTCATAACTCCAAATTCAAAACAGGTGTAGCAAAATAATTTTTACGGTAATTATTTCGAATAAATTTTTTATTATAATAAAATAATTTTTACGATAATAATTTTAAACTTTACTAAGATGAAGTGATTAGCAATTGAAGCGCATATTCGGAAATGAAAAATGGGCGATTTACATGGGTCGATTTTCCCCGTGCTTGACAAACTACCTCACCATTTTGCTTAGCAACCAAGCCGATTTGCCGTTGACACGGCCGATTTTTGCCGTTCGGTAGTAATCGTGAGGAGAAAATCGACCCATGTAAAAGCCACATTACCGTATATCCGACTGCACGGTGCATGAGCATTAAATATTTCGCGCCGTCTGCGCGTGCACGTAACGAAGTTATCGCATTTAACAATGTGCCAGCGAAGATCGACGTTAACTATTTAAATTAATTACTACGTTCAATCATTCAATAAAGCGTGTATGAATAAAAAATGTAAAATAAAGATTATTAATATACCCATATTTCGTCTGGTTGATGTAAAGTTTGTGCATTTAAAAAAATACTAACGACAGGATATTATTTTCAATGCTATTTTTTTTTATAAACATATCGAGACTTATTTAATATGATAAAAGTTAAATAAGAAATATAAATAAGAAAAGTATATTTCATTTTTAAAACATTAAAAATTCTTAATTTCATCTATAAATGAAACGTTGAAACTCCTTTATTAAAATCATATATTTTTTATACATCAAAGTACTATAATAATCAATCAAATATACAGAGCGTTCTAATTAAAAAGCATAACCCCGTTAAAAGGTATATAGGACGCGTTTTGTTTAGCGGTCGATGGCGCGATGCGGCGGTGTGGCGGTGCGGCGGTGTGGCGGTGACGGCGCGAGGTATTGTCGCGCCATTAATGAGCTCGGGCGAGCGGACAGCGCGGAAGAGGAAAATTAAACTCCTGGGCCCCGGGCTTGTGTTCATTACTCCACACCCGATTATTCCCGCGCCATGCAACGTTAAAATATCACGAGAATTAGAAGAATTGTTAACAATGCTTGGTATATCGAATTATTTGTATACTGGTAACTAACTTTTGTGTCTACAGTTTTGAAGTTATATTTGAAAAGTATTTTAAAAAGAAAATTTTAAAATTTACAAAACTAATCTATTACTGTTTATTATATTTATACTCTTTATATTAAACTACCTTAGTAATGAGTAAAATGTTAAAGTGGCCTTACTGTGATTTATGTCCGACAACAGTTATACGAGTAAGCATAGACCTATATAATATCATAGACGAAGCATGTCGAAGCAAAAAGTGTCTGCACTTAAACAGCCCCACTTTTGGAGTTTTTTGAGGCAGCCGAGGTTTGACTTTTGACATCTTGAAATTCTGACATTTGCTTTCCGCAGTTTAATCAGTCCGTATTTAACTGACAAAATCTTCTGGAATCAAGATGGCGTAGTTTTTTTCTCGTAAGAAGATTTTTTCAGTCAGATGTATCTACGATAGGCTTTAGTTTTGAAAACATCGGTAATAAGCCAGCATAATACTAAAAAGTTTTTAACAACGCCCTGTATACATTTTAAATTACGATTCATGGAACAAATATACTTATGTATTGGTTTGTTTTTCATTTCACACCGCATTCAGGTTATAGAAATATAGTCCGTAGAGCATTGGTAAGATTTCAATTTCCTTTCCGGAATTACTTGTACTCTAATCGAACACGCGTCAGGGGACACACGGGCTCGGGGCGGGGCGGGGGCGGAGTTCGGAACCGCAAATTACTTCGCCTTCGTACGAATGCTTAAAATGTATAATTTAGCAACATTCTTACCGTAAATATTGAGTGCATATAAATTATTCGTGAACGTAAAGGTATTTATCCGTACAATTTCAGCGTTTAAAGCGAGTGTTTTGGTTGGTACAGATAAATTGAAAATATTTGAATCATTTGTTGGGTTAAATACTGTTTTCGTGGAATACATATTATTGAGTTAAGTATATCTAAATATGTAATATACACGTCTTGAACGATTAACCTACTTTCTAACTCCCATCTAATATAAATCTTCATCTCGTATAGTCCTAAAATTGACTACGTAAGGGGCGTTTAGTTCACGAGCTTGTAATAGTGGAAATAAGTTGTCATGCATGGAAAAGTCAGTAAGTTATGTCGGGAGTCATGCGACTGCTGATTGTAAAGCTCTCGCATACGGAGCCTATTCGATTTCACGGCTCACCGCGCGCGATATTTATTGTCATCGGTGCATTTGTACGACACGGCGCCTACTGAACCGCGCTGAAAAATCACCAGACTAAATCGGACGAAAACAGGCGAGTACTGATAAAAATGTGTGCTGTTCACGCAATAGAAGTAGAACCACCACAAGTATGACTTGTTGTTGCCTCTTAAAATATAAGAAATATAAGATTAATCCGATGTGCTGCAGATAGATGGCGCTGAGCTAAAGTTAAATCGCGCTATTGCTTTTCATACTCGTAGAGAGAACAGCCAAAAAAGGTCACAGGAGTCGGTGAGTGAAAGCCGTGAGAAACCGACCACACTGCAAAACTGTCAAGGAAGCCCACGTGCTTCTATACGTCCTCCTTGACGTCTTGTGGCTGAAATAAATCTCAGTTATTACGCTGGTAAACCAATATTATACTGTTGCTTTTTCGTTGCCTTGATTTTAAATTGGTAATGCATAAGAAGTTCTCACTACAAAAATGTTAGTCGCTGACAGCATACGCTTATCACAATGTTGGCTGCATGACACCTTGTCTCGTTAGCAGACGTAATGGCGGGTTACGATTTATCACGCGCGTGACGTGACGGCCCCCGAGATACACATCTGACAACATCAAGTGAGGACTTGGTGAAATATTTGTTTAATTCCCGAGAAAGTGTGTTGTAAGCGTGAGTTAAATACTAGCTTCTACCTGCTTCCTTCGGTAATGTTGATTTTCCCTTTTTTTTTCAAAAAGTTATGTCGCTATAAGAAGTATGCCAAATGTCAGTGCTGGTCGTTTGATAATATACTTATAGAATATAAGCTTCTCAAAATATATATGTGCATAATTTTAACGTAGTTTAGCATATAACACGAATTTTCAATATAAAATTGATTGGACCGTTAGTACAGTCGATTGCAGAAGTAGCTTAAATCGTCCAGACTCCAGTGTGTAACTTAACACCGACTATAATAATTGGTGAGCTGCCAACTGGAAGATTCTCGATTTAATTCCACGATAACTTTATAAGAATTTTGACTTCATTCATGTAAAGCTAAGCATTGGTGTATTTATTTTAAGAGGAAGAATATAACCACATAGATATTTTTAATTACAAAACCACAAAGTATAATTACAAATTATACTTTATAAATAGTAAAGTAGGATATATAAAATTAAAAAGAAAAATGTATTATCCTAGTAAAGAATTTGTATTTTATACAAAAGTTTATTAAAAAAGTATACAAAAAATTAGTATTTTGATTGTGCTAGTGGTCGCCTTGTAGTCGTAATACGCCCATAATAATGAATAGAAATTTTAACTTTGTAAGGGTTCTTTTGAGAAACTTCAACGTGTAACAAAATTGTTACTATCAAACGCACAGTAGTGTGTGTTAATAATCTGAGGTAGTGTGTGTTTTTGTTATTTTCATTAATTTCATAAATAATTAAGCATTATTTAAAAAACATTAGCTTTCGGCACGCCTTCCCCTGCATAAACTTTAATTGTGCCAAGTTTCACACTCATCCGTACGCTCTATTCCCCTAAAATTGTAGGTAAAATTATTGCTTCGCGTATTAAAATATTAATATAGTTGCTGGTATTAAGGTAACCTTAAGTTACTTTATAGCAATGCAGTAGTGTCAATTTTCATGTTTGCAAGCATGTGTGCTGCAGATGTCAATGTATCCGGGAGTGGTGTATTGACTCGCCCGGAGAAATCTGTTTATGTGATTACCGTCCGGTTTACTTAGGTTAATCATTCCCTTTATCGCCTCTGTGCATAAATGATATGCACAGTGTACATTAGCCGATATCGACGGATCGGAAAGTTTGCATAGTTTTAGATTACCTAAGACTGAATTGTAGGTGAGAAACCTATTTTGAATTAAGGAATAAAATAAAGAGTTTTTGTTTGACGTTCAATCGAGTGCGGCGAGTTAATTCGCATTTGTTTGTAAAATATTGTTCTTATCTTCATCTGTTGTAAATGTACTCCTACTAGCTATTATCATTATTTCTCCTACAGATAGATATACACCCGGATGAGATTATATCATCGAGAACGAATTACTTAGAGCTAACTTTGCAATGATAATTTAATCACAGAGTAGAAGATCTTCATTGCGTTTCCTCGAAAATGGCCGTAAAATGACTGCTACCATTATGTAGCATAAAACGTTATAGGCCCAGTAATTTATTACCCTCAATTTAATCAAAATTAATTGAAAATCTCATAATAAAACATTGTAAATCTAAACGTTACGAAACATAGAATGAAGCTGATCTTTAATTATTATAAATTATCTCTTTACACTTCACTTCAGCTTCCCGACGTAATACGGCACGAAAATTTCATGTAGATAAGGTTTTGGCAATGCATTTGTAGGGAATATGATATGTGAATACTTTTAAAATCTGCATACATTTTTAGGTTTCCGTACCTCAAAAGGGAAAAACGGTACCCCTACAAGATTACTTAGCTGTCCATCCGTCCGTTCATCTGTCCGTCTACATTCCTTTTAAGCTGTGAAAATTCAGACTTCTATGTTTTAAATAAGTACCTACGGCCGTTTTTGCGCCAAAAAAGGCATAAGTCGACACTCTCTAAGTTCAAAATTCATAGAGCACCTAGAACTATGAAATTGACCTAATACTATGAAATTTAGCAAGAACTATCCTTATATCCACTTGTAGTGCAAGAAAAAATCAAAATACTGCACATTTTCAATTAAATCATATAAAATAGGAGGTCTTAATTATAAAAATTATAAAATGAATAGCTTTTTTTGTTTATTTATTTATAAACTAAGAATACGAACATTAAACTTAATCTATACAGTGTGACATAAACCGTTGCTGGCTTATTCATACAAACTTTCATCACCCATCCTCAGGCTTGACAAAAACTGCGAGAGTTGATTCCTGAACTATTTATGATGTTTCAAACGGAACCCTCGGTGGGCGAGTCCAACTCGCTCTTGTCCATTTTTATTTTTTTGAAAACATCAAATAAGCATCTACATTCGGATTAAAACCATAAAAGCGGGTAAATAAACTTTAGAAATCCAATTCCTTTATTTCAGAATTAATTATCTAAATTATTGTAAGAAAGCCTGGAACGCACGGACTTCACAACATTTAATAACCAAATTTGTATTTAAGGAAAGTAATTGCCCGACGGTCTGACCTGTGGACTGCAAAAATAAATTGTTTTATTATTAATGCCGGCGCAAATAATGTTGCAAGCTTCCGAGATTACGAACTAATAACATTACAGAACAGACTCTTTGCTGGTAAATTATGCATGCACTCTCGGATCATTACCACGGCCCCTTTAAATTTTCGACTAAATATACTAACAACTATAAAATGCAAATGATGGCAATATTTTATAAGACTTTTGTTTTCAACGCTTAGTTTGTATCGTGGAGAATATCTACGTTACACTTTTTACAAGTATCGTGTTGTGGACTTTTTCCAGGAAAACTTATACATCAAAATGTCCACAAAATGTGTTAGAAAATCACCTTTACTTACCTACCTACTATCAAAGTTTTATTTAAATATGTTCAATTATATATTTTTAGAATTTCGGTACTTCTATGGTGACACCATTTCCTCACACATATATTCTAGAACGAACCGATTAATAAACTTAATTATTATACACAAGCAACCAATTGTACCTACAATTTTAAGTACAATTTAGTAAAATTTTATCTATTACGGAACACCTGAGCTAAAATCAAAGTAAATGCGATACAATAAAACACGTAACAATAAAAATCTATTGGAAAAGTAACAAGAAGACAAGTTCACCGGGGGCGAAGGGATTAGCGGGATCCGTCCAGAATTGAGGCCAAACATCCGCCCGTCCCTGGGGCCGCCGCAAGGTGCCCGGTATTTGTTACTGAGATGTATTTAGACGACATGTACGATGCACGTATTGGTTTTATTGTATACTTTTAGACGCTGTTCAGCCGATAGAGAGCTTTACCGGATGACGTCACGTCAATTCTTATGTTGAAAAAAAACCTTTAAGTGACATAATAATAGGGGAATCATATGATGTACCTCGGAGCCAGTAGAACCATGAGTAGTTGGCTTTTTCTAAAACTAGAAACTCTAAAACTAGATTAAAAACTAGAACAAGTACCGAGTTCAAAAGGACACTGTATTTGCGCGGGCGGAGCCACGGGCAAAAGCTAGTCTTATATAGAATTAGCCGTTTACCACCATCTCAGTCAGTATGATCTTATCGACTTTTAATTTTTTTTAGGTGACAAATGTTTTATTTTACTATTAATAGAAGACTGAGAGTTCAAAGCGTGTTATAACTATCAAAAATATGTTAATGGGTTCGTTTCTTTTATTTATCAAGTAGTTCCTGGGAGACCGAGCTTTGCTCGGAGTTTCAGTAGAACGATAAAATAACTAAAAAGAAGTATAAAAAATCAAAAAGAAATAATAATAATCACATAAAAATATATCTTACCGGGATTAGAACCCTCCACATTCCGAATTTCCAAACAATGCAAACGTTATACGTAGGTACGCATAACAAACTGCCAATCAGACTGACGTAAGAGAATCAAAATTATTGATATATTGTTGCACGACGAAAGAAAAAAACATAATATATTGCTTAAAAATGCGCAGTTTCTAAGGAATAAGACCTAGCTAGATCGATTTTTCTCCCTGAAAACTTCCTGCATACTAAATTTTAAGGTAATAATAATTGTAGCCGTTGCCGAGATACCGATTATGTATATATATAAAATCGTCTCCTTTAAAGTATACGATTAAAGTATAAAATGAAAGCTGTAATAAAGTTGCGTGATAAGTTACCTTAAAATATTTAAAATCCGCCATTTTGTTCAAGATGGCATAGTGGTACCTTGGCCAGTGTCGATCGGTTGTATCTTAGTCTATGGTGCATGTATGGATGAAAAAAATTGTAGTATTTTATATTTTTAAGATCAAATACTATTTGTATTTGATCTTATATAATATTATATAACTATGAATAACACGTTCTCTCTTATTGGCTGGAAAAAAAGTTTATTGATGGTGATTATACATGCGAAGTGGTAATACTACAATTTAAGTTTAAGTTTATTTTGCTAACTATTTATACTAACTAATTCTATTTATATCTTCATTAAGTATGTCACTAGGCAAAGTTTAAAGATTAAAAATTATTAGTTTTCTTAAGTTTTATTTACATTTTTAACCGGAATTTTTGGTGTCTTTAAGCTACATCAGATATTTTGCACCTTAGCAATTTTAGGATCATTTAAAAAAAGTTTTGAACCATCCAAAATCATCTCACCAAAATATGAGATGTTAACATGTTACATGCATAACATGTTATGTTTATTTCTTATAATATATTGGTGAGGTACGTTGTATCATACAAAATATGCAAACATAGCTTAACTACTAATGAACAACTGAATAACTAAGGTTTCCCTTTCGTAAATCGATACTATTCTTTTTCATAGCTCTATCTCTGTAAAATAACATTAACATATAAAGTCACTTTTTGAAAAACTTGCAGAAAACCTTATAGTCTCAAGATAGATTGTGTGAAGACTTGGTCAATCCATTAGGATTCCAAATAACGGCGCGTAGCAACGTTCCAGGTACCAGGGGTATTATCCATAACAATATAGCTATTTCAAATTCTTCACGATAAGCTTAATGCAAGAGAGACAAATTGAGAATGTAGCATTTAAAGGATGAAATGTGAACTGGCTGCAATGGCGCATAAAAATATAATAAAGTATTTTCAGTGTTGTTGTCATCTAGATTTTAGAAGGTTCTGTTATCATGAAAACAGGATTCGCAATCGATAGGTCTATATTATGATACCAAATTTATTAACGATTTACAAGATGTGAAATACCTAGTACCAGTTATTGAATGCGTCGTCGTTTTACTGCACGATGGTTAAAGTAATAAAAAGTAAAAGTGCCTTGGAATTACGTATTATATTCCGTACAATTTATACGGCGTAAAATTTCATCAAAATTCATGGAATTTAAAGCGCAGTTTGTGACAAGATGTGCTTTTTAAGGAAATGTTAGTCTATTAACTAAAAAGGTAATGTCTAAAGCATAAAAAATTTATACACGGTCTTTGGTGCCGATTGCGTGTAAACTGAAATTGAAGTGACTCGCTCGAAATGCATGCGGCAAAAGGCGTCAAAGGCTTTATTCACATTCATCGACACGTAAAGTAACGTAACACCGTCACCTGAGGTCGTAAAATGTTAAAGGGGCCTGAACACATGTGTCGATAATATAATAAGTCTAGCAAAACTTTTCCAAATGAGTATTTTGATAAGTAATTCGAAGGTACGTACGTAATATTAAAAACATTATTCAAATTTATAAAAAATAATAAATGCATCTGCTATACAGTGTACATTTAAAATACTTATCAGGAATTCATATAATTATTTACAATGTACAGACTGGTTGAATCATAACTAAAAAGTAAGGAAATTATGACACATCTTTAGCCGCTCGCTAATGCCTCTCGAAGCTTAGACGAGTACTTAATTAAGAATTGAAGTTCTGTAATTACTAATTAGGTCTGAGATTCTCCCATTCCTTTATTGAAATTTATAACTCAAAGTTGGGACACCGCGAATCGCGCCGTCCTGAATGAAAGCTTAAAGTTTCATTGAGGCAGTTACGCTCCCCTTCTAGGCGATCAACGTAAATTATTCCCCTAGAAGAAATCTCTAAGGGCCGAATGACGGATAAGGGACGGAGGTTTTATTGCTTAAACCGGCCGAATTTAGCGAACGCTTTAAAAAGACATCCAGAATATTAATCGGATGATAATATTATTCAAAAGTCAATACCGAACAAATTACCCGTAATTGAATCAATTGCCGCTTTTATTTGACGGAGATCTAATTAGCTCGCTTTATGAAATCGTTTTTATGCGGAATATTTTTATCATAAACAATAGTTGCGCTGAAAATATTTATTGTCACGTATCAAGTTCAGATAATACTGTGTTATTTTTTTTTAAGTCTATTTGATGTTTCTTATTAACACTCAATAAAAATAAATGGAATTGTTTGGACCCGGCTTTTGCAAAGCACGTGTACCGGCAGCTGCCGTTTCCTGCTGGAGTCTACGCTACTTCTTACGAAACAACAGATCTTGAAATTGTAATTTTACGTACATCTAATATTCTCAGTTCTACTTTCTTAAAAAATTGTATTGGCAATGTAATCGACACGGATTTTTACGTATATTTCTTTCACTCACAAATCCAATTTAATTAAGGCAGGGAACTCGCGGTGAAAATCCTATTTAAGCCGTTTTTATTACAGCTCGACGGGTAAAGACGGTTCGCCACTGCGCTCAAAGAATTTGAGCGTTAGTAGGGATTTCCCTCATTTTAATCTTAGTAGTCTGGAGGATGATAAGCGATCTGCATGTTAATTTTGTCTAAACTTTAAAATACGTGCAGTAAATGACCGCAACCGTGATTGACTTGTTTGCTATAAACAATAACAAATGGATTAGGATTAAATAGCAAGATTACAATTTTGATAATAACTGAACAATTGTTACATGATATAATATCAAAAACGTTTGACAAACTTTACTCTTTCGCAGTAATAAAACACAGGACTTCTTGCACTATTTCCACTTTTAAAAGTATTTAACATTAATTTTAATATATTACAAGAGCGGTTTCGACAATGTCATCATAATCAATATTTGATGATGATTGATTCCAGCCCGATTTCGACCACGGCGACTGCTATTGTTTAATTTGGCTTGTGTGTCTTCACATGACTAACCGACTCTATTTATCAGACCACGAAACAAAACTACTAGCAAACAGGAGACCTATAAATGAATGATAGATGTATCTCTAATTTAGAGACTCTAAAACCTGTATAACATGCCGTGTGATGCGATACTGTTGGCCAAACGATCTGCTTTTATGATCCCACCATAAAGGAGAGTGCAGTGGTCAGTGCAAGGCGTTAACTCCTGTTTACGGTGAATCGATTTTACTGGTCCCTTCAAACCATTCACCGCTAGGTCCGTCTGATTGAATTTACCATATCACGTTAGTTTCATACGAAATACTTGGTTTTATTTGGTGGTGTAGCATTGATTTTCGCGCATAAAACATGTTATATTTATTGTAAAATAACAGGGGCCATTTTATTTTACAATAAATATTACATGTTTTAGCGTATTCATTTTGTTTTTCTCTCTTTACTTTTTAAGTCAACAGTTTTGGGTAACCAGAGACAGACAATCTATCAAGGAATAAAATGAAAATACCTCGAGTCTTTAAACATTTTAACAATTGCGAAAACATTCCATCTATAATTTATTATTAATTTGAACTCGAATTCCAACCCTCTCGTAGTCATCGTACTGGAAAATAACGGATGTACTTAGAAGAATAAGACGGTGTTTTGAAGAGGGCAAAAAAATAATTAATCATTTTTCTTTTATGGACACAAAGGTTGAACAACACAATTGCCGCTGTAGGGTTATTTTGCGAAATACCGACGTGGAAATAAGTATTTATATCGACTTGTTTTAATCTTAGCTTAGATCCGTGTTACGGAAATTTCAGAAGCTCCGGAGCGACCGTCTGCGTTTAGATAATACCTCTAAATAATGGACGCCGCGATGCGCATTAATATTGAAGAAAATCTTATTAGGACTGCCTAAATTCTGAGATAACATCATATTGTTTCGAAACTCACCATCCGCGTTACGTCGATCATGCTCGAGAGCCTCCTGAGGGAAGACCCCCGCCTTTGAATATTCATAATAAAATCAAAAATGGCTTACCTTAATTATAAATACAACGCCAAAATTATATTTAAAGATTTTACCACAATAATATATTCAGTAAATTTACTATCATTGATAATAATAATAAGTACCTGGGCCTGGTACCTGGTAACTGAGCTTTGCTTGGAGTTCTGATAAATTTAAAAAAATTAAAAAGAATCACAAAAATATTTATCTG
Organism: Phengaris alcon alcon; assembly: GCA_037179445.1. Lineage (NCBI taxonomy): Eukaryota > Metazoa > Arthropoda > Insecta > Lepidoptera > Lycaenidae > Phengaris > Phengaris alcon. Next base: position 116,696 of record JAYRCH010000235.1, read on the forward strand.
ACCGGTATTCGGTATACTAACGCATAGTTCTATTCACAGTGCAGTTTTCCCTGTCACGACCACAAAAAACCGCTCGTGGGAACGATAAATAGCTGGGCACCTACACGAATCAACTCTGGTAAGATGTAAACAGCTATGGTCATGAGCAATTAATTTAGTATTTAGAGATTGACGCCGAAAATAAGGCGACCTGATAAATATTAATTTTGTTTTTTCCGCATTCAGTACTGTGACTTACCAGCATAATGACACCAGCGTTAAATCGTATCAAAGTCAGTTTGTAAGCGCTCAAGTGCCTCGTCAGCAGACACCAGACACGTATCGTCAGCAAACTGATACGAGGGCGGCACTGAAAATTTCGGGAATCAAGGAAGTGACACAACATTACTATTTAAAAATGTATTTATTGCTTTTCGAAGTATTCTCCGCGAAATTTGACACATTTTTCCATACGATGGAACCAATCATTGAAGCAACCATTCCATTCGGAAGTTGGAGTCTCCAAAATGGCCGTTTTGTAGGCGTCCACAGCTTCTTCAGGTGATGAAAATCTCTGACTACACAATTTATTCTTTATTTTAGGGAAAGTATAGAAATCATTAGGGCTTAGGTCGGGGCTGTACGGCGGATGGTCTAATAATTCTATGATTTCTTGCTCTAAAAACTCTTTTGTTCAGTGCGCGGTGTGAGAACTCGCATTGTCGTGATGGAGGATGATGCGGCGGTTGCAGTTCTCTTTACGGAGTTCAGAAACGACCTGTGGCAAACAAATGTTAGCATACCATTCTGCATTAACCGTTCTTTGCCCCTCAAGAGGAATAGTCGCAACATGGCCGGTTTTGGAGACAAACGTGGCCACCATTTTTTTTGCAACACTCCATGAACGAACAATTTTTGTTGGCTTTAACTCATTTTCGAACACCCAAACTCGTGACTGGTTTTTTGTTTCGGGTTCGTACGCATATATCCAGGATTCGTCACCTGATACGATGTTGTATACAGCATTTGAGGATCCTGCGTGGAATCTTTCTGATTTTTTTTGGAGTTTTCTGGAGTTCTGACGCACCAAGTAACGCGAGCCGCTTTTTGCTCTTCACAGAGCAAATGCGGTATCCATCGGGAAAACAACTTTTTTACACCTAATTGTTCATGCAAGATTATTTGTATTTGACTCATGCCAATGTCTAAAGTTGCCTGAATTTCGCGGTATGTCACATGTCGATCTTTCTCAATCAGCTTACGCACAGCATCAACGTTTTCTTGGGTGACTGCAGTTTTTGGACGACCTTGACGGGGATCATCACTGATCTTGACACGTCCACGTTGAAATTCAGCAAACCAGAGATAAATTGTGGTTTTGGATGGGGCTTCATCACCAAATGCAGAAATCATCCGGTCAACACACTGTTTTTGTGTTAAACCACTTCGAAAGTCATAATAAATCATCGCTCTAGAATTTTCTCGAGTCAATTCCATTTTCTCAACGACTAAACAAGTTTGACAAGACCTTGTGATAAGACTGAGAATCTTTTTTTAAATAAATAAACGGTATTCGATTTTTAAAACCAAGGAGTTTTAAATTAAAAAGATTTTAATATGACAGGAACAGTGGAAATCTTCCATTCCCGATACTTTTAGTGCAGCCCTCGTAACATGAACAGTATTTAGGTAATTACTCGTGTCGTTGACGTATGATAAAAGGGTAAGGAAAATGGGTAGGCCCCAGCACCGAGCCCTGGGCGGTGCCCTCAGTCAGTGATCAAATTACAATTTGATCACTGAGTGTGTTTTCAATTTTAACATTAAATGACTGATTTTTCATATAGTTTTCGCATCATTTTAACATTGGACCTCTTATACCACAATTACTTAGCTTACCTTAGAGTTAGACCATAAAAAACTTATATGCAAATAAGTTTTTTATGGTCTAACTCTAAGGTGTCAAATTCCCGTGAAATATCGATAAAAAGAGCGAAAGATATGTACATGATTGTCTAATTTACGGTATAAGATAACTAATATAATTAATCAATAAACTCTGTAATGTTATCTTCACTCTTTTCTATCAAAAATCTTGGAAGTTAGACACAAAAAGCCAACATATTTTACTATAGCTATATTAATATTCATATGTTTAAAAAAAAAAAACAATGCGATTATAATAATGGTTTTCTTAAATAATTTTATCAGATTTTTAAGATATTTTTGTCACAATTGTAGGAATAATACAATAGCACATTCCAATTAAGACTTGATTGTTATCGAATATAGAATTTGAAATGTAATTGTTGTCCTGATTTCCCTGGCGAATAACAAGTTTGCTGGAACCTTTAGGCAAAAGCAATATTATTAAATTGCTACTAAAATATAAATAGCTATTGTTAAGAAAAATAAAAACGTGAGAACTCAATAATAAATACGATGTATTACTTATTTACTTTACATAAAATATCTATTATCTAAATTTCTTAATCAGTGCCTAAGGAAAAGATTAAATTATCTGCAGAACTAACGTACATTTTTACTTTTCTTTACAAATCTGTGGATTTGATTGTTTTTATTCACAATTAAAATCGATTTCTGCGATAACCCCTTATCCGTCGAACATGTGTGGACAAAGTACAAAATATGGACTTTATTACAAGAATAAAAACAGACAAATATATTTTCCTTGTTAGTACTATATTTAAGCTCACATATCCCGATAGCAAACATCATAAATCGTTTCTATAATATACCATAAGCACATTTTTCACGTCAAAGTGTTGTTAATTTACCTAATATCCATAACGCGGCCCGCTACTGGCCGAAATAAAATTGATTGATGGCCATCATTCAAACGGGGAGCTTATCGAACCTATAGGTAATAAGTTTCTTCCGAGTTCCGGCTATATTTTAAATATTCAACTCGACGTGTGAAAAATTATTATTTATCATCAGTCGCTTTAAGCTTTTTGTACTTTTCAAACCCTTAATCATTAAAAAAACGCGAGCCTTAGAGTAGTCGCATTTGATGTGTAACATTTTATGAAAATATTTCAAAAAACACAATGTTAAGCATTGTGCTAGTACGATTTTCTAATAATATTAGAAAGTACTAAGCATTGTGTTCATATTATGATAATAAAATACGGAAACTTTTCCACTAAGCAGTGACAGAAAACAACGTCAAAATTGAAAAAAGCTAAATTTTGAAATATTTTATTCGAATCTGACGGCCAACTCTACCACCGCGCGCTCATTAGTCAAATTAAATAGCGCGCGCTTCCGTGACTTCCAGTTACACAGTTCCGTCCGATTTCACGAAATCACTCCCACAAATTGCAGGAAAGCGACAGAAAAAAAGATATTAAACATCAACAAAGATTTGTTACACAATCCTGATATACGCTGCAATACTTACCATATGTCTTTACCATACGTCCAAAATTAAAGAAAAAAATCTATAAACAAACAATTGTCTATTGTTAATACCCAACAAATAATAATTAACTAAATTGTTGCAGGTAATTTCAAAGTTAAGAGTGATATTATTGATCTATGTATTCTGTTGTCACTAAAGCTTGGATAGTTCACGCACGAAATAAGTTTATCTCTTTAGAGTGAATTAGAGCTATAATTTTCGTTACTTATAGTTCTAATACACTTACAGCCATTTTCAATAAGATATCTAAGATTAAAGAAAGATAGCTATCCCCGTTAAACAGTACACTGTTGTTTATCTTTAACTTGCGTTTCACAATCAATGATAGGACCTATTTATTCTTGTCCAACGAAGGATAGCATCCTTTCCCTCTCGCCTATCCAAGCCTCTTAAAACGTTTCATTCGTTGCTAACTACATAAAAATTATGTTTTAAACATACAATTGTACGAGTATATTTATTTACAATTAATGTATTTATTAGCTAAAAGCGTAAATATTGTACTTAAAATTGAGAATTAAAATTCGGGATAATTTTTTACTATAATTATCGTGTTTTTTATCAAATTCAATAGTGAAACTTAACAGTTTGACTCTAGGAGTAGCGTGAAAAGGAACGTGAAATTTAAAATGAAATCAAACTTCGAAGCAAAGAGAAAAAGTGTTCGATTCAAAATTATACCTTAGCTTTTTACGTATTGTCAAAAGTGCAATAGATGATAGCCTAAAATGAAAAAAAAATACAAAAACTAAACGTAGGTTATTATCATCGATTTTTTATTTTAAGACCAATAATTATTGGGTTAAAAAGGTAAAAAAACAACAAAACAACTATAATTCAATATTTTTATTGCATTTTAAAGAAAATAAATACAAAAGTAAGGCTACGTTCGTAAGAGCGTTTTTTTGTAGTTGTGACAGAAAAAAAATGCACTTTTAATAGAACTCTGCGTTAATGCAATACAGCTGAAAATCGTGTACAGCTGTCAAATCTGACATTTGACACTTGACACTTCGATTTCCAGCTTTAATATACTAACGCATAGTTCTATTTACAGTGCAGTTTCCCCTGTCACGACCACAAAAAACCGCTCGTGGGAACGTAGCCTAAATTTCAGTTGTCAAATTGATAATATTACGATAAATTCAAATTGAGAAACACGACAGTGGTCAATACCTAGTAGAAGTCAATATGTCCCGCGGCAATTAGTGGAATTTGGTAAATTGTTATTTACAATGCCAGAGGTCGTAAAAAGTTCTGACCGAGAAATGGTACTCAAGTTTTGTGAAGCAGAACAGCAGAATCCAGGTATTCTAAAACCCATAAAAAATTTTGCCAATATTTTGTCGCACGATCACAGCGCCACGTCTAGGGGACTTCTTTCATGAAAAGGACTTTATCTATTTACCTTTTAGAAGTTACAACCAAATGTGGTTGTATTAATACAAGTAACTGACTCACAGCACTTAGACTGAATAAAAATCTGTACGAAAATTCATAATCATTTAATTTCGACATATAATTCACACGTGGTTTATATTCCTTTCGTATAATATTATTGGTATCACTGTCTTCATCGTAATCTATGATCATTTGAATTAATTCAATATCATTGTCATCACTACTACAGTATTCATTATGTATGTATTTATAAAATAAAACGAATGCTCGAATTTTCTGTTTTTTTTGAAAAAATACAAAAAACAACAACGTCACACATTGATATCTTCGGCAAAACTAGGTTCTTCGTTTTCTTAATAGCCGACATTGGCAGATAAGCAAATGACGTTATTAAAGTAAGCTCCGCCTATCGGAGAGTAAGTTGAAACTTAAATTGAAATGTAGTTAGCTAAGATTTATATGAGCGTCCCTATCTCTAGTAGGCTATATGTCCTCCCGCCGATAGATGAGCCGCTTCGTTAGGTTAGGTTAGGACATCTGTCAATAGGTTATTAAAACGCGAACCAAGACAAAAGTAAAGATTTGACTATCTTTAGTAGCAAGGATTACGGATAGATAGGTTATTGAGAACGGCCGTTAGTGTAGCAGTAGTAGCAGAAACTTTTTACAGTTAGTGCGGTGGCAGTGGCTGTTATAAATACTTACGACGTTAACACTTGTTTTGTTCTGCCATTGCCTAATTAATGTAGGTAAAACTCCCTAGTGCGGTTTTATCAGCGACGTTGTTGTATTTGTATTTCATTCAAAATTTGTGTTATTTAGGTTTTTAGTGTGAAATATTGGTAGTATATTACCCATTAGATATTCATTGATGTGCACAAGTGTGGGCAAGTGGTACAACTACAAAAAGCGTGCTATTTTGTGTTCTCTCCAAAACTCCCTAGGAACTTTCAGTAAAGCTTCTACCACTTTACTGAATCGACTGACTTGACTCATTGACTGCACTGACTATTTAATTGTACTTTGACTAGACTTTGGACTTGACGATTTAGAAATACGGTGTTGAAAATTTGAACAATAATTTTATTACTCTCCTTTTTATCTTGACACTGGCAAATTGTTATAGGGCGACGCCATTTATTTAATAAAAAAAACTGCACTACCTAAACTTCAAGAATAGACACATATTTCGTGATGAAAATATTCCAATATGTCTAATGATAAACTGAGGCACTCCATTTAATGAGTAGGTAAAAACTCAAAAATAATATAATTTTATGACTTTATAGCTTTGACCGACTGATTTTGTCCCCGTATACTTGTACAAATAGGGTTTTGAAATACTCATTAAAGCCGTAGTATGTTTTAAGCGAAAACTAACGATATTACATCACCTCCTTTACATTGCTACTAAGGGTTATATAGAACGAGACGGGTAAAACCTAAATTAGAGTTTATTTAGAATTTACCCGTCAAATTCCGCGCCAAAATCTAAGATAATATAAAGGTGTAAGTATATAACTTTCAATTTAGATATATTATGCTTACTATTCGGGTAAAATCTAAGCAGAACCAAAATGCAGGTCCAACAGCTTACTGCTTACTGTTTGTCGGCTAACAGCTTGTCTGCTTGTTGTATACCGCGCCATGACCGCACCTCCCGCGCAGCTAAGCCGGCCATGAACCGCCCGACAAAGTGTCGGGCGGTTCATGGCCGCGCCCTCAGATTAATAACTATAATAGCATGTACTATCGAACAGGTTGCCGTACAACTAGAATGTGTAAATACGGAGTTCACCCACGTCTGCGTCCACAGTCGTTGCGGTCACCTCCTTTGTGTTTAATGTATTAGTGCAGTGGAAAATGTTTAGAAACTGGTCGAGCAGAAACTTTGTCTATATTGTACCTATATTCCTTTTTTCAACGGTGCACACTAATTTGTCAAAAATAGACATATGTCTAGTCTGTGTATTTGTTTGTGTCTCAAGTCTTGTAAACTAAGTGTTGTGTGAACTTGTTTTAGTGAATGCAAGATATTGCCCGCGATTTTGAGGCGCAAAAGGAAATCCCGCGAGATCGTACATTTTGCCGCGATAAAAAGTTACATATGTCCTTCCCAGTGGTCCAATCTGTAGGTATGTGTGCCAAATTTTATCAAAATCGGTAAACTAGTCCAGTAGTCCCGTTCAATGCAAACAAGCAAGCACAGATACATAAAAGAAACAAATCTTCCCTCTGCATATTATTAGTATAGCGGCTTTCAGACTACGCTATAATATTCTATATAGCTCATAGCACAACAATATCACGCACCATACATTGTTATGGACACGTTCACACTGTACTGTACTATATATTATGGGCTTACTATACGCTATAAAATGATGCGATACGCTGAGTTCATACTGTGCTATATCGATCGCCGCCCTCTTCCTCCTCCCTCACCCCCGGCCGTCCTGAGCTTGCTATATACTATAAATGCTTGCGATACTAACGCGTAATGAGAACGCCATGCTATATAGTATAGCATTAGGTCCTTCTTTACTATACTATTTAGCACAATAGTATAGCGTAGTCTGAAATGAGTTTGTAAATAGAAGTATACTCTTCTCATAGCCTACAAGCTTTATAAGGTAAGAATTGTTTAAAACACTTAAAATAACAGTACCTACGAGTCGGATCAATTAAGTTAGTTAATTGCACCGATACCTATGATATAATTTAAAAATCTATTGCTACGTACAAAACTTAATTTTCAAACCCTACAAACATCACCCTCGTAGGTAGTGCGTTCTCGTGAAGGAACATATGTTCGTATTTAATTTCGTAGACTTTTCAACAAACGGAGATTAAATCTTACAAAAGTGTTAAGAAAAATGTTGTTTGAACTCGGGCCGGGAGTTTGACAAATTATTAAAGAACGTGTGCAAGGGGACGCACCTATTATACGCATGATTGATTGCCCGGACGTCGCGACAAACGCGTGCGACTTACATAATATTTAAAATATCTAATACATTTTGTCTTTACCTGAGCAACAAATCGAGGGTCCAAAATATTTTCTGCCTACGTTTAGGCATAAAAAGAATAATTGTGAAATTCGTAAAAATATTATACAAACTAAAATTACATTGCACTCTCTTCGATACTCAGAAGATTATGGGACCTCACAGCTGATTTCAAAATAATTTGTATATATTATTAATTTAATTGATCAATAAATTTCAATAAATTATTTTTGTTTCAATTACCTTTTGTTTAGAATTATTTTTAAACGTCTTTACATAAACAGTTAATCATGTGCCCAATATTTCTTTAATTGATTTGGAAAAAACGTTACTTAAGCTTAATTTAACTTAAATTATAAAGTGATAGTTACACTGAAGATTTACCAGCACAGCAGACTGAGACGTTTTATTTAAAACAGTCATTGGTAGCTTGAGATATGAGGGTTAATTATTTGATATTGTTATTTAGGTAGTAAGTTTCAGATGGACAATCTACGGCTTCGCTTATTATCATACGGACTGAGTACCTCCATTGTAAAATAGAACGTTCTCGTATATTCTATACATAGATCAAACGCGCGTTAGCACGAAACCATTACACTTTGTTGACACCAACGTATGCCCTTTTTATATATTCACCCCGAGCATTCAAAGATTGAGCCGTGAAATTGAAAATGGTTTCTATGACCAAAAATTTATTCTAACCACGTTTGCTGCATACCGCTACTACAAGAAAAATGGTGTAGTCGTAATCTCTTGTAAATCTCAGCCTGAAGTAGACAGAAATACTTAACATAGATTTAAAAAACATTGCGCCCACAATGGAGTTTCAATCGGATAAACTACCTATTTATCATCGTTAAGACTTCTTAGAAAATATGAACTAAACTTTTAGTCTATATTTTCATAAAATATTTTCACACCCACCCAAAAATAACATCTTAATTTTATATACTAAAAACTATTTTATTATGGCACGCGAGTGTCGATTAATTTTTGAGCGTCTATCGGGCGAAAGCGAAGATGTTTACCTTGAAAGCATTGCGAAAAGATCGAACTTAATCCCAGTGGATGCGAGCAGCGTCGGGCTCGATAGATAGGTACTGAAAATTGCATAAAATCCATCATCACAACCACTTTATGCTCCCTAATATTAGGTATATGAATATAATCACAATCTCCGCTACGATAAAAACCCCTATTGAGGGAAGCTTAACGGAGAATATTTTCGATTAATTTTTGCATAGGTTGTGCAATACATTTTTGGATATAACTTGCACATAGATATTCGATAGGTAAATGTAATCCTAAGCAAATATTGCCATGTTATGTTGTTAAGTGTTGCTATGATATGTTGATAAATGTTGCTATATAGGGGGAGTGACGTGCTACAAGTGTAATGAAGCGCAATCCGTCACGCGGGACACCACATCCATCCGAGATTAATACAAGACAGGTTTTAATGAACAGTACAAATGAATTCTGATTCTAACCTAGGTATTTACTACAGAAAAATGGACTGAAATTTTGGTAATATAATTTCTAATAATATGTGAGAATAGATAATTATACACAAACGTGTGTGCTCAGAAAGCTAATTCTTGTGATTTTTTCTCACTCCCAAAATGCGAATGCAACTTTACTCGAGACTAAAGCCATATTGTGGATCGGATACAGATATTTCGTATTTATGTTTATACTATTATTTTTATTGTATTTATTTATGATCACCCTAAAATAAATTGAACAAAATATTGAAAATAAATCGATAAAACCAATTTACGTGACGCCGAAAGTAAATAAATATACATGTTTAAGTATTTGCAGTAGAACCAAATATAATTTATAGCGCCCCAAGTGGGCCAAACTGTGAGTAGATATCCCAAGCAATTCTCCCATACAACTGACAAGGCCCGCGACGGAGGAAGGAACAAGGCCCGCAACAGAGGAAGAAACGAGGCAACTCCGAGAAGCCGTATGCTAATTTTATTGCGAAAAGTGAGCCAACTGTCCCACGCTCAAGCCTACATTCCCCCAGAAAATGACCATAATATAGTTCAAGGTTTTTTTTAATATTAGTTAAGCAGTTTTTTTAATTTTTTGTCTATAGTTTATTCTATTATATAAGTTATCTTTTATAGTTTATCTTTACCAACCTATGTCAAGCAGCCAGGATGCAGGGACCTCTAATATTTCGACCGTGTCCTTTGGAAATCTGTTGCAATGCTCCCACTGTTCCCGATATTTTAAAAGCCAGCGGGGTTTGAACATCCACGTAGGCAAATGCCACAAACAGCTTCTAACACTCATTCCCCCAATAACCAATTCACTTCCGAACCCAATTTATGAAACAAATTTCTGGCAAGAAATATCCAAATTTAAACGTTTTATACCAGTTCTAAGACGGATCCCTAGGGGTGCCAGAGTGACTGTAGCCCAGAAGCTTGCTGAGACGATACGCCACACAGTGCTGGAGAACTCGAGGCAAGCCTGGGAAAATCTACTCACCTTTCCCTACCGTTTTCTGCATATCACTAGAGATCCGCTCAACAATGCCTCCCTCACTTCAAGAATTAAAAAGAATTGTGTTTCGGACATTAACCTCAACCCAAATTTTTCTTCACATTCCACGGTCAAACATAACATCGTGAAAACTGTGGAAAATAAAATGAGTGAGGGAGACATTAAGGGTGCAGCGCGGCTCCTGTTTTCCAATGACACGGTAGCCCCCGACTGCCCAGAAACACTCATCGCCCTGCAAAACAAACATCCATCACAATCCAATCCTTTCACAGTTTCCGATGACGCATTACCACCACTACAAACGTCGACAGACAAAGTACGCGGAGCCATCATGTCCTTTCTTCCGGGTTCAGCTGGCGGCCTCGACGGTCTCACCCCTCAGCATCTGAAGGACCTCACAAGCGGTTGCTGCGGGGAGGCCGGCGAGAAGCTCCTGCATGAACTTACGAATCTGTGCAACCTGATGCTACGTGGAGGGGTCGCATCAGATATCGTAGACATTCTGTATGGAGCTAACCTCTGCGCCTTGAGGAAGAGAGATGGTGGCATTCGTCCGATTGCTGTCGGCTCCACATACCGGCGCCTTACAGCCAAACTAGCTTGCAAATCGGTAACTTCCCTCGCGTCATACTTCCAGCCAAAACAGCTCGGTTTTGCCTGCAAAGGAGGTTGTGAGGCCGCCGTTCACTCTTTCAGGACAGCTATCCACAATCAAGGCGATGATGTGTTTCTGAAGGTCGATATCAAAAACGCTTTCAACTCAGTTGACCGAGGCGCCTTGTTGGCCCAAATTAAATCTAAAGCACCTGCCATTTTACCATTTATGCTCCAGTGTTACAACGACCCCACCAAACTCATTTACAAAGACCACCTCATCTCATCCGAAGTGGGCTGCCAACAGGGCGACCCTCTAGGTCCAGCAATCTTCAGCCTTGCTATACACCCGGTCATCGAGCTTCTAGATTCAAAATTTAATGTTTGGTATTTGGATGATGGGACCCTTGGAAGCGATGCACTCACTGTACTATCAGACTTCCGCACTCTGATCCGCGAGTTCCAAAAAATAGGTCTGCAGCTGAACCTAGGTAAGTGCGAACTTTTTGTGCCAGACAGTTGTGGGGATAGAAACGCGATTATATCCAGCTTTAAAGAAATAGCTCCACAACTGTCTGTCATTGACAAGGATTCGCTCTTCCTTTTGGGCTCACCTATTTTAGACGAATCTCTCCCGGACTTCTTAGATAACAAATTACAAAATTTTAATGAAACTTTAGACCGCCTCCTCCAAATTAACTGTCACATGGCCTTTACCCTAATCCGTTTTTGCATTTTCGTACCTAAATTGACATATGTCTTACGGTGTTGTCAACTGTGGAAGTTCCCTCAACTTCTCAAACAGTTGGATGATACCATAAGACAAACGCTCTCCACTATTTTGAATACAAATTTCGATGACCGCGCATGGACTCAGGCAACGCTTCCAGTTAGGTTCGGTGGCTTGGGTGTTCGAAAGCCCTCTGACATATCGCTTCCGGCCTTCTTGTCCTCAGTCCACGCGAACCATAGTCTTATCTCCAAAATACTACATCACCCATCCTACTCCAATACAGTTACCTTTCTGGACGAGGCCAAGGACGCCTGGAGAATAACTAGTGCTTGTAGCGAATTGCCTGACAATACTTTTTCCCAAAGGCTCTGGGACGAGCCACTCTGCAGACTGGTACGGAATAATCTTCTTAATACGTCCTCCAGTCCTGTGGAGCAGGCTCGCCTCTTAGCTGCGGAGAAGTGGGAGTCGGGCCTTTGGCTACAAGCATTACCGTCTCCCAATACGGGCACATTGCTGGATCGAACAGCTTTCCGGTTAGCTACTTCCCTGCGTCTTGGCACCCCCCACGTCGTCCCCCATCGCTGTGTTTGTGGTGCAAATGTGGACAGCCTCGGACACCACGGGCTGTCCTGTCAACGAAGTGCCGGCCGCATCTCCCGACATCACTGTCTGAACGATCTCATCCGTCGGGCTCTTGTCACCGCCGGAGTGCCAGCTGTGCTGGAACCCTCTGGTTTGGCGCGCGACGATGGCAAGAGACCAGACGGTATGACCCTGGTCCCTTGGAGAGTGGGACGGGCTCTTGTATGGGACGCTACTTGCGTCGATACACTTGCTCCGTCCCATGTCCAGGGCACCTCGAGTTCTGCAGGTGCGGCCGCCAATCAGGCGGAAAACCTCAAGCGGCGCAAATATGAGAACCTTAGTGGGGATCTCATATTTGAACCGTTTGGGGTTGAAACCTTAGGTACATGGGGTCTGGGTGCGCACAAACTTTTCGGAGAAATCTCCAAAAAACTCATTGAGGCCACCCGAGACCCCAGAGCCGGCACCTACCTGGCCCAGAGAATAAGTATCGCAATCCAGCGAGGAAACTCTTTGAGCCTTCTAGGTACTCTGCCTGGTGGGGATGACCTGGGAGATTTCTTTTTTTTGTAGCATTTTAAGTTTTGGAGTAGTCAAAGGTATTGATTTTTAATCCTTTTAATTTTAGACGGCAATAACTTTATTTCATCAGCCTAGAATTTAATTAATTTATATTTACCACAATTAGTCGCTTAAAATATTATAATATTACTGTTTATACTTAAGTACGAAATATCAAATACAATTTGAAGCGTTAGTTACAATGTTATAAAAGTTTATTATAAGCGTTTTATCACAGTGACATTTTGCATTAGCTACAGTCCCTGATCACAAGCGCGCTTAACTAAAACAACGGCAAAAGTTCAGTTAGATAAATCTACAATGAGAGTTTGTAAACCTCTACCTTCATCCTAGGTTAGGTAGAATTAAATCCGCTTATTAAATGTTTCCCATGAGAACTGCTATTGTTTATTATTAATTGTGCGAGCTTTTGTTAATCTTGCCTACAAACTCTTCGGGGAATAAAATAACAATTATTTGCTAGCACCGCTCTTATTATTTTAATGTGTAGACTTAGGACATAGGCAAATTAATGGGAGAAATGATTTAAAAAAATTTAACCTACTTTACGTTGCATAAGGGGCTATAAAATAAGCCTTTTCCTATTTTAGAGATAAAAATATTTGCATAATAATTCATAGCTAGGTACTACCTATATTGCCTGGGCTGATTGATAACTGGCCGAAACGACGAACTTAAAAAAAATGATACGCAAAAATGGAATATTACATTATATTCTGGCATCTTTTTGAAAATAGAACGCCAAATTTGAATTTAATCGAACTGATGGAATTTGTTTGAGAGGACGTAGAACTTTCTCTGTCGTAAATTTTCTTAACAATGGAAAGAAACGAAATTCGTGCGGTGATAAAGTTTTACGTTTTAAAAGAGAAAACAGCAACCCAGCTAGACAGTGTTTTAGGTAATTTTGCTCCTGCATTGAGTACAATTCACACCTGGGTAACTGATTTTAAACGTGGAAGACAGAGCTGCGAAGACGCCCACAGGTCTGGCCGTCCAAATGAAGTCACGAATCCGGACATGATCAAAAAAATTCACAAAATTGTATTGAATGATCGGCGCTTAAAGTTGCGAGAGATAGCAGAGATGGTGAGCATTTCATCTGAACGCGTTTTTAATATTTTGCACCAACATTTGGGAATGAAAAAGCTATGCGCGCGATGGGTGCCGCGTTTGCTCACTGTATACCAAAAGCAACGTCGAGTGGACGATTCATCGGAGTGTTTGGCGCTGTTTAACCGAGATCCTAATGAGTTTTTGCGGCGTTATGTAACAGTCGATGAAACCTGGATACATCATTATACTCCCGAGACAAAAGAACAATCTAAGCAGTGGACTGAGAGCGGAAAACCTGCGCCGAAGAAAGCAAAAACGGTTTTGTCGGCCGGCAAAGTGATGGCGACTGTTTTTGATGGAGGATGCTCGAGGGATTATTTTAGTGGATTATCTGCAAAAAGGAAAAACAATAAATGGAGAGTACTACGCAAGCTTGCTGCAAAAATTAAGTGAAGAAATCCAGAAGAAACGACCACATTTGACAAGAAAAAAATTTTGTTCCACCATGACAACGCACCTGCACACACGTCAATGGTTGCAGTCGCCAAACTCCATGAATTGCGGTTCGAATTGCTACCGCATCCACCCTATTCCCCGGATCTGGCCCCGTGCGACTTCCACTTATTCCCAAACCTGAAGAAATGGTTAGGTGGCCAGAGATTTTCATCAAATGAAGTAGTCATTGTTGCCGTGGACGAGTATTTTGAGGGGTTGGAGAAAACATTTTATCAAACTGGTGTAACGGCATTGGAGAAGCGCTGGACTAAATACATCGAGGTAGCAGGAAACTACGTTGAGAAATAAATTTATTTTAAATACGTTTTTGAAGTTTTTCTTTGTCGTTTCGGAAACTTATCAATCAGCCCTCGTATATAATATATTATTTTTTAAAATACGGTACTAAACCAAAACAATATTTTGCTCCCAAAAAACTTAGGCCTTTTTTCATCCGTTAATGGATGATTTATACAGTATTCTCCGATCGAAGTAAGCACTCTTGAAATACTGTAGTGCTTGGGACAGTTGGGTTGGTTGGTTCGCCCAATGCACCCAAAAAAATTGCGCTAACACTATGGGACGAACCAATTCCGTATTTTAAAAATTAATATATATTCAATAATATATTTGAAGTAATATTCATAAGGCAAGCCGGCTTGTATGCACGTCTCGCCTGTGCTAGGTAGTAAGTAAACTTATATTACTCCGAAGATTTACTAGTAACAACGATAAATTCGCCGCTGAAAGTGTTATTGTTACAAGTTGCTATTGTGCTGATGCCACTTTTACAAGCTGCTTTTTAACTTCTTAAGAACCATCCTTGGAACTATCAAAATATATAACCGCCTTTGCCGCTACATAATATTAGTAAAAAATAGCATAGTTAGCTATTTGGTTTGAAGGCGACATGTTAGGAATGTAGTGAAAACCTTGTACTTAAATAAATGGTAGTTATAAATAATACAATTAAAATGTATACTACAATTTTCTTTTAAAATGTTACGTAAAAGCAGACCACGCATATTCGTCTTCGACGAACTATTCGGGAAAGCTCGCAATTAAGTTACACGTGATCGATAACCTCAAACTTGATAGCCTCTGTGTAGGCGTTGACGCCTCAAATGATGGATAAGGGTTGAACAATAATTTTAAAAGTGTATGTTCCTCCTCAAAAATCATAAAATAGTATTATAAACAAAAAAAATGCTCATCTAAGTATTAATATTATTTTTCAAACTTCACAACTTCCAAAATAAATATGAAAAAACACGTTTGTATTATCAAAAGTACTGACATGATTTATTTATATACGTAATAAGTTATTTTTCAAAATATTTTATAATAACGTTACTGAATTCTATCAACTTTTTAATCTCTTACCTTAATTAAACCAATTACCCTACCTGCTTGATATAATATACATACAAATGGAGAAGATTTGTGTCATAAAAATATTCCAAATGGTGAGAAACGATGTCACAGATATGCCCAAAGATTGAAATCCCAATTCGGCGCATCAAAAATATTCATACAAATTGACTGAATACGTGCTCCAGCCGCGCCAGTCCAGTTGATGGATGGAAGATATTACATCCTCCGCCCGCGACATAAGATTCATGCCGCAATCCCTTTAATATGAATATCTAATGAAACAAAAATTGCAAATGTCGCACCGTTTCTCAAACATTCTCATGAATACTAAAGACGCAATTCGTAGATCGCAGCAAGATGATATTCGCTCTTAATGCTTCAACGCGTCGTACGAGTAATCATTATTACCCATACTTGTTCTACGACGCTTACGAATCGTGGAATCTGATTTAAAAGAATGATACATGCCGTCAGAAAACAATTGGGCGGACGTGAGCCGGGCGATAATGTCGCCGATCGCTCGCGCCGCCCGCCTCAATGCATACTAAGTTGTAACGAGAGTTTCAATTTCACCTTAGTATATGGCTTTCATACGTAGTTTAAAACTACGATTTAAACTTGATTTGGACCATAGAGAATAACACCTTTATTGCAGTTTAGAATTAAAATTTAAATTACGTAAATGAAATCCTGAATCTGTTTGAATTGTTCAATTTAATTCTAGTTTTAAACACACTTTAAACATTTGCATAAATACAATTAATTAACAAGGACACATAAAATATAATCTTAAAACCGATTAAATTTTAATGAATGAAGACACATTTTTAATGATTTAAAACACAAATCGAACCATTCAATTAAAGTGGCTTCGAACCATGACGTGTGTCGCGTCCGCGTCGTGCGGCGTCGGTACTTAGTATTCAACGTATGCAAATTACAGACGTGCTATGCAATAAATGCTGACACACGGATCACAATTCGACAATTATCATTTATCTATACTCGTTTAGTTTTATCTATGGTCATTACCCACTATCTGATTTTTCAGCTCATTAATTAAATGTGGCATTTTAGCTTTACACCGTTAATAAATTTGGCAACAAATAAAACATAAGAACAGTTTTATACATTATGGCTGACAAACATACGACCAGCATCCATTTAGGTGAAGAATGGCGTTCTAACTAACGCATCGTTTTCCTTACATCAAAAATTAATATTGAATAGTTAATCAACGTTACAGTTTAAATACAGTTATGTATTTGAAACTTATTTCTGATCTTTAAACGAGACAATCTGTAAATATATTAGGTCTTTACCTATGATATTGCCGTTTTGTATGAAAAAATTGAAACTAATTTTTTTCATGTATTTTTTATTTGTATTAATCGAAGTAATCACCCATGCAATCAATGCATCTTTGCCAACGCAGTGGCAGTTTATTGATGCCCTTCTTAAAGAAATCAGCTGGACGGGAGGCAACAAATTCTTCAAAGGCATTTTGTACGGAGGTACAAAATGCCTTTGAAGAATTTATTGCCTACTACCCGAGAGGAGTCTCGGGTATTGAATTTTTTTCCCGCCAAGAAGTTATCCAAATTCTGGAAAAAGTAGTAGTCTGTAGGAGCAAGGTCTGGTGAGTAGGGCGGATGACGGAGAGCTTCCAACCCCAGTTCTTGCAACTTGGAGACCGTCTGCTGTGCAGTATGAGGTCGCGCGTTGTCGTGCAGGAGCAGCGGAGACGTGCGATTGACCAATGCTGGTTGGAGATGTGCCAGCTTCTCTATCATTGTGTTCAGTTCTTCACAGTACACATCTGCAGTAATGCTCACCCAGTTTGGTAAGAAGCTGTGATGAATCACACCGGCGCTAGACCACCAAACAGTGACCATCACTTTTCTAGGGGTAAGTTTTCGTTTAGGGCATTGTTTAGGTGCTGAACCAGGATCCAACCAACTTGCTGAACGCTTGCGGTTATCAAACAGAATCCATTTTTCATCGCAGGTAAAAATGCGGTTCAAAATTCCTTCATTTGTGTCTGTTGAGCAGTGCAAGGCACGTCTCGACGCGTACTTCGCGCTGGCGATTGAGTTCGTGGGGCATCCATTTGTCAAGCTTTTTTACCTTGCCAATTTGACGCAAATATACCAATATTGTTTTGACGCTAACGTCGAAAGCTGCTGCTAATTCAGCCGTAGATTGTGTATCATCAGCTTCCACAATCGCCTTTAATTGGCCATTGTCGACCAAAGTCTTCGGACGACCGCGAGGTTCATTTTTCAGGCCGAAATTTCCAGAACGAAAGCGAGCAAACCAATAACAGGTGGTGCGTTGGTTTGTAGTATTAGCTCCGTAAGCGTCGTTGATGTTGCGTGCCGCTTGTGCCGCGTTGCTGCTACGACGGTACTCATATTCCATAATTACTCGAATTTTTAACGTATCCGAGCGACAAAGCTAAAAGGTTCGGCCACAGACCGCATCCAAGCTTTGTCAGACCATCAGGTCTTGATCCGTCAGATCAAGGCCCTCTCCACAAACGGTAATTAATGGAGCCCTCGGGAAGGACAAAGCCGCACTCGTTACGCGTAGTGTCGTTCAATACGAACGGCATTAGGAATAACATTAGCGAAATTCGCGATTTTGTAAGCAGCCAAAATGTCGATATTCTTCTAGTGCAGGAGACTTTCTTAAAACCTAGCATGAGGAGCCCTAAAATAGCTAACTACAAAATAGTCAGAAACGATAGAACTCGATCCCGACTCGGAGGTACTCTTATCTACTATAAAAAATCACTACATTGTATTCCACTAGAGCCACCGTCATTGTTAACATTAGAAACATCTGTTTGCCATATTAGTATGTCCGGTCACGGACCCATTGTTATAGTAAGCGCGTACTTAGCGTGCAACAAAGAACTCCATTCAAGCGACCTACAGGCACTATTCAATTTAGGTAACGCTGTCATCATTGCCGGCGACTTTAATTGCAAACACACCGAGTGGGGCAATGTTCATAACAATAGAAACGGCACCATCCTTTGTAATTTAACCGACACTTTAAATTTTGCACTATTAGCCCCCACCGACCCCACTCGCTATGACACCAATGAAAACATCAACGGTGTCATACGCGATCCTAGTACGATAGACATAGCCTTAGTTAAAAATGTTTCTCTCAATATCAATATTGAGACTCTCCACGAGCTTAACTCAGACCACAGACCGGTTATGATTACACTTGGTAGTCTTAACCCCAATAATTCTAGTACTAGGAAGATAATAGATTATAAATCACTAGCGGAGAACATTAAAGTCCTTCATTCTAGCCACTTAGACAAAATCCCCGATATTATAGATAGTAAAGAGACAGCCATAGAGGCCGCCTCCCACTTGACCGATCACCTGGTAGCGACCATAGAGAACTCATCTAGGGAGGTGCCAACGACCCCCAAGGGCCGTTGGCCCCTCCCTGAGGACATAAGGGAGTCCATCAGACTCCGAAATGCGGCTAAACGCACATATGATCGCTACCCGTCGGAAGAGTGGAGGAAAGCCCTCCGTCACTACGAGAGGGAAGTTAAGTTTAAAATCAAGCAGCACAAAGCCGAGAGTTGGGATCGACTTCTCAGTGATTTAGAACCGTCTCACGTGGCGTACTAGCCACTCGCGAAGGCCCTCAAAAACAACACGGAGAGCGACATGCCTCCGTTAGATAGACCTAACCGTCCTCCTGCATTCGAAGACATTGACAAGGCCGAGTGCCTAGCTGATAATTTCGAACAACAGTGCCGGCCGAGTACTCTCCCGATTGATCCCGTGCACCTTAGCTTAGTTAATAGCGAGGTCAACAGCCGACTCTCGAGGCCACCTGACGTAGACAGGGTGAGGATGGTGGACTCGGAGGAGGTCAGTGACATTATTAAGTGTATGAATGCCAAAAAGGCCCCAGGCCTCGACGGTATTTCAAACAAAACACTTAAAATGTTACCGTCCGAGCTAATTCAACTCCTAGTGAACATCTTTAACGCCCTCTTAGTAGGATGTTCATTTCCAGACATTTGGAAAGTAGCTATTGTCATAGGTATCCACAAACCGGGGAAACCCCGGAAGGTGCCTGGTAGCTACCGTCCAATAAGTCTCATTAGCTCCCTAGGTAAAGTCTACGAAAGAGTTATTAAAAGGCGCCTTAATGACGTCATAACCGACAAAAAACTCCTTCCAGACGAGCAGTTCGCCTTCCGCGAAATGCACAGCTGTCCCGCTCAAGTACACCGCTTAACGGAGTACATATTATCTAGCAAAAACGACAGGAAGACGACATGCGCCGTATTCTTTGACATTGCAAAAGCTTTTGATAAAATTTGGCATAACGGACTGTTATACAAACTCTATCAAATGGAAATACCCGATTATCTCGTCTTACTAATTAGTAACTTTTTAAAAAATCGTAAATTTCATTTCCGCGTAGAAGGCGCACTGTCGTCGCCAAGATATATGGAGGCGGGAGTACCGCAGGGCTCGGTCCTCTCGCCCTCCCTATATAACCTGTACACTAGTGACATCCCCAAACACGCTAAGGTGCAATTAGCTATGTTCGCGGACGACACAGCCCTTTATTATTCAAACACACAAGCCCGTACCGCGTCTAAAGTCCTACAGGAGTCAGTTACCGCTCTCGGTAATTGGTTCTCCAAGTGAAGAATAGAAGTCAATCCCGATAAAAGTCACGCCATTCAATTCAATGGTAATAAATCAGCGGGGCGTAAGTGCCCCCGTAAAGTAATGAGCCCTATTAGCCTGCACGGCAACATTATCCCTGAGGTCTCTCAGGTCAAATATTTAGGCGTAGTACTAGGCAAGTCGATGACGTTTTCGAGTCACATCAGTAACACACTACGTAAAGCGAAATTTGTACTCTACAAATTATATCCGCTACTTAATTCGCGAAGCAAAATGTCCTTAAGACATAAGCTTACATTGTATAAGGTTTGCATCAGAACGATACTCACTTATGCGTGCGTCTCTTTCGCACAGATAAGCGAGTCTCAAATGGACCGCTTGCAAAGAGTCCAGAACCGGTTTCTACGCATGGCAACAGGCGCCCCCTGGTACATGCGTAACATCGACTTGCATAGGGACTGCGAACTAGTCACTATTAAAGCCTATATCAAGGAACTCGTAGAGAGATTCTTTGATAAAGGCAAAAACCACCCAAACCCCCTTATAAAAAAGGCACTGGACTACAACCACGACGCACTGACTTTCCGACACCCGCACAAACGGCCTAAGCATATCTTAGCCGATCCCGTTGACCCGATCATAAAATACGTAACGTACTGTGTACAGTTACGTAAACACAAATCACACGCACCCGCGACGCTAGCATCGCACCGGGGTCGACGCCGGCGCCTACCCCGAGGTCCCACATCCGACACGACAACACGTACAGACGTACAGACCGACCCTAACACGGGACCGGACCCGAACCCGAGTTCGAGTTCGCATCCCAGTAGTCTAGGTACACTCCTAAATAGTGTCCGCGACCGCGATATTGATATAGAGAGCTCTACCAATACCGCGAACCTCATCGACATTAGGACTTACGCGCGCGAGTCATCCCGACCGTACGCGGAAGGGGAGAGGGACGGCCCTCTCAGTACCGATATCGACCAAATCGAGAGCTCCTCTATCGCGATAACTCGCATGCCCCTAGTCTCTGCTACCGCGCGCGAGCAACCTCACTCATCAGCGAGTGAGGAAGGGGTCGGACCCCTCAGCAGGAGAGACCCGCGTCTCCCCTGTCAAAATAATAGCTTCTAATCCGTAGCTGTCCCCAATATCCGGTTTGAACATCACCCGGGTGATGTTAGGGAGGGTCAAACCCTCCCATCGTCTACCACCAAACAAACTAGCCACCAGGCTAGTTATAGTCCGACTTAGCTACAGCGGTCTTAACCCGCCCCGTAGCATAGACCCGTTCGAAAAAAAAAAAAAAAAATAACGTATCCATGATGACGAAAAAGATTGAAATGAGATGAAAATGCAACACTAATCAATAAACAAATGACTACTTTTGGAAAAAGAATTCCATGTATTTAAAATAAAATTAATTTGAAATTAGAATTCTTAGCCAAAAAAAAATATTTTGATATGTAATGGCCAGTACTGCAGAACGGCAATGTCATAGGTAAAGACCTATAACGAAGAGAGTAAGAAACATCGCCTTAACATATACTATACATATACGTACTATACTAAAGTAACTGGCAAATAAAACAAATGTGGGCGTCTCGTGGGTAGTGTTGGTTTCAAAATGGAAATACTAGGCTCAACATTACTTCACCTTTATTCTCAACTAGCTGTTTCCCGCGGCTCCGCCCGCATAAATATACTATCGAGTATCCCGCGGGAACACTGTACTTTTCCGGGATAAAAAGTAGCCTATGTTTTAATCCAGAGTCTAAACTACTACCATACCAAATTTCATGAAAATCCGTTCGGTAGTTTTCGCGTGAAAGCGTAACAGACAAAATTACATTCACATTTATAATATTAGTAGGGATAGTAATAAAACTAAATACTTCGCACTATTTTAATCACTTTTCATTGTCTATTAAAATTATAACGACTCTGCACTTATCTCACTACTTTGTACTTAAAAATAAGTACAAAGTAGTGAAATAAGTGTTGAAAACAAGTTGAAAACAACATTGACTTTTGACGTGATAACGTCTTATAATTAGATGGAGCCGGCTGCACGCACGAAAAAACATGACTCATGCCGTTACCGTTACCATTACTGTTACCAGCGTTACCTCGCTAAATATGACGCTTGTGCCGTTACCTCAGCTGGCCGCGCCTTAGGTATGTGAGCGGTGGGACGGAGAGGCGGGGGCGCTTGATGTTATTACTCAGTTCGGCGCCGAACTTCACGGCGGCAACACGCGTTGACGTTTCTGGCTAGTTTAGACAAAACGCGTTGTCACATTCAAGTATCGTCAGTAAACCGACTTTACAGACAACCGATTTTAACAAGAATACCGACAGTTCCCAACCAAACCTCTCGCCACGACGGCTGGTAGTTTAGTGTCCCGTGACAACCCCAAAAGATTTTAGAAATTAGAGTACCCCAAAGTATAAGTATATGTATATGAGGAGTATAAATATTTGGGACAATACCGTATGGTCCACGGTCCACGGGCTAAGCATGTCAGACTACGATAGAGGAGATCGGGCTAAATCGGTGCAAAATCGTCCATCTGACGGTCTTAAGCCGACCGTTATGTGACCAGACCACTTTAACCATTGCACTTTACTGTTCTGTACACAAGTACATACGAACGTACCAAATACGACAACTACAAGTTTCCTACACGAACGTCCAACAGTACGGAATCCTGTGTTCCCTAAATGGTCATTTTCATTTTGCAAACCAAACGTATCAAATCACACATTTGAAACCTAACATTTTAGGACTGACTTCAAAACAATTGACAATTACTTAGAAATGATTAAATATCTCACAATTATTTTAAAACATAACTTAACTTATATCTATTATTAATATATATAATTATAAATGGTAATAATTCTGAAACTACCAGTTTATAGAATCCAAGAAATCCAAGTGGAAACTTAAAACGTCGATAGCTTTTGTTAGAAACAAAGAAACAGTCAACAGCTTTTATTAATATCAACAGAGCCTGAGGGTAAAAATATTCTCTTTAATATTGCGACGACAAGTAATGAAATGTATTCCTTTATTAATTACTATTATCTATATATTTGACAGGATGGAGAATGTCCTCACTGACTGATTGACTGACTGACGTATTCGCACAACCGTAACCGCAAATGTTAGAAACGTGAAACTTATACGGTAGTTTTGATTTACAATGTAGACGCTTACGTATTATGTACCTAGGGGTTTTACAAAAATCCATCCCTAATGGGGTGAAATAGGGGTTGAAAATTTGTACGAAAAATCTTTAAATTTGCACTGCTACTGTTGAAAATTGAGATCCATGCTCCTAAAAACATTTCATAAAATACATGTTTCATTCAAGCATTTATTAGAATTCACCGCCTAAGGGTGTAAAATAAGGATTGAAATTTTGTATGAAAAATATTTAAAATCTGCTCCGATTTCCATGAAATGTAATATCTAAGCTAATAAATACAAAGTAAGTAAGAGTGAAAAGGGAGTCCATACTTTGTATAGTAAAATTTTTATCACGTAGACATCATTCAAAATAATTTTTCAAAATTCATCCCCCACGAGAGTGCTATGACGTAGCGACGTACGCATGACTTCGTCTGCGTACACCCCGTACGCAGACGAAGTCACGCGCAAAAGCTAGTGATATATATATCACCAACCAAGCGAAGCTTTTTAGAATATTGCCCATAGTTTTTTTACAAATGTTATTTTGTAACAAATATTAAAAACAATATTACTTATATAGTTAACTATAGCATTGTGCAATATAATTAAAACACATTTTTTCATTTTACACCTCTAATGTAAAGGATGTAAACCTTTACTGCTGGTGTAAACAGTACACCTTAAAATAATAGCTGGGAATAGTCGAGGGAGCATAGTCGGCATTGGTCCCGTGCCAAACTATGCTTGCAGGGATAATGTAATTGTTTGTTGAGACGTCTAATGCACTACTAACAAGTGAAAATTGCGAAGGTATTGGCACATAATTGAAACAATATTATTACATATTTAAATAAAATAGATACACAAATAAAAATAGTTTATTTCATCCTGTCCCCCAAACTAGGTTTAATCTGAGATATAAGCATTCATATTTATACACTTAGCATGTTATGCTAATCCAGGTGACTTACAGGTTGGTTTATTTAAAACCTAATCATAGGTCTATGACAATTTATGCTTGAAACAACATATAGGATTTTGTCTTCAGTACCAATCACTTAATTGTTATTATTATCAATATATACCTTAATTTAGAAATCTAACATCAGGTACAAACAACGGGAGCAAACACAACGGAGGGCCCACCTTATCCATAACTCATAAAAATGAACGAGCCGAACGGGAGTGGAACAAACACGCGGCGACAAACAAGAGCGGATCAATTGTGCCCACTAAACCCCATATTGCATTTGGAGTTGCGTGTATACTTAAATATTATGTAACTTTTCCAATTACATATAATCCTTTTGTACTTTCGTTTGTGGTCATAGTAGTTACTATGTACTATCAGGGAATCTAATACATAAGCAGGTTGAACGTTGTCATAGTTTTTTCATATCATAATATATGACAACTAACTGACATATTATTGATAATTGTATTGTGATATGCATATCGTCATTATACTTAGTACAAATAAATTATGAGAACACTGTACCTGCTTATGAATAAGATTCCCTGGTAGTACATCGCAAATAATAATTCAACACTTGCACCATCAATATCTCGTGCTTGCAAAAATATATATAATCTCCAAAACAGAAACGTAGCGAAAGTGGTATTTTCATAAGATTTGCAACACAAAGAAAAACTTGATAAAATTTAACTAAAGAATTTCTAATTAGGGGATTTACCTCTTCACGACATAGCAATATTTCAGGCCCGTAGAGGTATTTCCAATAAAGGACTTTGCCAAGTCATAATTCTTCAAAGTAACGTGTAATGAGTTGAGGATATTACATTCTTAAAACATCTCTAGTTTTATATTAAACGAGCGCTTATACATTTATCTTCGCTTATAGTGGTTTAGTTCCGAGAAATATAGATGAAAATATTCAGTAACAAAATCTAGGTAAAAAATTATAGTTAGTCATCAACATATATGAGGGTTTTTTAGGAGGGTAAAATTATTATCCATTATTATTATTATATTATTATTTTATTATTATTATTATTATTATTTTATAGGGTTTCTAGCGATGACTTTCACCGTCTAAAAAGTTGATATAAATTATATTGTGAATTGGTATAATTTAAAAAAAGTTGCTTAAATAAAAAATATTTTGTTTATCGTCTTACCAAATCTTAAAGCTTATATTTTCTAGGTACATTAAAAACTATATTTACACATTATTTGCGTACGGGCATATTATCAAAATTTGATGTGGCTTGTCTTTTAATAATTTATGTAGCTTTTATAGAAAATCTCATTTAACCCGGCGAGCGCAAGGTTGATAATAAATGAGATTTTAATTAACATCAAAAGTAAACTAGTAGCACTTGGTAATATGCAGTCCAAGAAACACCATATTTTAATTTACATTATTCCACGGCTATTTGTAAGGTATATTCTTAGCGCGCTCAAAGCTGTAATAAATATAGTGAAAGTTGGGACCTAATTCAAATGTAGAGAGAAACGGTGCGGCAAATGGCACATAAATTTTGCTTTGAGAACAAGTCGAGGGCATTAAGAATGCATACTCTTAGTTTACAAACACAAGAACATTTCAGATTGCAAGTATAAAGACTTTTATCATACCGCAAACACAAGGTTGGGAAAACTGTATTTGTAATAATATTGTTACTGTTTATTAAAATTTGGTTTGGTGAATACAAGTTTCAGTACCTAACGGGTAAGTGATTTGCCATATTTACATTAATTCTTTTAAGAATGGAACTTAAAAGTTTTGAGAGGTAATAAAAGAAGGTTTTGGTAATCTTCATATATATTCTTCTGTGCGTGTGTTTGTAATTGAACTTCTTCTAAACTTCTTGTAAACCGTTTAGAAGAAGTTCTATTTCGATTCAATTTAGTTATATTTTTTGTGTTTCTTTAATTGGTTTCGAGATGTACAATTTGGTCCTCTGGATGATGTTTTATAAATTATTTTTTTTTTAAATAAAAATTTACAAGTAAAATTGTTTTACGCCCAACGAAGTGGGCACGGGACAACAAGTGTCATTATAAATATTAAATTCTATATTAGCATGAAAGTCAAAACTCCATAAAATTGCATAGACAGCGTAATATTTCCAATACCATTGAATGGAAACAATCAGTACCTATCGAACCTAGTCGTTTTCCAATTGTCTTCCTGCTGTCCAGCCGATCGTCGAGGTAAGAGGATCAAAACAGTTGCAATACCTCTGTATGTAAGTACTACGAAGTCTCAAGTATAGGAAGATTATAGGCAGTTTCCTATCAAGTTTGCACTTAAGCTGTGTGTTTATTTAGTACCAAATACCATAGGACCTATAACTTGAATAGGCTTAGTTTTGTTTGGTAGTAACTAGTTTACAATTTGATTCGAGTTAGTGATATAGAACCAAGTGATTGAAGCTTCTTCTGTATCTAGTTCAAAGCAAGTAAGCAATTTTCCTAACTGGAATAAAACCCAGTTAAAAATTACCAAAAGTCAGAAGCAATATCAGGTGAAATTGCGTCACAAGAATTCCTATTTCGAAAGTGGTCACGTAAAATTTTACGTTTGCGCTTGGCATCAGTGCTTCGACAGCTCTTCGGAGCTAATCCAATCACGGGCGATGGCGACGCGAGTATCAAATTCGTGCATCGCGCTATGATATCATAAGCCAAACCGTTTTATTTCTGGTTTAATTATTTTTACATCGCGCCGCGCTTAGATTTACGACGGCCGGCAATCAGGCCACGTGAAGTGTACATAAACGAGGCTAGAAGGTTTAATACTTATTATTTACGGTCCTTAATAACCGAGTATAAGGAGCCCTACCTGAGGAACGTCGCTACCGCCTGCTTTGGACTCGCTCGGAATATTTAACGCTCGTTTCTCAATAATTCTCCAACAATTTAAATAAATTGCCAAAACAGCACATAACTTATACTTGTTAATCACGCCGTTAGTTAGGGCCTTAAATATATAGCCGTAAATATAATTTAAATTATTCATTCATTCATTTGTACTTTCTAAATGTTAATTACAAAGTTTATATAACAGGTTATTATCATAATTTTGATTATTTTTAGTTATGGATCGAATTATTCTTACTTATATAAAATGGGACTTCAAATAAGAGTCATAACAAAACCAAAGCGGATAAAGCATTGACGACATAATTACAAACCACAAACATCTTTAAAGTAATTGTTTAAATTGTGATATAACAAATCCTAAATGAAACAGTCGTAAAAAGGCTCGCTCAAATGATCAGGTTTTCAGGAGGCAGTTAAGCGATTTGAGCGCGTATTAATAAAACGATTAAAAGCTCGCCACGGTAATCTGGGAGCGGCGCGGCATGGCGGTGTGGCGGCGCGCACAGATGGCCACAATTCTCAAACTTTAATGATCAACGCCTGCATCTCTTCAATGAAAATCAACGAGTGGATGTAATTAAAAAGAAATGTTACAAATGATCATTTTATAATGTATTTAACGAAGATACCTAAATTTGTTTTGTATAAATATTTTGCATCGTCTTCGATATATCTTAAAATTTATACGAATTACAACAAGTATTCATTTGTTTGTGTACGAGTAGGTACGTAAATTTCAGATAGTAAATAAAACTCTTACACCTTAATAACTGGTCACCACTATTGTAAACACGTCGGCAGGAGTATAAAAAAGACATTAGCGTTTTAACCCAAACACAAAAGTTTTTCGAAGGATAAAATAAAGTTTTTTCAATCTGTCATCAGCTTAATGTACTGTAAAATAAAACCTCGTACGAAGTCCTATATAAAAGTTAACCTGTACGATTTTATTATTAACGCCAACACGTTACCCATTAAAACAAAATTAGGATGAATATCCGTATATTAGTTACGGCGACCGAGTGTTTGGTTAACCGCGGGCCTTAGTTAAATAGGGTTGGTCGGTGTTTGTATCAAGTGTGTTTAGTTTCTAGTCAAATTTAGTGGTTTGCGGAACTCGATATAATAATAGTTACATAGTTTTATTTGTTACAATGTAATAGTGTCCGACCGAATTTCGGTTTCGGTCAAGTTTCGGCAAAAAAAACGGGTTTCGGTTTTAGTGTCAGTTTCGGCGGAAAACCTGTCGAAACTACCACCGAAACCGAAACTGCATTTGGGAGTTCTCGCGCTGGGATCGATCATGTGCAATGCTTTAAATTCCATCTAAGCGAAGATGACATTCTACGAAGTTATTTTGTTACAGGGCATGATTAATTTAGCTCCGTTGCATTTACTTCAAATAGGGTAAATTTTTTCGTTTTAATAGTGAAAGTATTTGATTTCACACCTCTATGGTTGGTAAACATAATTCATAGAACCACTAATCGAAAGATAGGGTAAAAATTTTCGTTTTAATAACTTAAAGAATCACTAACTCGCGCTATGTCTAAACGTCATTTTCAAATAGCTATTGGGCTTACAAGCTGTTTGACTGTTTTGCGTTGTGCCTAATTCGCTTAAGAACTACTTCGCTGTACACCTAAATATTATATGGCATAACTCGCGCTATGCCTGAAATTTTGTACATAGATTAGAATGATGTAACGTTTGACTATATTTAACTGTGGTATGACAGTTTAATATGATCAAACGTTACATCACACGACAATGATACTTTTACGATATTCTATTTTCTCATAACTGTGGGAAAACCATGCTACTTAGTTAATCGCGAAGTAGGTAACTCTCGTTACCTACTTCGCGATTTGATTTAGGCATAACGAAAGTTAGTCGTTTTGTGAATTAGTTATGCCAAGCTTATAGGATTTAAGATCATACATAATAATATAGTTCTTCTAGAATAAACAGTTGTAAATATAGTAGTGCTTTTTCGTAAGGTACAAGTTACATAGCCGTATTAGGATGGATCACACTCCACCACATACTTTTTAATGTTTGTAAAATGTGATGTATCAACCTTGCCTTTATTTTAAACGACCTATCCAACAATGGGTAGAATGAAAAATATTTTTCATCCCCACTTCACATGTATGGAGTGCCACCCCTAAAATATAAAATTATTATTATTTTATGATGCCAAAATTGAGATATACGAGGGCGGCACTGAAAATTTCGGGAATCAAGGAAGTGACACAACATTACTATTTAAAAATGTATTTATTGCTTTTCGAAGTATTCTCCGCGAAATTTGACACATTTTTCCATACGATGGAACCAATCATTGAAGCAACCATTCCATGCGGAAGTTGGGTTCTCCAAAATGGCCGTTTTGTAGGCGTCCACAGCTTCTTCAGGTGATGAAAATCTCTGACCACGCAATTTATTCTTTATTTTAGGGAAAGTATAGAAATCATTAGGGCTTAGGTCGGGGCTGTACGGCGGATGGCTTAATAATTCTATGATTTCTTGCTCTAAAAACTCTTTTGTTCAGTGCGCGGTGTGAGAACTCGCATTGTCGTGATGGAGGATGATGCGGCGGTTGCAGTTCTCTTTACGGAGTTCAGAATCGACCTGTGGCAAACAAATGTTAGCATACCATTCTGCATTAACCGTTCTTTGTCCCTCAAGAGGAATAGTCGCAACATGGCCGGTTTTGGAGACAAACGTGACCACCATTTTTTTTGCAAAACTCCGTGAACGAACAACTTTTGTTGGCTTTAACTTATTTTCGAACACCCAAACTCGTGACTGGTTTTTTGTTTCGGGTTCGTACGCGTATATCCAGGATTCGTCACCTGATATGTTGTATACAGCATTTGAGGATCCTGCGTGGAATCTTTCGAGAGTTCTGACGCACCAAGTAACGCGAGCCGCTTTTTGCTCTTCACAGAGCAAATGCGGTATCCATCGGGAAAACAACTTTTTTACACCTAATTGTTCAAAAAAAATTATTCACACATATCTTTTGTAAACAATATTGCGTTAAAATAAACAGTCAATCAAGATTATAAAACGGAATCATATAATAACATTTTTATTTGGTTCCTGCACTAGTATAGGCAGGAAAGACTGATCTTTTTAGCTAAAACCTTGCACTTAGCTAAAAAGATCATCCACTAAACAAAAAGTGTTTTTTTTAATTTTTTTATCTTTTTTTATTATTATTTAAATATTTAACATTGTCGTACTAAATCAAAAAATAACAACTCTGCAATCTCTCAATGATTTTATCCTATCTAATGACACCCCACAGTCCACACTATATTGTAGACGCGAGAAAAACATCATCCCCACTTTACGTGTATCGTAAACAAAATATTATAGGTACCCCAAAATATTTTTCGTCATATTTTTATATTAGAATTTTGTCGACGTGATAATTACACAAAGATTCATCTTTCTAGTACTAACTGTTTGGCGCGTTCGGGCGGTAAGCTGAAGACGGACGGACATGACGAAACATTAGGATTCCGAGACGGAACCCTTAAAATCATATCGCTGAACAATATCTTATTTATTTAGGCAAGACTAATTATTAGCAATTTCAGGTGAAAAAGGTTTTTTACGTTGGCAACTTTGTTTACACATTCACTTCCTGATTGACTGAAATTCGGGAGGCAGCTAATGACTGACATACCTGCCGGCGTCCGTCGTTTGATGACTCGTCAAAATTGCTTCCTATGTTATTAAGTGCAGGAAATTGTAACTCCTACATCGACACGCCAATCAAACGGTAACAGCTTTTACATCTGTTCTAATACATTTAGCGTATTAGGTTACAATATGACGTTTTAGTTGGCAAGTGTTTTTATACATATACCCCTTACAAATTAAAAATATTCATACAGTATATAAGCTATACAATATTTTGTCCTTGTCTAATACGTCGGAAAAGTCTCTTGACAGACAAGGACAAAACATGGTATAGCTTATGCTATGTATAAATATTTTTTATTTGTAAGGTGGTAATAATATTGATGTGTCACAGTTAGTAGGTTACTACAAAATATGTTATGTAATAAATACTTGTATACTTATCATAATGGACATAGCCAGAACTTAAAAGTATTACATTTAAAGTATTATATAGCTTTTATTATTATATTCGGATTAGCGATAGCTAAAACGTTTGCACCATAGTAATACAAATGTATAAATCGCGCGGTAAGCGGCGCGCAATATCGCGGCAGCTGCGTAGTAATGGCGGTGACACTTACGATGCGATTACGGCACCTAAACATTCATTACAAGTAATGTCCGTCATTTATCCTTCCTAATCATTACGTAAAAAACAACAGTTGGAACTTTGAAAAGTGACCGTGACTAAATGTATCGAAAGTGAGTAAACTGATAAAGTAGAAAGTTTTTGTGTTATTGTAAAAACATATTAATGAACTAACAATTAACATTTAACCTCATTAACACAATATGTGAAGACCGTCAGGTAAAATGTATGATAATGTTATGTTTACAAAGTAAATTAATATTTCAATTCAATTTATTCAGACAGTAGACACTAGACACACATAAAAAATATACACAGAACAATATTAATACATTATTAAATAATATACATATCACATCAATCTAATGCCGTGCTAAGTTAAACTGGTGATACGGTGAATAATGTGAATTTGTTACCATTTAGCTTAGCAAATCCGTTATTTTTAACGATAATCCAGTAAAATAAACACATTTCCCACATTTACATTCCCACATAAAACCCCGAAAGACAAATTACATCAGAATGAATTCATCAGGCGGCTCTAATAGATTGTAAAGTCGGAATTCAATGTTATAAGTCTGGTGGTGCGCGGGGCGCGGCGCGGTCCGGGGAGGGGGCGCTAAATGTTTCACGGTTTAATCAAGCCCAAACGATCGCGCAAGACAAATAGTTGGCTCATCTGCATCTATACGAGCAGGAGTTACCGCTATACACATTAGTATTTTACCTTAGCTTCGGTGGAATTTAGTTCCAGCTAACTGCTGAAATATCCTGGTTTTATAGGAGTAATTTTAGAAAATGTTGTTTTCAAGTTTTGTTAGGGAAATGCAGGCTGATCACCTGATTGTCTGACAAGAAAGATGATATATGCGTCAGGTGGGCATGCAAAAAGTCGGACCTGCGCCTCATATCTCGCCAGTCGGTCGGTTCGCCAGTATCGGTTGTCCGTCCCACTAGGTTTCGAGAGTAAAGGAAGATAGAGTGCTCGTGTGTACTGCGCACACACTTGGGGACGATAAAATAACTCCTGCGTAGCTGGCCTAATTTTATCGAAAACAGTGTAGAGAGTTATTATTATTAGTTTTAGAATAATGACAAGGTATGGCAAGGTGTGACATGTAGCTACTGTATTTTTAATGTGTTCGTTTAATAATTACAGTATGGTAGTAAGTATACGGATACATAATATAAGCACTATTACAATATTAAACAATATGTTGTAAACTATAAATTTGTTTCGCCTTTAATAATTTCTGTAAAAATTTAATACCTACTTTAAAATATAAGTTCAAAAATATCCACGTAACTTAGTCGTGAATTTGTACTCGAACTTAGACTAAGCTACGAGCTTACGCTACTACAGCCGCGCTTACGACGTAACCACACGTAGACTCTCTACGAAAATGCTACGTACAGAGTGTTAAATGTGAGTTTTTCTTTTCGCATTCGATCGTGAGCGCAGTATGGCGTTTACTAGGAATTTGTATGTGATTTGTACAGCGCCACCTAGTTGTAAATGTGACAACTAGGTCAAATCACATACAAATTCCTAGTAAACGCCATACTGCGCTCACGATCGAATGCGAAAAGAAAAACTCACACAGCACTCTGATCCAGCAATGGCTTTAGCCAAGTTAATTAAATTTTTACCATAATAATTTTATTAAAAACGTAGGCCTTTTCATCCATTATTGGATGATTTATACAGTATTCTTCGAGTGAAGTAACCACTCTTGAAAGACTGTAGTGCCTGAGACAGTTGGTTTTTAAATGTCGTATAGTTGCCCAAGCACATACGGCATTCTCACAACGTCTGGGGCCAACCATGTGCGGGTTTCCTCACGATGTTTTCCTACACCGTTAGAGCTACTATACTTACTAATATACTTGAGATCTCAAAAGTCTCATTGGTACACGCCACCCAATCGAACCTGCACTCTCTCGAGTGCGAATAAACGGTCTACCCACTAGGTCACGGAGCACTTAATTTTTTAAGATGGAAAATATCATTGAACTTGCGACACCGGTGCGATAGGTAGGGCGGAGCGGACGGGTCGCGCGCCACATGCTTGCCTGTGTGCTATTGTTTTCACTTCAGTTGGCACTCCCGGAGTGCTACTTTTTTTACAAACTACTATTGATGCATTGATGGTGTGTTTACAAAGAATAACTGTTTTAACATGGTAAAAACAATATTACAAAATAAATCTGAACTTGCTTCAATGCTAGAAAGTACTTGTATGTACACTGATATGTATACTTATTACAGCTTACTAGTTTTGTTAAAATATAGTAACTCATTTTACCTGTATGAAAAAAGTACAGGAAACAAATTAATCTGGCTGTATTGTGGCTACGCTAGATATTCTCGGTAAATATCCGGCTCGCTCGCTAAACTCGCCGCCCACTATTTGAAAAGAATTTTCTGAAAGTGCGAGTGCAGTAAAACAACTTTTGAGCCTTATTTTCTCGTTCCGAAATTGCAGTGGCTTAAGCGAGATTTCATTTGTATAGAAGTCGGTATAATCTGAAATAATACCGCAGTAGCGGCGCGGGTCTCAAAGACGCCACTCGTCCGCGCCGCATTTGCCGCCTGTAATGAGTTTTTTTTTAAAATGCGCAACACACTCACACACCCCGCAGTCCTGGATTAAACGAGGTGCACTCCAAAGCCGTATTAATGAACAAAACGCTTCAATGGATATTTTATTCATTAAAAAAATTATGATCACATATATTCTAGAGGTGATCTCGTTTTATCTAGAACGCTCGGCTGCTCCGGCGAACGTAAGAAATGAAATCCGACTGAAGCCGTCTTGATTACTACGACCCGTACTCAATTCAAAATTGGGTGGATTATGAGGAATTTCAAATGCGATGACGATTTCGTTTGAACGGCGAATACCCCTTTTGATTCGCCCCGCATGAGACTTATTATTCGTGTCTTATAATAAAGACCCTTTATGACTGCCATCTACATGAATCAACGTGTAATTTAAATTTAAACGAAATATTTTTTGTTATTGTTTTTGTTGTTTTTTTTTTTTTGCTCACTTATTCTTATTTCCACAGTAATTTTTATTTATGATAAAAAGCTCTAACTAAACTAACATTAGCTTATACGTTGACATCTCATCATAATATGCGAATATAAAATTAATTAGACAGTATTATTTTATAAAAAAATGGCTGTTTTTCCACTTACCAGGCTGGCACCTACCAGGACTACAAGCAGACAACCTTATTGTTTTAAATTCAAAAATCTTTCAAAGCAACCCAAATTAAAACTTACATCCTTACAATTTTCAAGTTGATATTCCAGAATATTAAATTCTAAATAGGAAAAATATTACGAAAATTACAACACTATTTTCGTCATATTTTTCCTATTTACATTTTTCCAGTATTTTTATTTTCACCACATTTTTCGTGATTAAAAAAAATTTTAAGTATCAAGTCATATTTTTCGTATTTACAATTTTCCAGCATTACTATTTTCACCATATTTTTCGTACTAGAATTACTTTTTTCTAGCCTTACTATTTAAGTAAGGCATCGTGGTATTTTTCGTAAAATCCGTAAGATATTTCGCGCTGTATACGGCGCGGCGCGCGGAAGGAAGTGTTGCTAATTACGCGCCCGGCGCCGCCCGCAGCAAAGCCGCTGCTGCGTCTTCAGTGTATGACGAGCGTTCCCTTTGTTTCTCCTTAACAAAGCTCCATTTAAATATCTAGTAATTCATGTAAATTTTTAATGAGGGTATGGCACATTAACGATGATGAAACTTTATTTTTACTTAGGTATATGTCTATTCGTAAGAAATATTCTAGTTTTATAAATAGGAATTGTAATGATAGATTTTCACATTTTTTTACAACCTCTGTGGCTCGGTGGTTAGCGTGTTGACGCTCAAGCCGAAAGTCGCGGGTTCGAATCTCGCCAGTGAACAAAAAAGTTTTCTGTATTCCTGAGTCATTCATGGATGTGTATATCTATATACAAAAAAATAAAATTGAAGTGTCTGTTTGTAATTTAAAATTAACAGCTTTTCACTTAATGCATTATACATGCAAAGTATATAGTATATATACTATAAGTAGGTACTTACAATAAAAATAAATTATTAAAAATATTATGTGTCCGTCTATCTGTATGTTCGTTCCGGCTAATGTCTGAAACGGCTGGACCGATTTTTACAGAACTTTCACTGGTAAATAGCTGATGACCTAATAAGGTCCAACACTTACTTTATCTTAGGGTTCCGTTTAATAAAAACTGGGTTCCGTTTCCGTTAGTTCTATGCAAACAAAGTTGGGGGCACTAGCCAGTTATATAATAAAAATCTTAAATATAAGTATAGTATAAAAAGTATTAAATATATTATTTCCGTTGTCAGGTACCTGTAACACAAGCTCTTCGAGAACTTACCAGCGGACCATTATTATTAATTGGAATTGGGTACATGTAAAAATTAGTTTTTTATAACATTAAGAAATAATTAGGTATTACAATTTGATAAAAGGAAAAAAATAGGGTTTTATGTTTAGTTTAGTAATTAGATGCATTTCAAAGTAACAAAAAAGTTTGAATATTTTTTTACAGCATTAGTGTGCTGTAAAAAAATATTCAAATACAAACAGATGTAAGTACTATGGTAAGTATGAGCACAAGCGCGCAAACCAACGGAGATATCAGAAATTTTGTGCACATTGAATAAAGCACCAAGTGGACTTGTAAACATATATATAATTCACCTCAAATACATAGCACTACAGCTCTTCACATCAATTTTCGTATAAGTCTGTCTGTCTTATATATAGGTTCGACACACATCACCATACATTTCATAGCGGCATGTATTTAAACTTGCGACAAAACAATCAAATTTTGGTTGTGAAAAAACCGAATATGGAATACTAAATTACCAATTTGGCGAAAAAATGTAAGGAACAACAAAAAATTCCAAATCTGCCGACTAATTGATACCTGTTTTGTTCACTGAATCTTCCAAACTGGCGAACAAATAACCATCTTGGTAACAATTTGAGAATACACATTTAATTGAAGAATAGGCACATATATTTTCCTTGATAAGGTAATACAAAAAACATAATAAGCAGCAAAACGAGCGCACATAAAAAACGTTAAGGAGCGTACAAAATTCCCATTTTTAATTTTTCTCGGCTTCTGGGAATGATGATTACAAAAATTCATTCATTTTGAAATTTGAAAATGGTGAATATTTGTTTTTCTGTAATATTGATATGGGTGTCGTTTTGATTGTCAAAGATAGCGGACATTTACTTTTAATAAAATTAATCTATTTTCCCTTTTCTAGGTTTAAAGAGATGTAAATTACAAAAAATATTTATTTTGAAATTTTAAAATGTCAGATGTATTTTAATTTCGGCAAAATTCTTCTATTTCAGAATTCGTGCGTCCTATTGAAAAAATAATGAAAATATGGTCCCTGCAACCACATTTTATCTTCATGATGATATTTGAAAATCATGAATTTTTCAACATTTCTATAGCTTTGTACATTGCTCGTATCTCAATGTAGAGATGCTCGTAGCATTTACATTTTTTTTTTAATCTCTTCTATCTCGGGAACGGTGCACCCTATTGAAAAAAAATATGAAAATTTACTCCACTTTAGTATTATAATACTTTCATAATATTTTCTTCATGATGCGAGAAAAAAAAATTGAAAATCCTGAATTTTCCAACATTTATATAGCATTATATATCGCGTGTGTCTCAAAGTAGAGTATTGCCAAATTTTTTTCTATAATCACTTCTATATTGAAGAAAACGAAACGGTGCATCCTACTGAATAAAAATGTACATTTCCTCGCCCCACTTGGGGCGTATTTTTTTATGATAAGATTTTTTTTTTAATCCTGCATTTCCAAATATTTCTATAGCTTTAACATAGCTACATAACATACTGTGACAATAATCATCAATCCTAATCAGCATCCCCAAGAACTTTTAAATTGGTACTCATGTCATTTTTACGAAGAATGAAAATTCTCCATTTCGGAAATTGAAATTGTAGTAAAATTTTGTAATCAGCACCACCAGAAACCTGAAAAGGACACCCATATTAATTTTAAATAAAAAAATGTATGCCATTTTGGAATTTCAAAATAGATTTAATTTTTATATTATTCAGCGTCCCCAAAACCCTTGAAAACGGCACTCATAACAAAGGAAAACGAACTCCAATAGTATCCAAAAATGATATTTTCCGTAGCCTGTGAATTGAATTTTTAGCAGCCATCAATTTATCAACCTAATTTTTTACAGCTGCTTACATCGTTTAATGGTCGCCAACTCGGAAATTAAGTCACCAACTTATAAATATTGGTGTGAGTTTGGATTAAATTTCACCACCTTTTATCTGCCGGTTTTTGTATTTTTGTCGCTTGAGTGCTTTCGCCAGTTTAGTAATTTAGTCGCTAACATATTGATTTCGCTGCCAAATTTCGTAATACAGTATGCTCATGATCAGTCGCCAACTTATTTTTTGTTCGAAAGAATAATTATATCCCTTTCATAGCAACTTACAGGCGTATGACGTCACCTGCTTGTACGACTTTTGTATGGGGCATTTTGATAAGACTTACAAAACTGCTTAAAACAATCCACTGCGGATTCTTTGAAAATATTGATATTTAGTATACTATTCGTTTTGTAAACTGACTTATTCTACTGAGCACTATTCATTTATGTAAAAAAATATAGGAAAACACCGCATTGATGTTTCGTATAAACTTTTACTATAGCTGTTTTCATTTCATTGCTTAATAAGGTGACTGGTGAGTGTAACATTATGAAACTTGCTATTTTGTAATTTAAGGTATTTTAACAAGTGATTCAACATAAATCTTAACTCTCAGAAAATTCTTCTGTCGTTATATAAATATGGATCATTAATTAAAATGTGGTTATTTGTATTTTCGGTTTGCGAATTTTGAAGAAGCACGGTCATAAAAGCTGCGAGACGGAGCGCCGCGGGGCGAGCCATTCATAATATTGTAATAACGGCTCCTACGGCAGTTATTCCGTGCTTAAACGTTTTACTGCGGTCATTATCTACCGCTGAAAGGATATGCAGGCGATAAATCGTGCAGCCTTACCGTACGTATAGACTTATCATTGAATCTTACAGCGGACTTATTGCGGAAATAAATTATCAGCCGCATTTAATTTTCGCAACCGCGGATTAATTTGAGTACTGTTTACGTTATATTTTATTCGTTTAACAAGTTTTTTAGTCTTCGATTTTCGTTTATCTTCTGAAATATGCGCATATGAATACTTACAATGTTTGAATATTTGTAGACTATATGCAGTAGGTTATCGTGGTTGACTTAGCCTGAAACTAACATGCCTAAACTAACACACCCGTGCCCCAGTAGCGGGGATGTCAGTGCTATACAATGATCTTTCTTCGCTTCGGCTTTTTAGGTGGTGTGTAGGCAACCCTATCCTAAACGGGGTAGGTATATAAATAATAAGCAATTCAGTTACCGTATTACGTTTCTAATCGTATTAATTGCTTAATATCGAGGATTTCATCAGTTCGCCAGATATCAGAGGGTATAAAGTGAGCGCGCCTTTCCTTTGGCTATAAAGAGGCCATTTAATCGAGCTTATCTGCCGGAAGCATTCATTAGATGATTGCGCCATTACTACAGCCGATACCACTCCCCCCACTTGTCACAATATTTATTTTATGTCTATTTTCACTATACTTTGGGTATTTCTTAAGGATGGTTCAAGACGATGAATACTTTCAGGCGCACATTGAAAAATGGAGTATCGCTCGTCGGCGGTAAATAATTTTTAGCGCATTTTATTTTTCAGTTTTTTTAAGGGCATTTTGACACTTAACAACTTTTTGTTTTATCATCATGAAAACTTCTCACTTTTTTTACGAAAATTATGCCAACGGAGAAGTATGAAATTTGGCACAGTTCAAGATTATGAAGAGGAAGTGGTGCAGAAAGTTAATATTTTTTAATGAAGCTTAGTAATACCTAAAATTAATGAAAACTTACAACAACAGACACTACCTAATAATAATAATACTAAGTGTATGCATATTTTTTTTGCCGGAGCTTACTATTATGAATGCTGTGTCACTTGCTAAGGTACATACATCGGCCTCTTTTTTACTATATTGTGATCATTTATATATAATATTTTTAATGTGTGTACTGTTTGGTGTCCTCATTATAAATAAATAAATATTTACTCTCCTTATCTCTAAAGCATTAGCCGAATATCTAAAATAGAAGGACATACCTTTGAATGTATACATAACAATGGTTTAACTTGTAACTGTGCTAGCATTGAAGTTAACAACTTCAATAGGGAATATACATATTTGGGCTTAACTATTGATTCACGCTTCTCTTGGAAAACACAAATACAAAAATTATGTGATGAACTAAGAGTGGTGCTCGTTAAACTACACCACCTTAGTTTAGTATTAGACAGGGGAACACTATACTGTATACTTTGTACTATGCGCTAATTGACTCATTAACCTTTTACAGATTAACAAGTTAGGGTCGTACCTTCAAAACTTATTTGGATAAAAGAAAATTATTACAGATTAGATTTATCAAACTTTTAGTTAACAAAGACGCTAAAATACTTTGTGAGAATTCGGATTACGTACAGTTATTTTCAGAATGTAAGATGCTACCGGCCCATGAGAGGCTAATGTTGTCGATAGCGGCAGAACAATGGAATAGAGACAAATTTATGACATATACAACGCGAACAAGGCGTGCACTTACAAGAAACAAAGATTACAAAAATATTTAATAAACTACCTTGACAAGGAATGACATGACAAGGAATAAGAATATTGTAACGAAGCGAGCCTTTATTAGATAAATCAAAAAGGTTTAATGAGTAATATAGGATTGTCTATATAATATTGATGTCCATTAACACAATCACATATACACGAACAAATGTTCGTGTATATGTGATTGTGTGGCAGCCTAGTAGTAGGTATGTAACACTGATCCCAAGACTGCGGTCGCAGGGCTAGGTTGCAACAACACACGCATAGACAAACACACGCACACAAACAAGCGCGTACACACTTAAGAGTATACTTAACTGCATGTACTTAACTATGTAACTGCATGCATAATTCTAATGTAGTGACAAAACATTTATGTCTGTGTTAGTTATGTTACCAGAATATAGTTTACCTAGTTGTTTAATTTTCTATTGTGTACTAACCTTATTGTAGTATAAGTACCAAGTAGTCGTAAAATTGTATAGAAAAATGTGAGGTAGATCTGCCAACAAACTGCTATACCGTTCGGCGGAGATATTTAGACCTGTATTTGTTAGAGAATAAAATACTTTTTCACTTTTCACTTTCACTTTTCACCTTAGATTAATAACTCACACTGCCATGCCTTTGATGCAATCATAATATTATATTGTCACGCCTTCACGTTGGTCAATTTGTCTTTCACATTCAATAGACAATATTATATATATTTATTTCGCACCTAAGAGGCAAAAGGATCCTAAAAAAGACTTAAAATTCAAATATGCTGTTTTATTCTCAGAAATCCAATAATATAATACGAATCATAAGTGTAATGTTATGCTTGTATAAGGGCATCAGGGATGGAGCTACCTAAAATAACACACGCCGAGTTCTTAGAAAAGGAAATATAAAAACAATGGTTACTTAGTTTCATTAACAATGTTATTTCTGGGTCTTTAGTCAAGATGCATTCGATAATTTCGACGGCGAAGTTTGAAATCAAAAATGTATGGGATTTGATATAAGTCATAGCTAAGAGACATGTCGCTTGCGATGCCTTATATCAAATCCCATACATTTTTTTTTCGAACTTTGCCGTCGAAATTATCTAATGCATCTTGACTAAAGGCCCTGTACTTATGTAGTAAGACACAAGAATTTTATTTTTTGTACAGTTTGTATTCTTGAGAGCAATGAAATAATAAGGTCTTCACTTTAATATACATCCAGAAAACTGCGCTAGTGTGTTTAACTATGTATAATATCCTATTGTTAAAAATAACTTTTCACAATATGTCCAATAAATAAGTACATATTAAAAACAAAACGTATATTGATTTCATACAATAGACCTCATATTCAAATAAAGTTTAAAAACACACCATCAACATCTAACGCACATACGAAATAGAACACCTATTTCATTTCATTAAATCGTAATCAATATGTTGAAAATAGTTTCAACAAGGTGCATTCAGAACAGTTCCAGCGGGCCGCGGCAGGTGCCTCAAATTACCGCATTTGTTACACGTTTACACGAAACTGTATCAATATTTCACGTGGATTTGCACAACCCATCGCGTTTTCATTCTGCTGTCCCAAAAATTGTATTCCAGCATTCTCCAAGGCATAATTATTTTAATTTAGATTAGAAATGCGCAATTAAATTGTTTCGTTATTTGATTTGCGACCAAGTTTGGAATCTTATTATCAATCGTTTACTTGGGCCGATGAACTGATTATGGCGATAGTCAATTTAATAAAATATACTCCACGGTGGTATTTATTAAAATTACTTGTACGTTTATAAATGCTGTCCTATATTAAGTAATATGCTTCACTCGTGAGATTAACTTTTAATAACAGAGTGTGTAACCGTTATTTATAAAGAAGTAATTTTCTACGGAACCCCACTGTGGGTGGCCTTACAATTTACCTATGTTTCTAAGTAAACTAAAAAGGGATAATGAAAGATTCTTGCAATTAGTAGGTTTTTGCCTCTGGCATATTTGAAGACTCAAGCTCAGTCTCATTTAATAAAATCTTTCCACCCTGTCAGTAATTATTTTGCGAATATTTCTTTTCCAATTTTTTATGTCACAAAACGAACAATAGGTAAGGATTTTAGGTAATGATTTATCATAATATTTTATCTCAAAAACTAGCAAAAAGAAATAGTTTCCTACATATATTTAAAGAAACATAAAAATAAGCGTTAGGGTCAGTTCACAACGCGACGATACGCGACGCTACGCGGCGCTGCATTTTTAAGATAGCTATTGAAAATTGAACTTTATTCACTACACTAAA
Organism: Phengaris alcon alcon; assembly: GCA_037179445.1. NCBI lineage: Eukaryota > Metazoa > Arthropoda > Insecta > Lepidoptera > Lycaenidae > Phengaris > Phengaris alcon. Next base: position 159,621 of record JAYRCH010000235.1, read on the forward strand.
AGATACTCGTTTCACATGACATCAGTCATCACTGCACAATGCACATGCGCTGTGCAGCGCGGTGTTACCTAACATTCGAACTCTAACAATGAAACGTGTATTTTCTTGTGTAATTAATAAAGTTCAATTTTAAATGTCACTCTTAAAAATTCGTATCGTTTCGTTTCGGTTTGAATTGATCCATAGCATAAAATACCTATTAAAATTTATAATTAACTTATAATTTCGAGGCTGGAGGTGCAAACTTTGTTACGCGAGTAGGTGTGTGTTTTATCTAAGCTCACCGCGCTGTCTATAAGCTGACTTATTAGTTAAAGTAGCTGCAGTAATGCGAGTTCAATATAATACAGGACCTGGCGTACATACGGAACTTCTAACTAAAATAGTAGAGCTACAAACTCTAACAATATGTTAAAAATAACCATAAATGTATTTAATGAATAACATCCTCCGTGGTCTAGTGGTTTAGAGATTGGCTCTCGACTCGGAGGTCGTGGGTTCGATTCTCACGTTGAAACAACAAAAAATGTTGTTTCCAGTTTGGTTTTGACAATGCAGGCTGATCACCTGATTTGTCTGACAATAAAGGTCGGATGGGCATGTAAAAAGTCACACCTACACCTGGGCCTTTAGTCAAGATGCATTCGATAGTTTCAACGGCGAAGTTCGAAATTAAAAATGTATGGGATTTGACATAAGTCATTGCTAAGTGACATGTCGCTGGTCTCTCGCCAGTCGTGTCGGTCGTCCATCCCACTAGGAGTAAAGGCGAGTTCTCTTGTGTACTTGGGAACTATAAATTAACTCCTGCGTAGCTGGCCTGGTTTGAATGAAACCAGCCATCGTCACCGAAATCGATGTGAGGAGATATTAACTAAATATATTAAATGTATAAAACGCGTACGAAATAATTTAAAAAAAAACATTAAGCTTTGCATCAAAACTTACAAGCGTAATGTAATTGAAATGTAGAGTTGCAAGTCGCATATTTTATTCCCTCTTAATCTCAGTCAATTTAAACGTTCGCTGGAGAGTACTTGTGGTTATTCTCTATTAGTCGGATGCCGAAAGTATTATTCCAGCGAGCGGGGAATCCCCACAATGACAACTCGCTCAGACGTGAACACCAACTATTTCCATAAGAAAGGCATTGCGAAAGTTTTTCAATTTTCAAGTGACGCAGGTTTGATGGAACTTTGGCGTCGGACGCACTATCATTGCCTTTGTTTAGTGGCTCTAAATTTTACTTGTACACTGAGCGATAATAATAAAATATTATTTACGAATGGTGTTCTTTTGCGGGTCAACTTTTAACTCAACGTCTTCGTTTCAACGTCAACGTTAAATAAATATTGATATCTACTGCAAATCCGATCATAACATTGACTAAAACATTTTGTAAATAAATATTATTCATGGTTTTATGAAAATATTGATTCCTAACTAGCATCACAGATTAAAGTAAACAAAATAAACAGGTACATAGTTAGCATACGGTGTATCCACGATTGTGTGAAAAAATTGTGGGCCGTTGAAGGGGATGTCAAAGTTTTCAAAGGATCGATTTGGATCGTTCTATAAAAGATGTGTACGTACCTCTCTTCTAGCATCTCAAAGAAAATATCCTTGAAATTGAAGCAAACCCAAATCCCGCATATGGCATAAAATTATTTACGAATGGTGTTCTTTTGCGGGTCAACTTTTAACTCAACGTCTTCGTTTCAACGTCAACGTTAAATAAATATTGATATCTACTGCAAATCCGATCATAACATTGACTAAAACATTTTGTAAATAAATATTATTCATGGTTTTATGAAAATATTGATTCCTAACTAGCATCACAGATTAAAGTAAACAAAATAAACAGGTACATAGTTAGCATACGGTGTATCCACGATTGTGTGAAAAAATTGTGGGCCGTTGAAGGGGATGTCAAAGTTTTCAAAGGATCGATTTGGATCGTTCTATAAAAGATGTGTACGTACATCTCTTCTAGCATCTCAAAGAAAATATCCTTGAAATTGAAGCAAACCCAAATCCCGCATATGGCATAAAATATATGATTGTTGTTTTGTCGTTAGTGTATCGGTGCGACCGAGGGGACACTGGGGACATTATGCAGCAGCACGTGGGGATCACGGGGATTGTTTCCTAAAACAGGATCGAGTGGCAACAGTGCCTGAATTAAGCGAGAAACACATGCCCGCACTTCCTGTAATCGGGTATCGGGTCTCGCATAACGTTCCTGCTTACGAATTTTATTTAATTTTTCCACTTCACTGAGTTCCGAGAAAACAAGGGGCATTTTTGTTTAGAGCTCGTCTCCACTGTACATGTTGTAGCACTTCAACTTACCTTTATATCTAATGAAAGGGCTTGAAAAGTGTATTATTTTACAGTACGACGAAACCTCTAAATACTCTAAATCATAGGAAAAAAAAGTAAGTAAGGGTTTAAAATAAAAATAAAATTTTTGTAATTGATTTTTATTTCATTCATTTCATCGAAATCTGTTCAGTAGTTTTTGCGTGTAAGAGTAACAAATATCCATCCATCCATCCATGTGAAAGTTTGTGATGATAGATGTATGGATGTTTGTTACTCTTTCACTCAATAACTACTGAAAGGATTCTGACAAAATAACCTAGGCTACTTTTTATCCCGAAAAAGAACAGTGTTCCTGTGGGATTAGGTATTTACGTGGGTAAAGCCGCGGGCAAAAGCTAGTAATACAATATTTTCCAAACCGAAGAAGCGTACTCATACGTGCAAATTTTATTTAATGCATGTGTACCTATTATGTACGCTAATTATATGCTTCTAATTAGACTGTCAACAGTACTTTATCATCAGTTCATGAAATATTTCATCACGAACCCAATTCTCATAACTACTTGTGATCTTAATCCTGTTTCGGTCTGCGCGGTGTCGCATTTACACACGCGTATAAAGCGTATGACCTAGTGACCGTAACAGGATCATGAATTGGGATTCAGAAATAACCAAGTCAAAACAAAAAATGAGACAAAGTTTCCCTCGACCATTACAGTTTTTTTTGAGCCGACAGATGTTGTTCTGTCTTAACTATAAACTGGAAAAAATCAATAACTACATAATATATAAATATAATACAGTTTCTACACCAATATTAATAAAGCCGCTACTTCGAACACAGCGGCGAGCGACGCAGCGTTGCCGCCGTGCACGAGACAGCGGCCTTAAACCTATTCCTACACTTAATACTTGTAAGGTATAAGGTGTAGGTTTGTATACTACCTATACAAACCTATACCTACAATATACATCTAAAACACATGATACCTACCTACACCAACCTTCACCTACAATCTACAGGCGAAGTGTGAAAGAGTACATACATAAGAGTTATCGACCACTTAAGGTTGAAGATTATTACAGTACTCTATTAAACATATTTAAACATATAGTATCTCTATAAAACAATGGAGGTTGGTATGATAAGGGTGAAAATTGAGGCATTTAATATGTATTTTTAATACCATATTATCACAAATTAATTAAATTTAAATTAAATACAGTAAACACACATTGGAGTGGGCCACCTTTATCACTTAGCCCTTAGGGCATCGTTTCTCAACCATTTTTATGTTACGACCCACGAAAAAGCCAAAAAGTTAAGTAAAAAGTCTTGCGACCCCGTCAGTGTAAAATTATAATAATAATATGTACATAGCTCGCTTTTTATCAGCTACACGTTATATAAGCCTTCACTGGTTCAAACGATTTTTTCGACGTTCGATACAAAAGTTTCGTTCGAAAAAGAATGTAGCTTGTATTTTTCAACAGACTGCGACCCCCTTTAAAAACAAACCCCCTTTGAGAAACGATGACTTAGGGGTATGAAAAATAGTGTAGGGGACAGTAATTTTCCATAGTATTTTTCCAACGCTGGCTCGGTTCCGACTCGAAGATAGCAAGGTTACACCGATATAGGCAGAGAGAGGCTTAAAATGAAACATAAGTTTAAGGAGCATATTGTACACAAAAATTTGTTTACTATTCTAGCTTATGGCAATGCCGTATAGAGAGCCTCTCAGTCACGAATCCTGTGAGCCGATTTGCCATCTCACTTTTAAAATCATATACGGCTATTTTCCGCCGTTTTTCCTATTTACCATGAGCTAGGGATAGTGAAACACATTTTGTGAAACTCTTTATTTACTTTTCCACATATAAAGCATTACATAATCACACCAATATTTTAGTAATAACTTTTTAACCATTTACTTTACGATCAAGATTTTTGTTATTTACTTTACTAATCACTTTTGTTTATATACTGCAAAAAAAATATGTTAAAATAGGCCACTGTTTTCAAGATATGATCAAAATGAACTTACGTTCAAAAACAACTATTTTACACTGAAGCTATCATATTAACACTTATAATTTTCACTAAATTTTCACTCTTAGAGTTTATTAAAAGTTTTCAAGCACTATGTACTCGTAGCGTTCGTTTATACACTCACTATGTGTTATATCACTGCGACGCCTGTCATTAACAAATAGCTTACAGTTTATTCTCATACCTACCCTCGTAGTACCTACTAATCTCGTAAAATAATTGGTCAAGCCGTTTCGAAGGAGTTCTATAACAAACACCGTGACACGAGAATTTTACTGAATATATAATACTACCTGACCCGACACACGTTGTTCTGTCCTCGCTTTGAACTGGAATCAAAAACTAACTTTTTTCAAATTTTTCAAATATTTCTCACCGTTTAAACCTTCCCTAAACATCCACAATTATATCAAGATCAAAATTATCCACATTGGTCCAGCCGTTCTCGAGTTTTAGCGAAACAAAGGAATAGCAATTCATTTTTATATATAAGAAGAAGAAGATAATTTGATGTATATATTCAAAATAATAATATCGTGTTGGAGATGGAAATAACTTCATTATTCATTCACGAAGAAGAGGCAAGTGCGATACTGTGTCGCAGTGATATTAGTCGGTCTGCACTGTCTATTAGCGAACATTAAAGTGACAACTTCAGCTTGAAAACCACTCGCCAAAACTATTTTAATTTTAAACTCGAATTTCACAGGAAGGACTGTATGCAGTTGGGCTATGAATTATGAAATACAAAAATAACCAGGAGTATGTCAGGCTATTTCTATGAAGGGTTCGGTAGATATCAAAACAAAGCGCAATTATTGGAGTTTTTTTTATTACTGGTAGCGCCATCTGGGAGCATCGAACGCCAATATGAATGGCATCTCATAAAATCGATAAAGCAGTATTCGACCCCCGCTTCCCCGCTTCACCACTCCCGCGCTATACGGAAGAAATGCGAATAGGCGGACATATTGCAACGAGTGCGCGTCCAGTGCAAGCAATGGCGGACAGCGTGTGTATTATTTAGACTTTTTCGCCATTAATTACCGCCCACGAAAGTGAGATATATTCCTATAGAACGCGATAAGAATTCTGGAAAGACTAAAGTGTTGTGAGCAGAAGAAAGAGAGAAGATTCTAGCTGCAGACGCCCGCACAGAAGCTGGTTCGGTAAGCGGACCCTACCTATATACCTTACCATTACATTTAATTAATACCGCATATCAATCTGGCGACGCCACATACCTCATGATATACAGTCCACAAAAATATCGAAGAGAAATTATTCCCTATCGCCAGACACAAGGTGGCCCGCGCGGCCAATTACGTTAAATATTAAAGATTGATTTCGCTTAAAAATTGCCAAAAGAGTATTTTGCATGACCTATTAGCATGGAAATTTAAAAGTTTCTACCTCATATAGTTTAGAAATGTCAGGGACCATCTTGTAAAGGGTGTTTTTTTAGAGGCATAGAACTTTAAGCTGGCAACACTTTTGTAACTGGCGGCCATTTTGTCAGCTGTCAAGTGATTTATATTTAGTTTGGTTTGGCAATTCAACATGAATAGACTGACGCCTGAACAACGCTTCCAAATTGTGTAAATTTATTTTGAAAATCATGGTTCTGTTCGAAATACGTATCGCGCACTACGTCCACTTTACGGTCAACATAATCGCCCATCAGAGCAATTAATTCGATTAACTATGAAACGCTTTCGCACCACGTTTACTCTAAATGATAATACGCATCAACAGAGATGTCGTACAGTGCGTACAAAAGAAGTAATTGCTGCTGTAGATCGTAGCGTAGAGGAAGACCCGAATTAGTCTTCCCGCCATCGTGCACAGGAATTGAATATGTGTCCAACCACTTTATGGAAGATTTTGCGGAAAGATCTTGGTTTGCGTGCTTACAAAATCCAACTCGTGCAAGAATTGAAGCCACACGATCACCTAGCAAGGCGTAGAATCAGTGAATGGGCCCAAAAGATTGCCGTTGATGCCAATTTTCATAAGCGAATTTTGTTTAGCGATGAAGCTCACTTTTGGTTGAATGGATACGTCAATAAAAAAAAAATGCCATATTTGAAGTGATAATAATTCTCAAGTGTATGTTCAGACACCGTTACATCCAGAAAAACTAACTGTTTGGTGTGCTTAATGGGCTGGTGGAATAATCCGGTCCGGGTCCGTACTTTTTTAAAAACGATGCTGGCCAGAAAGTTACAGTTAATGGTGACAGCTATAGAATCATGATTACTGACTTTTTCGTTCATCATTTCAACAAGTATGATGTGCAGGAGCTGTGGTTTCAACATGACGGCGCAACATGTCACACAGCACGTGCCACAATTGATTTATTGAAGGAAACGTTTGGTAACCGCATGGTTTCACGTTTGGACCCGTGAATTGGCCTCCAAAATCGAGCGATTTAACGCCGCTTGACTATTTTCTGTGGAGATATATGAAGTCGGTAGTCTACACCGATAAGCCCGAAATTATTGACCACTTGGAGGACAACATTCGCCGCGTTATTGCCACATATACGGCCACAAATGTTTGAAAAAGTCTTCGAAAATTGGACCTCCACATTAGACAACGTCCGAGCCAGCCGTGGTGGTCATATGCCAGAAGTCATATTTAAATTATAATGCCAGAAGAGTATCTTTCGAATAAAGTAAATTTCATGTCAAGTTTAAAAAAACATCTTTGTTTTATTTAATTTCAAAGTTCAAACCTTTAAAAAAACACCCTTTATAATACTTTAAAGGTCGATTAAATATAATAAAAATTTTCACCCCCACTTCACATGTATAACCAACATAACCATAACCAACACATAACCACTAAAATTCAAAATTTTTATAATTTTATGATACCAGAAACAAAATCAACAAAATCTATACACAATCTATAACTATACCAAATTTCATCCATTACGTCTTCTTTAATTTAAGGGCAGGGCCCTTGTCGGTGGAGCTTCCGCCACTTTTCTCTATCCTCCACTAGTACCATCAGGTCCCTATAGGACATGACATTTACATTCTCTACAAGTTAACTAATATAGTTTTTCCTTAATCTTCCCCTACCCCTCTTTCCTTCTAATATTGTTCTCATGAATATGTCATGTCTTATAAGATGCCCAATAATCTTTCCTCTTCTATATTCTAGAGTTTTTAATATGTTTATCTGTTCTCCTATCACCTGTAGCACTTCTTCGTTAGTTTCCTTTCCTTCCAACTTATCCGCTTTATTCTTCTCCAGCACCACATTTCGAACGCTTCTAATCGTGCCCTATTCCTACTTCTCATTGTCCAGGACTTGCTACCATATAAATCTTAACTCCAGATATATGTTTTTATTAGTTACTTCTTTACTTTAATTTTTATTTTTGACGGTAAAAAATGTTTCTTTTTATTGAATTCTCTCTTGGCTATTGCGATTCTAGTGGTAATTTCTGTAAGTATATCTGGAGTCGTCACTTATTTTACTTGCTGGGTATCTGAATTTATTAAATCTCTTTATTGTGTTTCAATTAATCGTTAGTTGTCCGTGGTCACTGTCGTCTATCCGCTACAAAATGTTTTAGAAAAATTTATGTTCATTCCATATTCCGAAAATATTGTGTTATATAATATTTTTTCCAATTCAATGAATGCGTGTTTTTTCCTAGATCCAGCCATTTATCTATTAGATGTTTAAGTGTTGAAATTACTCGTCTTTACCTATGAAATTTCCGTTTTGTATGAAAAAAATTTAACGAATTTTTTTCATGTATTTTTTATTTGTATTAATCGAATTAATCACCCATGCAATCAATGCATCTTTGCCAACGCAGTGGCAGTTTATTGATATCCTTCTTAAAGAAATCAGCTGGACGGGAGGCACCAAATTCTTCAAAGGGTTTTAGTACTGCCTCTCGGGTATTGAATTTTTTCCCGCCAAGAAGTTATCCAAATTCTGGAAAAAGTAGTAGTCTGTAGGCGCAAGGTCTGGTAAGTTGAGCGGATGACGGAGAGCTTTCAACCCTAGTTCTTGCAACTTGGAGACCGTCTGCTGTGCAGTATGAGGTCGCGCGATGTCGTGCAGGAGCAGCGACTGACGGGCGAGCGATTGACCAATGCTGGTTGGAGATGTGCCAGCTTCTCCATCATTGTGTTCAGTTCTTCACAGTACACATCTGCAGTAATGCTCACCCCGTTTGGTAAGAAGCTGTGATGAATCACACCGGCGCTAGACCACCAAACAGTGTGCATCACTTTTCTAGGTGTAAGTTTTCGTTTAGGGCATTGTTTAGGTGCTGAATCAGGATCCAACTAACTTGCTGAACACTTGCGGTTATCAAACAGAAGCCATTTTTTATCGCAGGTAAAATGCGGTTTGAAATTCCTTCATTTGTGTGTCTGTTGAGCAGTGCAAGACACGTCTCGACGCGTACTTCGCGCTGGCGATCATTGAGTTCGTGGGGCATTCCATTGCCAAGATTTTTACCTTGCCAATTTGATGCAAATGGACCAATATTGTTTTGACGCTAACGTCGAAAGCTGCTGCTAATTCAGCTGTAGATTGTGTATCATCAGCTTCCACAATCGCCTTTAATTCGTCATTTTTGACCAAAGTCTTCGGACGACCGCGAAGTTCATTTTTCAGGTCGAAATTTCCAGAACGGAAGCGAGCAAACCAATAACAGATGGTGCGTTGGTTTGTAGTGTTAGCTCCGTAAACGTCGTTGATGTTGCGTGCCGCTTGTGCCGTGTTGCTGCCACAACGGTACTTATATTCCATAATTACTCGAATTTTTAACGTATCCATGATGACGAAAAAGATTGAAATGCTATGAAATGCCTACTTTTGGAAAAAGAATTCCATGTTTTAAAATAAAATAAATTTGAAATTAGAATTTTTAGCCAAACAAAAATTATTTTGATTTGAAATGGCCAGTACTGCAGAACGGCAATTTCATAGGTAAAGACCTATTATCTATATCTTCATATCTCAAACCTTCTCCTTTGTATTATTCTTCTACATATTCTTTCCATCTTATCACAATATCATAATTATTTATTTTAGTAAGCTTCCATTTTAGTGTAGAATAGCTGTAGTTTTAGTTTTTTTTCTTATGATCATTACTTTTTATCAGTCTACCTATACCCTATGCTTATATCTACAATTCCTTTATTCATATACTCTTCTATATTTTCACAGTTTAGACCAGTTTTTTCTTCTTTCATTTCTCTACATTTTTGTGTTATTCTATTAGTTAATTTTCTATAGTTTCTTAAGCTATTTTCATATCTTTTATTTCTAATTTTCTCTCTAGTATTAAATCTATTATGTCTTATGTTAGTCAAGACTTTGATGATGATTTGATGACCATGATATCGTAACTAGACCTCACGCTATATTTTAATATATCTCAAACTTACTTCCTAAACTATTACTTTATATTGCACTAAAGTTTCATTTTGGCAGTCTTTAAGCCTAATGAGATCCATTTTCTTTGTATTGTTCTTTTTTTACTTATTTCTCTAATAATATTATGTTTTCCTATGAGTTTGTGGTTAATACTAATATCAGCTTGTAATATTTAACATAGTGAAACTTGTTGTGTAGTTAATCTTGTAGAGTTAAGGCGCGTAGAGTTAGAAGTTTGGTACAGTCAGAAGCTTGGTTTTGTATGAGATCTGATAGCTTTTTGACAGTGCGAGTCATACAAGGGCTGCACTAAAAGTATCGGGAATGGAATATTTCCACTGTTCCTGTCATATTAAAATCTTTTTAATTTAAAACTCCTTGGTTTTAAAAATCGAATACCGTTTATTTATTTAAAAAAAGATTCTCGGTCTTGTCACAAGGTCTTGTCAAACTTGTTTAGTCGTTGAGAAAATAGAATTGACTCGAGAAAATTCTAGAGCGATGATTTATTATGACTTTCGAAGTGGTTTAACACAAAAACAGTGTGTTGACCGGATGATTTCTGCATTTGGTGATGAAGTCCCATCCAAAACCACAATTTATCGCTGGTTTGCTGAATTTCAACGTGGACGTGTCAAGCTCAGTGATGATCCCCGTCAAGGTCGTCCAAAAACTGCAGTCACCCAAGAAAACGTTGATGCTGTACGTAAGCTGATTGAGGAAGATCCACATGTAACATACCGCGAAATTCAGGCAACTTTAGAAATTGGCATGAGCATTGGCATGCATGAACAATTAGGTGTAAAAAAGTTGTTTTCCCGATGGATTTGCTCTGTGAAGAGCAAAAAGCGGCTCGCGTTACTTGGTGCGTCAGAACTCTCGAAAGATTCCACGCAGGATCCTCAAATGCTGTATACAACATCGTATCAGGTGACGAATCCTGGATATATGCGTACGAACCCGAAACAAAAAACCAGTCACGAGTGTGGGTGTTCGAAAATGAGTTAAAGCCAACAAAAGTTGTTCGTTCACGGAGTTTTGCAAAAAAAAATGGTGGCCACGTTTGTCTCCAAAACCAGCCATGTTGCGACTATTCCTCTTGAGGGACAAAGACCGGTTAATGCAGAATGGTATGCTAACATTTGTTTGCCACAGGTCGTTTCTGAACTCCGTAAAGAGAACTGCAACCGCCGCATCATCCTCCATCACGACAATGCGAGTTCTCACACCGCGCACAGAACAAAAGAGTTTTTAGAGCAAGAAATCATAGAATCATTAGACCATCCGCCATACAGCCCCGACCTAAGCCCTAATGATTTCTATACTTTCCCTAAAATAAAGAATAAATTGCGTGGTCAGAGATTTTCATCACCTGAAGGAGCTGTGAACGCCTACAAAACGGCCATTTTGGAGACCCCAACTTCCGAATGGAATGGTTGCTTCAATGATTGGTTCCATCGTCTGGAAAAATGTGTCAAATTTCGCGGATAATACTTCGAAGAGCAATAAATACATTTTTAAATAGTAATGTTGTGTCACTTCCTTGAATCCCGAAATTTTCAGTGCCGCCCTCGTATGTCTTGGCATCACTGAATATGAAAATATTTTTTGTGGGATTTCACTCTTTTTTAAAGTTATGACAACATTTTCTGTTGCTTTTTTATTATATTGTTACTATCACATTTTTATCACAGATCCTTAGAACAGTTTTTAGACTCTTACAAATTTTCATCATTTCAGTTTAAGGGATTGGAGGATAAAAGTTCAAAGTTTGTCAATTTTTATGTTGTTTAAGTGCTAATACTAGCTTACATACCAAATTTCAGTTTTGTAGGACATCCGGAAGTACCCTATAATTTTGTTGATCATCAGGGTCAGTGACGAAATCGGGGGTTTTTAGATATCAGTAAAATCTAAAGTATAGGACCTACGCAATCAAAACTTAACATGTTTAACTAGTCTGCTACTGGGAACATATCCTGAATAATATATTTATCTTATTTGTTTATCTGGGATATTCCAAACCCAAGTTATGAGGGTTCAAAAAATCGACGAAACGCTTCGAGAAACGGTGGTCTGGTAGTGCCCTTGCGCCTGGCTTAGCTTAGCCAAGACGAGCTAATGGAATATTATTCTTTACTAAAGTGTATAATGTGAAATAATTTTCTTTAAAAAACTGTATTAATATTTCTTCTCTGTTGTTTCTATTTCCTAAACTATATCTGCCAACTATATTTATGAACATGCCTTCGCCTACTACCGCATTAAAATCTCCCATGATTTCATTATTTTTTTCCAGTGCTATCTAACAAAGTGTTTATATGGTTGTACATTTCTTCCATTTCATAATTACAGAAGTTAGAAGGGCAGACAGACGAACAGACAGACGGACGGATAGAGTGAAACTGTAAGAAACTGTTTCTTTGTTGTACTGTAACTGCGGAACCCTAAAAAGAAGTAAAAGGGAAGTCATTGCATTCAAGTAGTTCATTGGCGTTAAGAAAATACATTTAGTCTCTGACGAATTTATGTCTTCTTCATATTTCTTTATTCAGAAATATTCATACAATAGGACATGCATAGTTTTTTATTGGCTTTTCGGAAAGTAGATAATAAGCCAGGTAATATTGTCTTTGTTATGGCATATCTACGATCAATCGTTTACGAAATACAGTCATGAGTCATCACAAAAGTTACATCGTTGGAGAATTAATCCTTTAACATAGAAAAAAATCTATATACACTGTAAATAATAACAGGTGTCAGGTACTTTAATATAATATTAATATATTTATATAATTATAGTGATGATAATAATGGAACACATTAATAGAGAGTTCATTCTATACCGCGACACAAGTTTAAATACATGCAAAGTTATATCTAAAGTTAAGAGAACGAGCCAGGTCAACAATGACAGTGAAATTCAACAAACAAAATATATTTAGTTCGCATTAAATACGCGACAACGTTACGTGTTGATAGGCATGATATAAAACTACTTAAATCGTTTGCATGCGGTTTTAATTTAGTAGATCGCGACTATTTCCCACGCAACGATGCGTGAGATACGAGTTTTATAAGAAAAAACCTACCTCGCTGACTAAAAATGCAACAAAGTTTCTTAAAGGTAAGTAAAAGGTATTTATAACCTTAAAAATCGTACAGTTCGACAAACTTCTTAATGTTTCTCGGCAATCGTCGTTTTACTATGGAAGTGACAGATGATGTATGAAATTTCCCGATATTAAATATTCCCGGTTATAAAATATTTATTAAACCGTATAAAATTCTACCAAGATCTATATAAAGCTAAATATTATTAATTATTATTTAATTCGGTAGAGATAATTATAATGATTAGGCTCGATGTAGAGAGGGCTAGCTCTCCAGGCCCGTCCTAGGTCAATGCTGTCGGTCAGCGGAGCGTGACGCGCACTTATTATTTATTAATGGATTACTCAGGTGTCAGCTAACGATAGCGTTAACTGGAATTCATAATACACAGGGACACAGCTGTATCTGGAGCATATCCGAGTTATGTCCCGCGCGAGACAGGCGCTTGATTAAAAATGCACCACTCGAAAACGAGGTACGTTCAGACTTCAGCCTGTGGCGCCCGTCGCTAGCGCAGCCAGTCGCGCCACCAACCCCGCGTGGTCCACACCTGAGCCACAGTAAATATATATAATATACTGTGCCCGAGCCCCGCGATATAAGTGTCCGCCCGCGTCAAATGTGCACATATTTTAATTTGAAAACGCTCGTACACTTTATATTTCTATACAAAATAGAAACGAAGTCGTTGAGAGCACTTCGTTAAATTTATTATTTCTTAATTAAAACTGCATAATTAGAAGTATTTTATTTCCGGCCGAGATCCTCGCGATTTCGAACATCAAAGAGCCGAATCGATGGACTATATATAAAATTGTTCGGAAGATATTCGAGAACGCCGGTGTTTTATTGACGCGAAAAGCGCAGCGATATCCGTTCCGATTCTATTTTAGCGTTATATCGTTTACGACGAAGGCCAGCCGAGGGCAGTAGCGCGGGAGTGCGCGGCGCTCGGAGCCGCCTGATATTATATTCTGAAGCACGCCCGGCCTTACCTCGCTCCACGTTAGATATTCGAGTGATACTTTAAGCACCTATGAATTTATCTAGTCTCCGTCACACGACCCGTCAGGTGCAGCCGCCTGCACTGCCGTCACCGCGCCGGTCCGAGCCGCGACACACGCCGTTAATTGGGTTAAAAGCCGCCGACAAGATTCGATGTTTACACATTTATTTTGTTATTTATTTTTAAATGAAACGGTGAGAGAGAGAAACTCTAATACTTTTTTCATATTTTGTGTTATTATTCTTTAATAAAGAGTGCATTCGCATTTTTTAAATCTCTCTAAATTACTGTGTTTTGTTTTAGGAATGATTTTCGGTGCATAGACAAAGGAATTATTCTTCAAATTTTAAGAAAAACTATGGTTCTTCGCCTGTGAAGCACGAGCTATTGTATCGGTGTGAAGAGGTTCAGCGACAAAGGGCTGGAACAGAGAGACTGTTATAAAGGTAACTGCTTCATTTTATATACCTTTTATATCATCATGATCAACAATTATAAATAGGCATGTACATTGTACACATTTCTACTCGTACAGGATTATTATTATTATTATTTCATTATTAAGTAGGAACACCAGGTTAATCAAGATGAAAATCTTAACTAATAGTTAACCGTTAAGATCTGACACTAATTGTTAAACGTTGATTAACCTCGAAAGCAAACATTTGCTAATTCACCTTTCCCATCCTATGTACAAACAGAACAGTGGACGAAATCCATACATTTTCCGTATTATGAAGCTTCCGTTACTAACCTGATAAACTGTTAGCCAGGGGCGAATCCATAAATTTTCCATACTTTATTTCGTGGATTTCATAACTAACCTAACCTAACAACCTGTTAGCCAGCCTTGTGGATTTATTCTCCAAAAATAAAAATGGAGAATGTAAGTTATCCTGAATCATATTATATCGACCTGAGTCGTATGAAAATAAGAAGCAGGTCATTATGTCTATCTTTATAACCTTAGTTATTTTCAGTAGGACTATACCACAAATAAAAGAAAGACGAACAGATAAACTTCACAGTTAGCTTTCGAGTTGATTGCACTGTAGGTACAAGCATACGTGGTGTATGTGGGCCGTTGAAGAGGACGTGAAATTTTCAAATTTGGATAGTTCTATGATAGCTATTTCTCTATATTTTCTATATATTTTTTACTCTGTGGACTAAACCATATTATATTTTAAAGTTCATATCATATTACCTACTACAGTATACACATTGTTCAATTTTAGTGGTTGTTTCCATCAAATAAAGGACCGAGGATGACATTCGGAATATCCATAACATTCGATTTTGCAGTGGATTCAAGAGTTTTGTAACTAGTATAATAAGGCTGTCTTTGCCGGTTTTTTTACATAGCCAACTCTATTATTTCACAACAAATTCGGTCTTAATGTAATATCTATCTAATCCAATATTTAAATCGTGTACCTACCTGCATCTTTATTGCATAAAGTAAACTTAATTTTGTCTTTATCTCTAAATGAGTCTGATATTTTAAATTAAATATTAATAAAATGTGATAAAATATAAAAACATAATTCATGTATCTAACAATATAACACAAAACATTCATCTCTGTTCTATAGAAAAATCACAAACAGAAAATGAATTAACATGGCGTAGTATAAAAAATATTGTTGGATATATGAAATTCACATTTTTAAGTACATTTTACTCGCGTTGTGTCGACAGGTTGTGTCACGATGCTCTATTTCCAAGCGAAGGTCAGGGTTATTCTGCTGGCGTCAATTTAATTTAAATTACACCATAGGATACAATTACGCGTATTCCAGTTAAATTAAGTAATTGAGCCTTTGATATACATAACTGGGTAACGTCGTAGACTCTCGTCTACTGTTTAGTTTAGCGTGGTAGAGACGTTGAAACTGTCTTTAATTAAAGTGCGGTTTTCATTGGTTTGAAAGTATACATAATCATTTTTTTTAATGGGAACAGTATGGAATTTCGAAGACACGAAAGTCAATCTCAACAAAACTTAATATTGTGTTAAACATTAATTAGTTGAACTCTGACTTGCATTAATTTAATCGCCCTAATTTTCACTTTAACTTTTAATTCAAAGAACAAATGCAATTATTATCGCCTATTTAGCATTAAGCAGTGAACTACACAACTTCAAGTTTTCAAATGGTATACGTAAAGAGTTCTCCGACTGCTACGGCATTATTAACGGCACTCGGACTATTTAAGGGGCGTTTTTCGAGAAGTCTGTGTTACAGGTATTCATTAGTCGGTGTTCGCCTCTGTTCATTAGCGGCGGGCTTTATCCGATTGTTGATTCTTTGTTTTTGCAATGTGACAAGACTTGAGGTTGTATGTAAGTTTGTTCTTGCACTTTTTCACCTTTGTTAAATAGAATCTCATTAAGCTCACCGTCTAAATGCTCTTTGCTAAAACAACTCTTTCATGTTATGCATACCAAAGCAAGCGCCGAGATTTCGTTTTTACGGTCGTAACTAAATGATATAAAAACGGGACACTATTATAAAGATTCCGCTGTCCGTCCATCTGTCATCAGGCTGTATCTCGTGAACCGTCTAGCTATCAAAATAGGCAGTTAAAATAGTTACAGATATGATGTATTTCTGTTTTTAGATCATACGAATAACTTATAAAGTAGTTTGTATCACAATGTCTTTAAAAGCTTTACAATCAATAAAGCTCTAGACAATGTCCTACTGTGTGCCGTGTACTGTATTTCTACAATGAAAATCGAGTATCCATCTGTGTATCGAGACATACTTTATAAAGTTAAGATGTTATGGATGATGATGGCGTTATATCCAAAATCGTGTCATGGCGTGACGCGACCCTAAAATTTCACTTCAAACTTCTAAAGAAGTTTCACTTCAAAAACCTTTCTAAAATTACAGTTTAATGCACACATCGCAGTCAAAAAGTCAGTTCTGCAACTGATCTTGCGACGCGTGAAAGCCGTAAATTAGTCATTTATCCTTCGTTTTAAAGAGTGAAGGAGAAAAGAGTGCAACGCACACTTGAGACAAGTCACAAGACTTTTTATTGTTCAGTGAATTGGCTTTTTACTCATTCTCATCGTTCTTGGAGTTAAAATGTTTGATTTTAATTCTACAAATTGGAACCAGATTTTTAGGTTTAACATTTCGTTCAATATATTAGTATTCGTTTGAACAAAACAAAATAGCAACGATTACGATACGATACCAATAATAATATTTCTAAATAATCCACCAAATATTTTACACCTGCATATTTTCCAATAACATTTTAAATCAAGTGGTACTTAGCATTTGTCAGCTGCATACAGAATGTAGATATTTCAGCAAATACGTTCTGTTTATGCCAGCGCGGGCGAGTCTCCAGACACTACAGGTTCACGGTTTCAGCCCACCCGCTATCGATTTTGCATAAGTTACTATTTGTGGTCTAGTCAGCCTTAATAAAGCTGTGCACAATTTTTGCTGGACTTAACTTAAATTAACATTGCTAGACTTAATAGATTTCGCTAAGCCTCTACAATACTGACATTTTACAATAGTTACGTAAGAAGTAAACTGGAATACTGTTCTACCGTCTGGAATCCATATTACAAAGTGGACATTGATATAATTAAAAGTGCTTAACAAAAAATTGTCCGTCATTTGTCCAACGATTCTGTACCATTAAATGTTTTCCTCCCCGTGAGATCTTTTAGGAAACAAGTGACATTTAGAACTTTTTCGCCCTAAATACCATAGAACTAACCTGGGTAAAAATAACCCCATAACTAGACTAACATGTAAATACAATGAGCTATCATCGAGGATCTCTGGATCTAGGATCTTGATGTAAGCCATCATGGTTTTCGTAATTTAGAAGCAAAGATCCTGAAATACTATCAATCCGCAGATGTAAAATAATTGTCTCATAATTCTGTAATACTTTTTATTTAATTTTTTTTTGTTCAAATATTTTGTTATTAATCTTGGCATCATTATCATTAATTATAATATTATCATCGTTAACGTAAGTTTATCGCACCTTTGACATTTATTTGATCGAATTTTAATATGTTTAAATTTTATGACTAAATTTCATGTTTTGTATATTATACCTGCTATTATACCTATATAAGCTGCTGTTTTCCTGTGCAATGCGTTTATTTCTCTACTTCTAAATCTTGTGATTAATTAATCAATTATTATTGTGGTAATTTTAGTTTCTTTTTTCTTTTGTATTTAGTAAACGATTTTTTTTAATATAACTTATGAATTTTAGTAAGTAATTTTTTTATTTTTACTTTGCATGATGAAATAACCTATTACTTAAAGTACAATAAGCTCTTTTCTCATTCCAATGTATTTATATCTTGAATCATTGTAACTTTTGTTGGTTATTCATAGTAAATAAACAAACATGAACACCGGAAAATAAATACTTTTGTACGTTTTGCGTTGTCGCCAGGCGCCAAATAATGTGATCATTATTTATGAGAATGAATGGTTTAGTTTTTTCCATTATATTAATCTTCATTATAAAAATGGATTCATTTTTTTAAAACTGGTTTCAAAGATTGGTAGAAAAACATTTTTTGTTTATATGTAAACTTGATTTTAGTCAATTACTTACCTATTGAAATAATTATGATATAATTATGAAATAAAATAAAAACAATATTTCCTAATAGCAACTTATATTTCAGGTTATAATTTTGTTAGGCGCTTGAGAAATCAGGCATTACAATGAAGGTGGAAGACAGGGCGATGGACAAAGTGCACGGCTGGGGTTGTACCCCTACAGAAGAGACTCCCGCCGCGGCCCCCGCCAGTCCAAACAGTTGTCTTCCCTCGTGGGTCACCAGAGGATGGAGGAGAAATACCCTCTACTGTATACTGGTGTTTCTAATGATCTTAGTATTCTTAAATATAGCATTGACACTTTGGATAATAAGTACCTTAAGGCTCACAAAGGTAAGTAAAGATTTAAATTATATTAATACTTATTATGTTATTATATTTGTTGAATAATGAGTATTCATGGTGTATTTTAATTATTATAAAAATACTTTAATACAATATTATAAAATCTAGTATCTAAAATTACTGGTTTCTTGTACATTTTTATTTATTTTTCCTCTGTTATATAGCCAAAAACAAACGGAAATTATTCAAATTAAACTTGTAATATCGTTAACAATTCTTAGGAAGGAATAGGGCCCGTGACGATAATAAAACAGGGCATTCGGTTGACGGGGCAGGCGTGGGTGGAGGACAGCCTGGTGGCCTCCGCCATCGCCTCGCCGCCTGCCCTGCCCATCACTATACAGGCCCATCGCAACTTCTCAGTGCTGGTCTCGGAGCCTGAATATGGGGAGCAGGCCAAACTCGTGATAAGTATGTGACAATTTATTATATTTCACTTATATTTTAAACGAGACAATATTTTATATTACAAATCAGTTTCTCGAAAACGGCTGCAAGTATAACCATGAAATTTAGTATGCAGGGAGTTTTGGGGGCGAAAAATCGATCTAGCTAGGTCTTATTCCTGGGAAATATGGGTCTTGTTTTTCCTTTCGATGTGCAACAATATATCAATAATTTCGACTCTATTATGCCATATCCGATTGGTAGTTTGATATGCGTTTGTATAATTTTTGCTTTGTTCGAAAATTCGGAATGTGGTGAGCTCCAATCCCGGTCAGATTGGTAAATATTTTGTGATAATGCTAGTAAATCTCGGTTACCCAGATACTCGATATTGAAATCTTACCGTTAAAAAAATGATCATTATTTACTTATTTAAATTGATACATCATTTTTAATTCAGAAAATCTCACTAGATTATTTTAGCAACAACCAAACTCGCAAAACGTATAAAAACGCATATTGCCAATCCTAAATAAATGGAAACCTTTTTAACAGTTATTATTCATGGCGGCAGACGTATGAATAGTCGCTTTTTTTGTTATACGATTATTTTTTACATGCAAACTGATCTTGAATTTTTCATGTCCAATTCCAGAGAGGGACGCCATACAATGCAGCGGACGGACGTTTGACGTACGCGATAGTAAGGGCGGGCGGGTGTTTCAGGCGACGAGCGACGAGGTGCGAGTGTTCGCAGACGCGCTAGCTGTCGACGGGGCGGGCGGTGTCAACGTGCGGAACTCGCTACAAGCACCGCTGATACGCGCACCACCTGGATCCGATTTACAGTAAGATAATCAGATAACTGGTTAAAAAACTGCCACTTGAGCTTTTCTTTAATGTAAACGTTTAATAAAAAGATTCTTATTACTGAACCTAATATTCTTTTTTTGTTTGTCTGTTACTATTATGATATTTGTTATGATTAAATAATGATAATAGCAATGTATAAGGCACTGTTATAAATTGTGTAATATGCTTTTGCTTGAAATATGACATATTAATAATTCATGTAAAATCCTATGAATTGTTAGGTTATCACATGGAAATAGAATATTATATTATTTATTCATCACTAGCTTTTTCCAGGAGCTCAGCTTGCGTAAATAAAGTATCCCACGAGATCACTTTACTTTTTCAGGATAAAATGTAGCCTTTGATAAAACTACTACCATACCAAATTTTATCGAAATCCGTTCAGCAGTTTTTGCGTGGAAGAGTAACAAACATCCATTCATCCATCCTCCCAAATTTTCACATTTACAATAGTATTCGGATATCAAAACTTTCTACTTATTACTTATTACCAATTTGTATCGCGAAAAACCGGCAAATGATTGAATGACGACGTACTAACAAATAGTTATTGGTACATAGGTTATTGAAACGGGCGGGTAATGTATCTACCGTAAGTAATAAGTAGAAAGTTTTTATATCCGACTACTATTGTAAATGTGAAAGTTTGTGAGGATGGATGGATGGATGTTTGTTACTCTTGTATTAAACGTCACTTTTATTAGACTGATTTCTATTCCAGATTAGAATCATTGACTAGGAGGCTAGACCTGAGAGCACCCCAGTCGATATACTTCGAAAGTAGAGCTGGAAACATCGACATAGCATCGCATAATAACATCAAGCTGGATTCCGTCGTTGGAGCTGTAAGCATATTATGTTTATAACAGGGCTTAAATCACCGCCATGCACGGGGTACAAATCCAAAGACTTACTCTCTGAGTTTACAGTTACATGTTCAATCAAATTACCGAAAAGTTATAAGTTTGCGTAAGAAACGATGCTTTATGAATTGTTTTAAATGTAGTGAGTAATGCATAGACGTACATATTATAGACGAGGCATGTTGAGGTACAAAGTGTATCCAGTTAAATGGCCCGAATTTTGAGACTTTTGGGGCCATTTTGACATTTGAAGTATGGCGAAAACAAGATGGCTGACATTTGAGATATGGTGAAAACCAAGATGGCGTAACTTTTTACTGTATGAAGATTTGTTCTGTCAAATGTACATTACAGCCTATCTTGAGTTTTGAAATCTTTGGAGTAATGGAACTGGCTATTAACAACAAATGATTTCAAAACTAATGACTGGCTTTGACAAATAAAACAAACAAATCTTCATACAAGAAAAAGTTAGGCCATCTTGATTTCACCATACCTCAAATATCAAGTTGGCCCCAGACAATTCCAAAAGTGTTGCCATTTAAATGGGGACACTTTTTGCCTCGACATGCCTCGTCTATAATATATACGTCTATGTTAAAAACTCTGAACATTATTTTTTCAGATCAAAATTGACTCTCCAAATATAATTATAAGCAACCTAAAAGAGGGAACCGCAGTAGATAAACCACAGAAGAATATCCGAGGAAAGAAAGTGTACCAGATTTGCGCGTGTGCCTCCGGGAAACTGTTCCTGGCCGCGCCCGACGCGCTCTGCGCCATGCAAGATAACGACACTGAGCTCTGTCGATGATAGGACATTCCAGATTCCTATAACATTACCATATATAACATTGTCTGTCTTATTAGTACCTACAACGAAGTTTTACCGCACAATGCACCAAAATATTTTGTGATAGTAGCAGAGTGATTGAATTTTATCATAGCAATATTTCTATCAAATATAACATTATTTTTAAAAAAAATTAAAAAGTTATAACGTATATAATCTTTTACTATTATGCTTAACTGATTCGCTCATACCGCGACGATACGCGACGCGGCGCTGCATTTTCAGATAGCTATTCAACATTGAACTTTATTCACTACACAAAAAGATACACGTTTCATATGACATCAGTCATACACTGCATAATGCACATGCGCGGTGCAACTTGACATTCGAACTCTTACAATGAAACGTGTATCTTCTTGAGTAATTAATAAATTTCAATTTTGAATACCTTTTATATAAATGCGCTGCGTCGCGTATCGTTTCGTTTCGGTGTGAATTAAACCTTATATTTGCAATGAAAGTCGATTGATTTTTAGCTCCTGAGCCGAGCACAACACAATACATCCTTTTCAATTCTGGTCATACATTTAGTGGAAAAACGTCGGAATGTAAGCAGAGGTAGTGTTAAACGCTCACACGCCGCGTCCGCATCGGGTCAAAGAAATATTTTGTTTGACCACTATATTTGGATTCACACACACACACAAATATGCTTATATACAAAACTAAATACGCAAGTAAACTTGTTATCGCCGCTATGTGTAGGTTCCTATAACTATTAAATGGTACAATGTTTGTATAAATAAACAATGACTTGTCCCCAGCTGAAACTTCATACTGACAAAATTAAAATTGAAATAGTAAAAACAATTTTTACGTTTTCACGGCACTAGGGCGGGCAATAAAATTCACTTGTCATCGCTTAAAACTCAGAGATCTCTAGTACTTGTTCACGCTAGCAACCAAAAGCCGTAACTAAAATTTTGTTTATTTTGTGAAACAAATGTTTTACCTCCGTTTACATACCAATGACGCATTTATTTGAAATTTTTATGCATATTACTATTATGCATATATTATATTACTCCTAGAGATTTTCCTGCATATCGCATAAATGTGATCTACGCTTCAGGCATGGTTTTTATCGGGCAGGTAATCAATCTTGGCGGTTACCGCGTAACGGCCCGCACCGCAACCGCGCTAGCCACTCCTGTAATTACTGCTCCCCTAATTCCAGCTGCCAAGTCCTGGTGGTAATCGCATCCTTGATTTACTAGGAGTATTTCTTTTTATAGAGAATAAAATTCATAAGCAATGTCACATAGATAGTGACGAAAATATATTATTACATTGAAATAAATCAAATTTTTGTTCATATCAAATGAAAACACTGCAAGGGAGTTATAATAATAAAAAAAAATCACTTTTTACATTCTATCATCTGCTATTAGGTTTCTAGTTGATTCAGTGTACTTTGTAGTTACGAGTAACTCTACACATAGAGACAATCAGCTGACAAATATTTGTACACTTTTGATTTTTGTTTGGCAAAACCCTTAGCTGTTTCTTGAAGAGTAGACACACGCTCAGACCATTACTGTTTACAGTTTATCTAAAGGGTGAGACAATCAAAGCATGCAACTTTGTTGCTGTGATTTAATTCTGTGATTCTTTCGTAAAAATATCACTCTTATCTTCTTCTATCTTTAAATTAAAGTTTATATGGTTTTCTTATACTATTTGTAGTTACACATGTCAGCTTATATATATAAAACTAGCTATACCCGACAGACGTTATTCTGTCTTAACTATAAATAAATAACTATATACATATATCTACAGTTTCTATACCTACACCGACTACCAACCCCAACACCTACAGGTGATGTGTGTGTAAGAGTAATCGGCCACTGAGGGTAGAAGATATTACAGAACTAATACCGCTATTAAACAATTCAAACAATGAATAAATAAATAAAAAAAAATCCTTCTTACGAAGGGTTTTTTTTTTATTTATTTATTCAAGACAAATTATACTGCAAATAAAAGGATGACAATAGTTATCCCCATACAAAAACCTTTTAGATTTACCGATTTAATTGTAAATACTTATGGCAAAAAATACAGGTAAAATTGAGGGTTCAATAATAAAAAATTTTTCAAATCAAATCAAATCATTTATTTCACAGAATGTGGTTAAAAATTTAAAAATGACAATAAATTAAAATAAAATTTGGAGTGGGCCACCCAAATTCTCGTGTCATATGTTTATTACGGAACTCCTCCTAAACGGCTTGACCTATGTTTATGAAATTTTGCAGGTGTATGAATAAATTGTAAGCTATATTTTTTGTGCCACTCCACCCTAAAACCATTTTATTTTTTACACTTTTTTACTGTTACTATATTCTGATTTGTCATTAAAAATACAAATCAAATCCCTCAATTTTCACTATTCTAATCCCAATCCCCCTTTTTAATAGCTATATTGGTACTGTAATAATATGCAACCCTCAGTGGTCGATAAATCTACAATCCACTGCCTGTAGGTTGTAGGGGTAGGTAATAGGTGTAGACCTGGTAAACGTAGATTGTAGGTACTTTGAGTAGGTTATAGACGTAGATAGATAGTTATTTAATTCCAGGTCATAGTTAAATCAGAACAACGTTTGTCGGGTCATCTAGTTTAAATATAAAAAGTCATAAAATACCACTTTGAGAAGCACTGTTAGCTCAGAGCAAGCGCTGTTTTGTTTT
This sequence comes from Phengaris alcon alcon, assembly GCA_037179445.1. Classification (NCBI taxonomy): domain Eukaryota; kingdom Metazoa; phylum Arthropoda; class Insecta; order Lepidoptera; family Lycaenidae; genus Phengaris; species Phengaris alcon. Next base: position 184,195 of record JAYRCH010000235.1, read on the forward strand.
CCAATAATTATTTTTGGACAAAAAACACAAACCGACATCCCGACATCCCGAGAAATTATTAACTTTTAGCTGAATTGAAAACTTTTAAGAATGTTATAGCTTTTACTTTGGAAGTCGGTTAGTAATTTTTTCTTCAAAAATTATTAATTGATTTTCCCGTGATGTACATTGATGAAATAATACAAACAGCTAGATATTTGTTTGCCTGTGAATACATAATCAAACTTAATTTTAAGCACTTACTATTTTACAAAAAAAAACGCTGAACGAAAGTACGGACTGCCTGATGGAAAGCGATTAACATCAACACCAGTTACAAGTACATTTCCGGTCTCTATCTAAACTGGTTTTCTGTGAGACCGTGGTCGTGGTACTTCCTAAATAAGCATTACACATCTGTTATATGTACACTGTACACCTAATAAACAATAACCAGTAATTATATTGATTACCAGTGTATTATTATTAAATGTAGTTGTCGGCGAAAAAAGTGTAGCAGTAGGCCTAACATATTATATAATAATGATGATGACGAATATAATTTTGGGAATAGCTAATGTACAATGATGTCGATATCGGCGTAGACTATGAGAGGCACCCATATTATCATAATATTATGATCAGGTTCACAATGATGGTGATGATGATTATTATTATAAATGGCATAATGGCATATGCTTACAGTACTTTTAATAATGCCTAAATTTTCAAACGTGTATCTTTAGAGACTGAGGAGTTCTGTTCATTGCTTTCGGATCCAGGGTATACCTTGGCACAAAATGTCACTTTTTGGTATGATTTGATTGGGCTACACAAAAAAACATTGAAATCAATATAGGGAAAAAACAAATCGTTTTAGGAGTTCCCACGATTCCTCGTGGATCCCATCACCAAGTCTACCATTTGGTGAAAATGAAACCAACTCAGAAGTAAACCATTTACAAAAAAAAAAGAATTTTACAAATCGATCCACAAACGGCGGAGTAATCGCGTAACACACACAAAGAAACATTACAGACGAATTGGGAAACCTTGTTGGAAGTCGGTTAAAAGTATTGTATAAAATGTCAAAATTTTAATGACGGAGCCCCGAAAAATTAATGCTTGTCATAAAATTTATATTAAACGTGTACGAATCGGCTAGTTTTTTAGGGTTCCGTACCGACCGTAAGACTCAGCTGTTCATTAATCTGTCTGTCCATCTTTCACCAGGCTGTATCTCATGAACCGTGACAGTTAGACAGTTGAATTTTTCACAGATTATGTATTTCTGGTGCCGCTATAACAACCATTAATAAAAACAGAGTAAAATAAATATTTAAGGTTGGCTCCCATACATTATATTTTACGGAACCGTTCGTGCGCGAGTCCTACTCGCACTTGGCTGGTTTTTTTTATAACATAATGTAGATACATTTTTATTAAAACTCTTGCTTGTTGTGGTACAACTATGTCAAAGGTTACGGTCCGGTTATAACAACGTCTAATGTACACAAACATTATGTATACAGCTGTTATGTAAACAGACACACTATTTTTTGTTTTATTAAAAAATATTAAGTAGTTACGCGTTCAAAGCTTAGAACTTCTGAATGAAGACATATATCCCATATACACATATATATCAGAACCCCAATTCTCGTATTTAACTGAGACTTTCAATTTACTTTAAATGAATCGTCTTGATATCGTAAACCAATTTTTGGAGTTTGGAGCAAAACGTATTTGACGGTGGTTCGACGTTTATGAGAATAATATTTTGCTGTTTCAACATATTGACACTGCATCTAAAGTGTATTTTTCTTAGATTTATTTAGCAGAATCGACCCACAGGTGTCGCAATTTAGTTTTTCAAGTGGCATTTTAAATTTATATTAGGCAACAAAATATCTGGAGCCTATACCTATAAATACCTAGCACCCAGAAACAGTGAAAACATATAGGTATGGTTACAATATTACATTGCGTTCGTAATATTTAAATACAAATATTGGGTCTATTTGATTATTTTACGCATGAAAACTTTTACGAGCCTCCAGGCACACTTTTATTTAAATGCTTATGTTAGTTTCCTACGGACAATAAACTTATTTCGCTTATTGTTTTCTGCCTTTTTCTTAACAAAAAGATTTTTGGATGCCCCTTAAATTTGTTTGGTAGATACGTATCCGCTCACTTTTAAAATCACTTTTTCTTATATCTACGTGTTTCAGCGCTTATGTTAATTTTAATATTAAGCTTGTTTTAAGACGTATTGCTACTTTTAATTTGTAGGCGTTTTTTATATATGTAAGAATTGTTGTCCGCCATTTTATTATTCACTAACTTACCTTGTATCACTGAGCATCTAAATTATCAAAATTACAGTAAAGTCAGTCTAAATCGCATTTTTATTGATTTGCCTTCAAAAAAGGTCTAAAAGTAACTAAATCCAGTTTGCCTTACGCAACACTACGTTTTGCTTTTTAGGGTTCCGTATTTCACGGTCTTGAAACCCTTATGGTTTCGTCATATCCGACGTCCGTTCTAGGCTTACCGTCCAAACGGCTAGTGCTTGAAAGATGAAACCTTGCATTGATATGTGTATTATTCTCGTCGACAAAGTGCTAAATAAAATAAATAAACATTTTTTTGTTTGGTACCACAAAGAGTAAAGTAGTGATGATTTTTTTTCTCGCGTCTACCCCATAGTGTGGGGTATCATTAGATTGGTATTTTAAAAACATTGCGAGGTTTTTAAGACGATTTTTTGATTCAGCTACCCGTTTGCGAGATATTCAACCTTAGAGAGCAATTTGTAAAAATAAAAGATAAACGGCTGGCTCGAAAAATGTGGAAAAATTCATGATGGTAGTCCATGTGATAAACTTTAAAGGAAAACTATAACGGCTTATCTAAATTTGTTAATTCAGGAGTTATAGATACTAAATTTGTAAAATGCGCTTACTTGGACAACTTCGTACAAACTAAATAATATGTCAAAATATTGGTATAATTGTACGGAACACTACGTGCACGAGTCCGACTCGCACTTGGCCGGTTTTTTTATGATTATTACTTACAAGAATTTCTAATTTAGAATCAATAGCGAAATTATTCAGAAACCGCATTAATCTTCATCAGGGAGTCCCACCTGTGTCGCACCACGTCAAATAAAACTCCGCTAACTTATTGTGATTTCCACATTTTTAAAACACTGAATCGGGAAAGTGACAGGAGAACTTTTGTAAGAATTGTTTTGGTTCAGAGTATTAATAAAAACGCTTGCGTACGTAACTAAATAATATAATTTTGTTGAGATTTTATGTACTTTTTAGGGTTCCGTAGAATTCAAGAACCCTTATAGTTTCGCTCTGTCCGTCTAGTTGTAATATAAGTATAGTTGTAATATAATATATTGTATAGTTCTCGGTTTTGGCATCATAAAATAATATTAATTTTATACTTTAGGCTCTGCATACATGTGTTTCATTTTACCCCATCGTGTGGGGTATCGTTGAATAGGTATTTTAAAACAAAGGTAAAGTTTCATACATTACCTTTTTACAAAGTCAACCATTTTTGGGTAATCGGCCTCCAAAGTGGTTTATAAGTTGGTCCCCCACCTGGTATTTCTAAACTATAGGAGATTGAAACTTGTAAGTTTTCATGCTTACAGATCATGCTGAAAACTCTATAGAAAAATTATTTTGAGCAAAATCAGTAATTCAAAGAAAACCTATTGCGCGTTGATAGTTACGGAACCCTCCTTAGACATGTCGTGACATGCTCTTGGTTAGGTTAATACCTTAAATATGCGTAAAGTACTTTTAAAATAATGTGCAACATAATATAGTGTATTAAGAAATAAAGTCGGTTTACTGACGATAGTTGAACGTGATAACGTCATAAGAAATGGAACGCCTCAGAGCGAGGTAACGCCGCATGAGTCATGTTTTTCGTGCGTGCAGCCGGCTCTATCGAATTATAAGACGTTGTCACGTAAAAAAATCGGTTGTCTGTAAAGTCGGTTTACTGACGATAGTTGAACGTGACAACGTTATGTTTAGCGAGGTAACGCCGGTAACGGCATGAGTCAGGTTTTTTCGTGCGTGCAGCCGGCTCAATCGAATTATAAGACGTTATCACGTCAAAAATCGGTTGTCTGTAAAGTCGGTTTACTGACGATAGTTGAACGTGACAACGCGACGTCATAAGAAATGGAACGCCTCAGAGCGAGGTAACGCCGCATGAGTCATGTTTTTTCGTGCGTGCAGCCGGCTCCATTGAATTATAAGACGTTATCACGTCAAAAATCGGTTGTCTGTAAAATCGGTTCACTGACGATAGTTGAACATGACAACGCGACGTCATAAGAAATGGAACGCCTCAGAGCGAGGTAACGCCGCATGAGTCATGTTTTTTCGTGCGTGCAGCCGGCTCCATCGAATTATAAGACGTTGTCACGTCAAAAATATTCATAAACTTCTAACATTCTAAATGCTTTTTAAGTAGACTGGTATAAAGTTATTACCGAATAGCTTTTGCCCGCGACTTCGCCCGCATATTAACAGTATCCTACGGGAAAACTGTACTTTTTCTGGATAAAAAGTAGCCTATGTACTTTCCGTGGTCTTCTCTATATATTATGTCAATTTCATTAAAACCGGCCTAGTAGTTTCGGAGCCTATGCAATGCAAACAAACAAACAATTCTTTCTTCTTTATAATATTAGTAGGTAAAGACAAACACAAAAACTCCTAAGCGTAATACGCGTGTCATTTTCTGTTCATTCTCGCGGGATTATCACCCCCTAAAAAGGGGAATAAAAATTAAACTTACATCGGTACCATTTGTTATATCAAAGGGAGGATAAAATCAGAAATTTACGGTGGATTTTTATCGTGTCCTTAATAGGTATAATATAACCACATTATATGGATATATATGTATGCAAATACGTCTCATCGCAGTATCGTAGTAGTTAACAGTGTATATAATAACACTCATGTATAATGTATAAGCATATTTGACACATTTCTTTTATTCGGTTAAGTCTGTTTATATTTTAAGCCGCTATGTTCAAATTCCTATTAGCTCTACCTATCTATAACTTGTATTACGGGGAACAGACAACGGGAAGTCTATTTAATACTTTTATATTAATTTTATGTAATAATTTTTATCCAATATTTTATTGCAATTGTAATGATTATGATATATATTAGTTTATTATAATATATCTATGTAAGTATTCGTATATATATGCATTCATTTATTATTATTGTTATATGTAAATTGTAGTAGTACGCACCATTTATTGTTACTTTTATAATTAAACTTTCCTGTATCAGTTCTGCTGGAAGAAATTCCAATTTGGAAAAGTAGCGCCTTTGTACAAAACTGTTTTCTGTTTTCAAGTTGTCAATGTCAAAGGTTTACTATGTGTACATAAATTATTATATAAATAAATAAATAAAAAAAAAAGATTTAAGATTTTTATTATAATATACGCATATTTAATACACATCCATGACCTAGGAACACATTACACAGAAAACTTTTTGTTCGTTCGGCGAACGTACCCGCGACCTGCTGAGCTGGCTTGGGCGCCAACTCGCTAACCACTGAACCACAAATATAACAATAACGTCGTCATCAATATAACAATAATTTGTTTAGGTTAGTTATAGATAACAATCAACTACCTTTTAATCGACCTACATCAAAGATATACAAATTTTTATCCACTTAAATTAACTAATTTAACGTTATCTCTATCGGCATTAACCCCACGTATTGATAACACACATTAATCTCATATGTTTACTTTTCGCAATAAACAATGATAAAGTGTTGGAGCATTTGGCTTAATAAATTTTATATTACTTATTGTAACACGTGTTTATAATAGAGATATTTGTTACCGTGCACTGTAAAACGTTCCCATTTGTTATGTGTATATATTACACGTAATTAGCCTTTAAATTGTGTATCTAATTAATGGGATAAAACGCACGTCACTCGCACCCTGGCGAAGGTAAACCGCGTCATATTCGAATAGTAGGAGCTCTTAAGGTAAAGTACTCAATTTAGCGTTCAGTATACTGAGATTCATGCGCTTTATTTATTATACATAATTAGTTTAACAAACTTATCCTCAAATTGCGATATATTCGTTATCACTTACTACACTATGATTAAATTAACGATTGCAGATCGATATATGCTTAATCCTGAAATCGATATTTACCTACAATAGAATTTTCCCTTTAAGTACCTACGTAAAGCATACATTATTATCGCAAGTAACCGAGAACATTAACCCGAGACATTGCATATATACACCCTTAAGGACAATTGTGAATAAAACTGTGAAAATTGCATTTATTATTAGTAGTTTATTTGTCTTATTATTGTTCTTTCAAATTAACATAAAATAATTATCTGATAATACCTAATTAAATTTTACAAATACAAATAAAAGTTTTAATAAATAAAGAATTTGCCCATTTTTCCCCGTATCCGGATAAAATGGTCATAATAGGCGTATATATTTTAAAAGCTGAAAACGACCAGAAAAACACCACATGTGAAGAGACTAGTCATCATTATCATCAGGACAAGAACAGTGGGCCCATCTGTAGCAGGCACGACATGTGACCCAACTCTAAGCAGATTGAGGGTACTAATCTCTACAGTATTAATACTCTACGTCTTCTTCTTCCGATTCATTGTCCTCATTTTTTCATTTTTCTTCAAAATAGCGGTCTATAGCTACCAGTTTAGTAGGTGACAAATGCTGTTGCTTTTTATCTCTTCAAATTTTGATCGTGGCCCATTGTACTCCAAAGCAGCTCTTTTACAGCATAATCTTTCATTTGTTACTTCCTTTACGGAAATTTCCATATCCTAGAAGCTCTATTTTGCACGATCTGTCTTCCTTTCGTTGAGGCGAACCATTATTATATTTGTAAAATAATTATAAATCTTTGCAATTACCGGAGGCAAAACGCGCACCCTGCCCCTTTTTCCCCGTTCATAATACCCCCGACGATAAGTAAAACTAAGTTTAGGAAAAGAATGAATATTATATGAAAATATTTTATGAAAACTCTTTTTAGACATTTAGTTACATGACTGAAAGTAATAATGAAAACAATACAAGGTAATTTATCAGTGAAATGAAATGAAAAAATATATTTCCAAATGAAACTTAACAAGCTTTTTTCGGAAAGTCAACAGAAAAAGCTACCACCGGTGCAACCCTAACCCGCCGAGAAGAACCGGCGTAAGAAACTCGCACGGGACCATCTTTTAGCAAAAAGATGGAAAATTGTTCTTTTGAAAGAAATATAATACTAGCTTTTTCCCGCGGCTCCGCCCGCGTAAATATACTATCGAGTATCCCGCGGGAACACTTTACATTTCCGGGATAAAAAGTAGCTTATGTTTTAATCCAGAGTCTAAACTACTACCATAACAAATTTCATCAAAATCCGTTAGTAGTTTTCGTGCGAAAGCGTAACAAACAAACTTACATTCACACTTTTATAATATTAGTAGGGATAAGGTTTGGTAAAATCAACTACGGATATTTTGGGTATATGATCTACTGCTCATATAAAGACGTTTAGTCAAAATAATTATTATATACTAAATATATATACTAAAAGTATGACAATAATTATTTTTTACTTTTAGTAAAAAAATCATCTCATAATGGGTGAATTAATAAAATAAAAAGAAAGATTTTTTTTCGAGTACAACAATGATTTTTCTGCCTAAACGTCTATACATAAGCAGTAGATCGTATGCCCAAAATATCCGTAGTTGACTTTACTGAACCTTATATATCACAATAACTACTTATATTTATCACAAACAAATAATGTAAAATTTATATCAAACCCATCAACTTAGCTTTTTTCGTTCTTTCGACAAGCAAAATACTCCTGCACACACAAAACTCCTTTTTTGGCTCGCGCGAGGTTCGAGTTTGGCTAGAACACGAATCCACAAGTTCCAAGGGTCTCGAGCTACAATCCTACTGGGCAGATTGGGTGCCCGCTATACCCGGGAGCCCGTTATGCCCCGTGTTCTCCTATATTAAAATACCGTAACACGTGGATGAATGTCTGGAATCACTACACCTATCTTGTATGTCTACCAATTAATGATCTAGATTACATGCGTTAAAATAAATGTTTGTTCTAACTGATTCTTGGGCTAAACTTAAACGTGAATGGTCTCCTTAGGCTGATTTCACACTGCGATGATACGCGACGCGAGTCACGACGCAGCGCTGCATTTTTAAGTTATCTATTCAAAATTAAACATTAATCACTACACTAAAAGTAACACGTTTCATGTGACATCAGTCATACCCTGCACATGCGCTGTGCAGCGCACTGCGCGGTGCAACTTGACATTCGAACTCTTACAATAAACGTGTACCTTCTTATGTAATTTAGCTGTAAGTTTTCCTATGATAAATAAAATGAAATAAGTAATGATAAAGTTTAATTTTGAATAGCTATATATATATAGCTTCGTTTTGGTATGAATTGACCCTTAGTCAAAGTTTTGTTTTTCTATAAAATATTGAAATACAAAACTGCACAAAGCAAAATTATAAAATAGAATAGAAATAGTAAAGATCGTTTGGTTCAGCGAAGTTTTTGTAGACGGTGCGCTCACATAACGGGCACCTGTGTCACATCTACATAATGTACACTCGGCCGACGCCGACGACGCGGCTGGACACTTTCTGAGGTGTCGTCCTTAAGATATTCTCTTGTCTGCGATATTATATTGCAACGGCTTAGTCGTAAATATTGTACAAAAGCGAAACATTAAATAGTTTACGTCTGTCTAGAGACGACCTGAGTATACATGGTAGAGGTTTAATAAATTAAATAAAAAAATGCCCCACAAAGACCGTAGAAATGATGACCGCAAATATGAAACAAATTGTGAATTCTGTCTTAATATAAATTACATAATTTTATGATAAAACCTACTTTAATTTTTCAGAATCTCACGACTTAAACAATAATTGATGTAATTTACGGCGCACTTCCAATATCACAACGACAGCCGCCATCAAAAGCGAACGCAGGCGGTCGTAATGCGAAATGTTTCGCGTGCAACACTCACGTACTATTTACACGGGGGAAATTCAAACGTCGAACTATTTGCGCATTTGCCCCAAAATGGAATTTCTTTGTGATCTTTTGTACAATCTATAAATATTGTATGAACGATGTGATAAAGAAAGTGTTTCACACATTAAATATTAAATATCCGTACGCTCTTTTTTGTGCTCCTTAATGATTTTTCTATACGCTATAGAATTTTATCATCGTCACTAGAACTCAAAAGCTGCGAAAGAAAGGTAATTTACTACAAGTAGAAATTGTTATAGGGAATAACTAACTGTATAGATATAATTATTTACTAAGTATTAATATAATTTTCTCAGTTGAGCTATAATCTTTAGTTCAAAACATCCAGTTTGCGAAATTATTATTCAATCATGTTTGGAATAGCAACAGTAGTTTAAAGGTTCGTTTTTATCTCAATAAAAAAAAAAGATTTTGTTTAATAAAATCTTTTTAATATTTTGTTACGCTTAGATAAAGATACGAGTGCCATCATTTCACAATACTCTACACTGCTCTACACAGAGTAAAGATAACTTTATTCTATGAACTTAAATGAAATCTTAATGTCCGCTCTACACACCTAACGTTTTAACTGTGTAAGCCAAACTGTTCAGTTTCATCGATGTCCAATACACATGATCGATAAAACTGCACAGTTCGGCTACATCGTTATATCGTGACGATAAAACAGCTTCAGCCTATACGCCTTTATATGCGCAAAAGAAGGAACCGTACATTTTACTACTATAAATTGTTGCATATTATAATATTATGTTAATCCAGAGTCTTAATTGAATTAAGACTTTGTATACGTGCGCGACCAATATGTAGTGATTCTAAAACTCACAAAATAAAGAATGCTTAATTTGTAATTCATAATTTTAAATAGTGAATGCACGTATATGTGCGTACCTAATATTGTATAATCTGATGATTTAGAGTTTAACTTATCTTCTTATATATAAAAATGTATTATAATTCCTTGGTCTCTCTAAAACTTGAGAACGGCTGGACGATTTGGCTTATTTTGGTATTGAAATAATTGTGGAAGATAAGGGAAGATTTATACGGCGAGAAATATTGGAAAAACTGCGGGAAAATACTAAAAACTTCTTCTTCTCGTGCTAACTGTTCCTACCTGTCAAACATTTGATGTTTGTTTGTTCGTTGTAAATTCGAGTCTCCAGTGTCACTTGACTGTCCAATATATTTATAGGCGCGTTCAGTTTATCTGTTTGGTTGAACTGTAAAACAGTTCTATTTCATTTGTATGTAGTTGTTGGTGTTACAATTGTAAGTGTGCATATGTAGGTGTCGAGGTTGTAGGTATAGGCATACCTACAACCTACAACCTATAGTTATTTATTTATTCCAGTTCATAGTTATCGGCTGTTGTGTTGGAAATACAAGGTATGGTAATTTTAAGAATACGTAGAATATAAATTCGAACTGAAACATGTCACAATAGTGTACAGATGGGTCTCTATTATGTCGGACACTTATTGAAAGTGTTCTTAAGTGTTGTCCTTTTATAGAGGTACTCTATAAATGTTTGATAGGGCTATCTCGGGAAATCTCTGTCTCCATTCGCCGAGGGTCCGCAGTCAAATAAAACGGATCCCAAATATTATTCCCGACGTTTCCCCTCGCGATGTGAACTTTTATTTTATACCCCTACGCTCTTATCAAAACTGAAACACGCTGGGCGAGATCCAACGTACTCGACGAAATCCCACGGCCTAAATAAAATCTTCTTTTTATTAGCATCATGATGTTCTGAAGGGCTTTTAAACTAAAGTCAGTCTAAAAACCCTTCAGCACATCATCGTCTACAAGTTTGTATAAGGCAAGTCTCTGATTTTACTTACGTTTTACGGTAGGAATTTTTCCTACTGGTCTGTATCGATGGAGATATTATAATAGCCTAGTGTCGGATATCACATTTTTACAAATTAAGTTTTAATTTTTTTTTAAAACATAAATCTAAAAGAAAAAGTTATTTAGATTGACGCAATTAAAATTATAAGCAAATAATAAATGTTGCCCATCTCTTTCTTGCTAAACAATTTGTGACGTCACAATCTGCTACTGCCCCATACATTGTTTAATGACAAGTGTATGGCCGCAGCACGTCGTGACTCGTGATGTCACAGGCCGAAAAAAATACAATAAGAAAGAGAGCGATATGCTCTCTTTCTTATTGTATTTTTTTTAGTATCTTCGTTATTTTTTAAGATTAAATTAAATTAAATACCGTTTATTTCAGGCTGCATAGATTAAAATTTACATTGTTTATTATCACGTTGTCCAACATTGAATAGGCGCAAAATGATATTTATCAACATGCCTACTAAAGCAGGGTAACGTCCTATGAGCAAAAGTTGGATAGAGGCAAACTCAGCAAAATAATAACGACACTTTGTTATGCATGGAACCCTAAAGCACTGTCTCATTAATATTTCCCGGCATGTCCACTGCCCAGTGCCAACTCAATCAACATTTTGGTTAACCGAATTTATTATTGAGTTTTCCCGCGGTCTGCGCTTGTCAAAATATTAGCCGCGTCACCGTCGAGATACGTCATATTAGTATGCCGTCACAATAACTGAACGCCGAATCACAAAAGATTTCCGGAGCGCGACTTGCACAAGGGATGAAAGCCAACATTGTGTAATCAGAAGGGTCCCAATCTTACCTCATTTCGGTGCTGTAATGTCGAACACAGCTTCATCAGGGGCTTTTATCTAGTCCCTGTAACACTCACATACCTGAGTTCAACCTAATTGGTGTTTTTTTAAATATGTTGATGCCTAAAAAAATATGTGAAAATTTACACGTACTAATATAATAATAAAAAACCTAACCAAGATCATGTCAGGATGTCTAAGGGCCTTAGACATCCTTACCCTTTCCGTAGCTATCAACATGCATTCTTTAAATTACTTCAAAAGTTATTATCCGATTTCGCTCAAAATAATTACATATCAGTATGGAAACTAACAAGTTTCTATCTATTATATTTAGTTTAGAATATCCAACTTACAAACCACCTATTAAAGAGACCGATTACTCGAAAATGGTTGTCATTGTAAAAAAGTCTTGACTTTGTAAAAAAGTTGATTTTGAAAGAAGAGTGAATGCAGAAAACAGGGCGAATGGAGCTTTGCACTCCTTTATGAACAGTCGGAAGGTGTCTAACAAGGTGTCGTTTGGCTATGCATGAGAGGGTGTTGTGGTTCCGACACTCATGTACGGAAGTGAAAGTTGGGTATGGCAGAAGAAACATGAAAGCAGAATAAATGCAGTTGAGATGAGAGCGTTAAGAAGTATGATAGGAGTTAAACTGAGTGACAGAATAAGAAATACTGAGATAAGGAAACTTTGTGGTCTGAAAGAAGATGTAGTGACAAAAATTGAGAAAGGTATGCTGAGATGGTTTGGCCATGTCGAGAGAATAAATGAAGAACGATTGACGAAAAAAGTGTATAAGACGAGTGTGAATGGAAGTGTTGGAAGGGGTAGACCTAGGCGGACGTTTCGAGACCAAATCGGGGTTGTCTTGAAAAAAGGCCAGGTCAAGAGTACCCTAAACCGAAGAGCATGTATAAAGAGAATAATGAAAGTGGACGAAACGAAACAAGTATGTAAGGATCGTAGCAAGTGGAAAGAAGTGGTCTCTGCCTACCCCTACGGGAAAGAGGCGTAATTATATATTATATATGTTGTAAAAAAGTCATGTATGAAACCTTGACTTCATTTAAACATATCAAATATTTATATGTGCCTCTAGTTTAGGTATCTGTTTGGTTAGACTGCAAAACTGCTAAAAATTAAGAGGTAGATGTAGGTGTAGGTGTAGAAAGTAGAAGTAAATATAGGATGTAGTTGTAAGAATAGTATAGTAATTGGTGTAGGTTGTAGTGTAGATATTTTAATTATTTGTTCCAGTTGATAGTTAAGACGGAACAACGTGTGCCGGGTCACCTAATCATATAGGATATTAGGCACTAGATTTAGCTACGCTAAACGGTAGCACTATCGATTGAAATCAAAGTAAATGTGTATTTGAATTGACTAACTTAGCAAATCCTTTAAAATATCATCAAATGCTTATTATTATATTTTGGTGAAATATCATACATACTAATTCCAGGGAATCTCATATTAATGAGACACAGTACAGATTCGGCTTGAACTTATTCTATTTTTTACCCGCCTGTGGCGGAAGGAGGATTATGTTTTTCAAGTGTATGTATGTACGTGACTCGTGAGAGTGACACTGATTTTTTTTAATATTATAGACACAAATGTCTGGAAATTAAAAAAAATACTTTATACTTTATAATAAATGGAACGTATAAAATAAATGGAATGGAAAAATAATTTATAAAAAAGCAAGCAGAATTTAATAAAAAAAATTACAAACAGTCTAAATAATAAGTTGGTACGAGGAAAAGTAGAATTCGCAATTCGCTAACTCCTGAAGACCCGTCGTAATAGTTTCACGTTTGAATTTCTTGAACAAACGTTATTACAGTTAGTATGGTGAAATGTACTGCTAAAACAATTCACAACACTACAAACTGAAACGAAAAGTGGATTGACGTATTTCGATTTAGAACTACGAAAATACTTTAAACATTGTGGCATGTTACATTTATAAGGCCACATTATTTTATTTTACAGCTTTTATTTCTATATGGCAATTGGCATGTATTATGTTTAAGTTTATCTTTTATGTCTTGTGATACGAACTGACCACACTCACCATAACTGCATTCATAAGCAAGTTGAAAATTTTTGTTTTGTTGAAAAAATTGGTACGGACTTTAATACGATATATAGGTACTACAATTTCGTAGGTAAATAGAACTTTACATCATTTTATCATTCATATGTTTAGTAAGGAATGGTGATGATTTAATGAAACTCTTAATAAATGTAACTACAAGCTGAAACTTTCGAGTGGTCGCAAGTTTCGAGTTGGTCCTTTCTCGAACGACCTATTTTCTTACTAACTGCCAACTTAAGTCAAACATTAAATAAACTTAATAGTCCCGCACTCTTATTAATTGCACGTAACGTGGTATGTATTTATACGCGAAATCCTTGAGTAAAATAATTATGAAAGCGTTAAACGGGTTAACTAGCGAAGTAACGATTCATATTGCATTTAGCCGCTGGCAGTAATTAAGATTTCAGACCTGCAAACACCGGTGTCGGCAGTGTCGGCGGACCTTTCTCAATTTGGCTTATGAAGAAAATATCATTAAATTTAACCATTCTTATAAAATCGTGTATAAAGCTTCCAATTATAGATTTACAAATTATAGAAGAGACAAAAACGATCTGGAGTAGTGTGTTCAGTATACTTCAAAAAATTTTGTTTCAAGTTGGGACAAAGGCCTGATTGTCTGACAAGAAAGATGATCCATGCGTTGTATGGGCATGCTAAAAGTAGGACCTGCGCCTGATCTCTCGCCAGTCGTGTCGGTTATCCATCCCACTGGGTTATGAGAGTAAAGGAAGAGAGAGTGCTCTAGTGTACTGCGCACACACTTGGGGACTATAAATTACTCCTGCGTAACTGGCCTGGTTCCGATGAAACCGATCACTGAAATCGGTGTGGGGAGTTATAATGATTATTAAATATAACATTCATTCGAAGGCTATTGCGGTTTACATTTAATTAATACTAATTAAGTTGTGACATACAGCAAATAGAACATTTTACACACGTTTACCTGCTTGCTGCCAGGAACACGCCTGATTGATGAATAGGCCTAAACTTTATCAATAAGCAAGTAATGAGACAGTGGTGCTAAAAATGGATATGTCATTGGTTCATTCCAAAGTTCATTCTTCACTAATATCATATTGGTTGCTGCTGCTCGTAGGCATATAGGCAATATTATAAATTAGGGATTAATTACAAATCAAGGTAGGTGATTGATTTAGAAATATACAATAGTGTATGCACACGTTGATCATGCTATAGGAATTCATTACATAGTGTTGACACCGACAAATGCCCCTTTACATATTCTCACAGAGATCCCGAAGATTGAGCCATGAAATTGAAAACGATCCCTTTGAAGAAATTTATTCCAGGCACGAACTGCTCCCACTGCGATGACGAGAAGATTTGCTCGTTTATTTTTATGAAATTATTGGAGACACTCCATTTTCATTCATGTTTTAGCATAAAAGTATTATGACCTCTGCTAATATTTAAATTGCTATTATACAGGGGTTAAAATATTCTTTGAAATTTTGAAAGCCTTAATAAAAGACGTTTAAAGTGTTTGAGAGTAGAAATACGTGATGGATGATTATTAAAAAATTAATTACCACCGAACAAAAATTCATACGTATTTTAGTAATATGTATGTTTTTTTTTTATGAAATTGACCACGAAACGAGCTGACGGACCACATGTAAGCAACTACTGACGACCCTGTGGACACTAGCAACACCAGAGGTGTTACGAGCCACCGGTAACCTTGCTAAGTCGACCAAACACAACGCAAGCATTATTCCACGCTGCATGGTTTTCTGTGAGGCCGTGGTATTTATCCGGGCGAGCCGGTCTATTCGTGCCGTAGTATGCCTATATATTTTTTTATGAATAAGTCATAATCATTGTAGATTGTTACACGATTTTACTAGGTAAGGCACAAACCATAAATTATACAAAAACTAAACATTTATATTAAACTATAATTTCCAATAGAAAAGAGGCACAGCTTGCATTGCCCTGTTATTAGACTTTTGATGAACAAATATTACTACATTTTCTTAGCAGTGCTTTTATTTGCTTCTCAAAAAACAATTTAACGCAAATAATTAAATGGAGAATCGCACTGAGCAAAAAAACGTTGATCGGTTATTAGAAAAATTAGTTAACCACTATTGTTTTAAAACTATTGAAATATAATTTAAAGCCTTACAATTCAAAAGGGGCATTGATAATACTAGAGAAATAATTGTTTTTTGGAAATACATGTCGAATTATCAACTCCGTGTCATTGACTATAATATTTATGCTAATTCAACCATCCGTAATTCCCTTTTTAAATTCGGCAAAAATTTTAAAACTATTTCTCTACTCAATCTTCTTAATTTTGAAGTCGGTACCAGCCCAAAAAATATCCTACAATATTGTATAGAACTCACGTTCACATTTGCTGGTACCGACTTCAAAATTAAGAAGATTGAGTAGAGAAATAGTTACAATTTTAGCCGAATTTAAAAGGTGATTTATTTTGAAAATAAGTTTTATTTCATACTTTTTTGTGCATTTTTACGGATATAATTTTGGCAATAGCAAAATTTCAAAGACATTGAATCGGTGCACAAAACTCTGATGAGTAGTTAGTACCTATGTCATCATAATAATATATTGGTGTTTCGTATGAAGATGGTGGTGATGATGATGATGATGATTTCTGTAAGTGGTATGATGGCATATGCTTGCAATTCCGGAATCCCCAAATATGTATCTATAAGGACTCAGTTCTGTCCAGTACTTTTGGATCCAGGGTATACCTTGGTGCAAAATTTTTCTTTTAGGTAGCATATGCTTGGACTACTTCATACAAAGTCAAAATATGTGTCCAGATAAATTTCGAAGAGTTCCCACGATTTATCATGGATCCCATCATCAGGTCACCACTTTGGTGACCAAGGGACAAATTTCGAATTATAGCCTTTACAACAACAAAATAATTTTGCTAATGGTCCACAGACGGCGGAGTAATCGTTGAACATACAAATATATAATAATTTCCACTGCAAATATTCCGAAATTAATTTATCTTGTGTAAACTTTATATAGGCTTGTTATCAATAAAATATCGCAGAAAAAAAAAACATTTTCCTTTCTTATTTTACAAAAATAAAATTTGTCACAAATAATCCTCAATACCTCAATTGTAGGTCAAATACGCTATATTAACACAATTGCCATCTCCCCGATAGCAATCTGCCCTCTTGGAGCTCCAGGATCTCCCTTTGACACCAGACTCATCGGCATTGTTGCCGTCGCAGGAATCACGCCACTCACGTCTCTCTCGTCAGTTGCGTGTGAGGCCATGGTATTTATCCGGTTGAGCTGACCCGTTCGTTAAGAAGGATTGCTCTTGCAACTGCTCAGTATTCTTCGATTAAGTACTATACATTTAATTAAATTATTGTAATTGTTTTATTCTCCATACCTATTTTATTATTAAAACTAATAGTAAAAAATGAGTTTCTGATTCATAATTGTATAAAGAATATAAGATATATTTATCAATATTGGTTCTGATGTATCATTACCCTTCCTAATGCATCATTACCAAATAAGCAAAGTCATTACCGGTACTGTGTGAGCATTACCGTTTTTTCAAAAATAAGGTAAATCATTAATAACTTTCTGATACCGCGTCAGATTTTTATTCCTTACGAAAAAATCTTCATTAAAATAGCAGTATTTTTTGTATCCGATAAATTTAGAAAAATACGGCCATTTTTTTTAATTTATCATAAAAATAAAAATATATTAATTTACACGAAACGACCCTGGAAAACCCTGAAACGAAAATAATAATGACGTCAACAGAACTAAGTCAGTGCACTACGTTATGCGTGGTCAAATAAAGGGCAAATACACGTCGACGTTAGAGAAAAAATCTTAGGATAGCAATTATATCGTGTGCTTTAACGTTTTAACACCTCATTGTTTTTTCTCTATTTATTTTTATTCGTGATCCCATGATGAAATATGTTTATGCCTTTAATGTTAAAAGTTTCATTAAAAATAAAATCCTGACAATTATTATTTTTATACCTAAATAAAAAAAAATCTGCAGCTGCCAACATTCAAAACATAAATAAATATTTATCAATTAAAGAATCATGAAATTTAAAAAAGCCTGACTTTGGTTCTATATTTATACGTCCAAACGAAACAAACTTTTCCACTTTTTCACGGTGACATGCCAACCGCACGTTCTCTATTACAAACTCGCGCTTTCCATTATCTCTGCGACCGAATTTGTTTTTAAATTTTCGCTTCACTTTTTTAAATTAAAAACACATACACACAGGAGATGTTGAGAAAAAACACAGGGAACAGAAAAACCGATTGCTTTTTCAACAATAATAACAATCCATTACGCAACAATGTTACCTAAATTTGATATAATTTGGTTACTTAATAAATCTATTAACACTGTTAGTGATAGTTTACCTACTTATTAATAAATTATCAGTATGCAACAAACATCAAAAAATTGTTTGTTCTATTTCATAATTTTTTAATCCTTATTTTTAATTTTTATTCTATCCTTATTTAAATTCCGTCGCCTCAGTACTTGTTTGTTCTGTCTACCAATTGGTCAAATTTACAGGAGAAGATTTTTTTCTCTAATTATTTAATTAATTCATATATTCTAGAGTTGAAAGTTTATCCTAATAAATGAGTATTTTATGCAGTTAAGTTTCTTTTATAGTTGATTTCTTAGGTTTACGCGAATATTGTTATTTGTTTTAAACACTTACGGATTGTGTCGCGGTGCACTTTTCTTTTTCCCGACGTTTCGGCTACTTTCCAGCAGCCGTGGTCACGGGAGGACAGATTTTCTTTTATAGTTGTATTTTATCTTTATATTGTATCTTTTATAGTTGAGACAGGATTTTCTTTTATAGTTGTAATGAAAATATTATTGTAGAGGTATTCCTATGCAGATAGAACAAATATACACAAAATAAATTATGTTATGAATGTGGACTTGGAACATAATACGAATTGAGATAGGATAAAGTGACTGTACCATTTTTGCGTGCTTGTTTGGTCTATCCACCTTATTCGTACATCTGGTGGTCTTAATCATGACAATTTATTTCGAATTTATTTTAACTCGGAAGGAGTAGTTTTATATTCAGTTTACAGAACTGACATTATTTAGTCGCCGGATTTAGTAATTATTGTGCCTTGCATTCTGTCGCTAATTTAGTAATTCAGTATTCTATATTCGGTTTTTTCACACTCAAAATTTGATTGTATGTCGCAAGTTTAAATACATGCCTTATTCAAATAAGACCAGTAGTTTAGACGCTTCGATGAAAAAAACATACATACATACATATACATCGACTGCCAAAATCATCACCCTTCGTTTTGGCTTAGCTGTAGTCGGGTAAAAATATCACAATTTTCAGTTTAAATAATAATTACGAAAAACCCAAAACAAACATAACCTATATTTGAATTACGCAGTCACTTCTAACTGTATGAAGCTCACAAACATTTTTATGATGTATGAGTTGTAACAAATAAAGGACATAGTACAAATAAGCACGAATTTTTTTTACGTGATGTCACACTTTTAATAAATTAAATCTTTTTTTGTTATTTTAGGAGAAAAAACTAAACTAAACTGTCTTGACCAGCAGGATTGAAGTTTTAGTCTTTACAATATCGATGTAAAGTTAATTTTTGAAAAAATGGCACATAGAACAAACAAGCACTGAGGCAAACAAGCACATATATATTTTTTTTAAACACTTAGAAAAGTCTTGAGTAGTTCCAATTCTATTTTTAAAACGCTGCTAATAAATAAAGAAACCTCTTTATTTATTAGCGGTGTTTGTAACCATTACATATTATGCATGTCAAGATATCACTTACTGAATAAGACTATCAAACGTTTTATTTATAATTATTATTATTATTTATAAAATATATATTTAAAAGAAAGTAGTACCTATACCTAATGTTGAAACCTAGCTATAATACACCCAACATTGCAAATTTTTATGAGTGGTAGCTATATTTGAGGCTAAAGGAGGCTGAGGAGAGAAATTTTGTATTATACTATAGGCCGAACACTTAAACGCTAATCAGAGATAAACACTATTCAGGCTGTCGCTTTCTCTGCTAGCCGAAATGACAAGGACAGCATATTGTGACTTGAGCGTCACTTAATTTAACTATCGTTTCAGTACTCGGCCGTATGATATATAAAAGTGGATAAAAAATAATATTTTAAATATGTTTTATTTAATTTATCAATTCTTAACAGTTGGATTACCATACTATCTTATTATTATCAACCACTCTCCTGGATACAAAAGCAAACTTTTTTAGGCCGTACTTACGTTAATTTTTCGTATACCTATTGTTATTTCTATTATAAAATCATATCCTTTAGTCAGGGACAAAGGAAAAAATGTTCACTGTTGTTATTATTGATGTCATAAATGGAACCTTGGAGCTCATAAATTAATATAGAAATTATACAAATTAGCATGTATTGCGCTTACAATTCTCAAAATCTAAACTCTCAAAAACAAAACTCCTCTAGCTAGTGATGTAACTATTTAAAAATTAATTTTAGTACATCGTTTAAGGTATTTCTTGTGCAAGTTCCACTACGCTGCTTATATAATAATTTTGTGTCATGACGCGTAATGACCTCTTCGAATGAAAACTGAAAATATCGCGAACGCCATTCGTCATGTCATTATGCAAGGAAAGGGCGAGCTTTACGACTATAATAACATGAGATGTCTGACTTTGGCCTGAACGATGAAACGTTCTTTATTGTACCATGTTTTATGCGAACGATTAACCTTTTAATGCCCCTGCGAAATGAAAATCCTATTGAAAATAAATGTTATGCCTAAATTTTTATTCCGCTCGTACTCGTTCGCGAGCTATTTATGACAGACTATATCCCACATTAATACAGCCTGAAGGGCTTTCAAGTTTCTATGAACTGTAAATGCAATTTAAAAACTATGGTGAGGTATGCACGTTTTATAGAGCCTCGATCGAAAAATTTCGTAAAGAACTAAATTCAACCCCAATTTATCATTCTTCACTAAAATTAGATTGTAGTTTTAACATCATTAAGTACCTACATAAATAATAATAATACCTATGGATGCTTTCACACCACGTCAATCTGGTCCCGTGGTAAGTTGTGAACTTTGTGAACAAAAAGAACTTGTGTTACGACTAACGGCTACCAGACAACGGAAACATATTTAATACTTTTCCACTATTTAAGATTTTTATTGTATAATACACATATCTAATCATCACTTCCATCACATCCATGACCCAGGAACACAGAAAACTTTTTTATTCTCTGGCGGAATTCGAACCCGCGACCTCTGATTAGAGCGCCAACGCGCGAACCACTGAGCTACAGAGGTCGTCAAATCAAAATAAAATAAGTATTAAATTAAAACTGTTAATAACATTTAACTGCATAATATATCCGATAACTTAATTACATATCCTACCTACCTACCTACACATAAAACATGTGGTATATTCTTTCAGAATAGCATACAGTAAGATATTTTAATATCAAATGGTACAGATGAAGCATAGAACGTGATCTCATATAAGAATAAGGTTTCCATCGGGCGTGTTGATTGCACGACAATACCAGCAATCACGCCCTCACCACACCACGCCGGTGCAATAATTCGCGGATACGGAGAATGACATATCGAAAAAAGAAAAACCTTTGTCAAACAATGCTTAGAGCGTTTTCAAATTACGCAATACGATAGCCGATATCGGACCGGCAAATGCTAATAATGGATAATGCTAATGGATAATGACAAACCGCTCTTGTGCCGTCAACATACGTCGGCATTTGTCATGTAATGACAAAGACAATGTGTACCTATATATTTCAATATAAAACAAATACATACCTCTCACCTTAACCCACCTCATATTTTCACATTACGCGATATCGGATATCGTTATTGCGTAATGTGAAAACGCTCCTACGAGTAAACGACATTGACATCAGCAATAGCTAAGAAATAATTAAAATGGCATACATAGGCAAAAATCACTGCTCTATAATCATAATAATTAAAAAAGGAATAACCTACATTTTCTCTTAAACATGAAACATGAAATGTCTTTAACATGAAACGATAACTGTAGTATTGTCAGCCAGGAATGCCTAGTTATTTGAAAACTAATTTTATTTAAAAATTGTACTTTTATACTACTTGAAGGTTTACAACATTTAACTATTTACATATCAAGCGGACTTAAGAAAAATACGTTTAAATCGAACGGTTTATTATATTATGTATCGCTACATGAAGTCCGCTACGAGGAGAAAATTTCATTAACGCCGCACATGTTCAATTATCGAATAGTACAGGTCGGATGGTGCTTACTGATAGCGCTCACTCTATTGATTAATAAATAGACCCTGATAGGCCTGATGCATCTTGTTCGTGTCAAATGGATATTGCATTATTACTGGCATCTTGTATATATGGCCTGTATAACTCTGGCCAGTGGCCTCTGATGACTTTCTGGCCCCTACATATTTTCAATTATTGTTTTAGACTGTAGAGTAGTGTAGATGATTTAATAATAAAACTCAACACTACCGTAAGGTGAAAATGTCACGATATTCCTTATAATAAATTAAATAAAAAAATATTTTTATGTTAAACGTTTTTATTACAATAAAAATAATATAGGTAATGGACTAAAAGCTAAAAAATAATTCGGTAAGTCCTAGCTACCAGATCGCACCAATCTTCTCATCAATCTGGGGTATTGATCAGACAAATAATAAAATCGTTGGGCGTTGCGTATCTAGAGTTAATACTCGTATATGATAGTTTCACGCGCCCAACGATTTTTTTCAAGTTTTTAGTTTTGTTGTTTCAGAATGAGCTCTATTTTACTAATCAAGTCCTTTCATTAGACACCTATATTATTGAGGTAGTTGTGGAAAGTATGTAATCCGCAATTTTGTGGTGGCGGCCATCTTGAATTTTATTTTTTTATAGTGAGCTCTATTCTACCAATAAAGCCCTTTCATTTGATACCCATATAGAGATTGTTGTGAAGTAATATGTAATCCGCCATTTTATATCGGAGGCCATTTTGGATTTACAGTCATAAATTTTTTTTATTATTGTATCGTCATCAAGATTAAGAGTGGGACCAAATATCAGATTGATCTGGTGTCAGGAAGGGGGTAAAATTACAATTACTAAATTTGACCCAAACAAATAAATAAATAAACTGGCCAAGCTAAATAAAACCGTTTAATGAAAATACAAGGTAATTAATAACCTTTACGATGGCATGTATTTAAACTTGCGACAAAACAAAATTCAAGTTAAAATCAAATTAAATTCAAAGTAAATTCAGCTTTTTGGTCTATACCGTTACGAGTCGAAGATAGAAAAAAAACTGGGCTTGTAACACAAGAAGGACATTGTGTGTCATGAGAAGGACACCAGTGGACATGCCTTCCCTTTGGCTTGAAAACGTCATCAGCAATTTTTCAAAGGGTACTGAGCAACATATTAAGAAAATATAAACTTACTGACTTTACGGTTAATTACATTGATGACATTTTAATTTTTTCAAAGGATTTTGATGAACATATCAATCACTTAAAGCAGTTGCTGGAGGCCATAATAAAAGAAGGATTCCGTCTAAAATTTACAAAGTGCATTTTTGCATCAGGTTCTGTAAAATATTTAGGACACATAATTCAGAACAACTCCGTACAACCATTAAAGGATAATATAATTTCAGTGCAAAATTTTCCAATTCCTAAAAATCAGAAGAATGTTAGACAATTTTTAGGAAAGATAAATTTTTATCATGAATTATTTTTATCATTTCCCAAGAAAAGCAATAATTTTAGATCCTTTACATCAGTTACTAAGAAAAGGGCAGAAATTTTTTTGGTCTAATGAATGCCAAAAATCTTTTGAGATGATTAAAAACTTACTTTGCTTAAAACCGATATTGGAGATTTTCGATCAAATTTTACCTATTAATAATTATACAGACGCATCTATAGAAGGAGTTGGCGCTGTTTTAAAACAGGTACAGACAGATGGTAAAGAAAAACCTGTGGCTTATTTTTCGAAGAAATTAACCGAAGCTCAAAAGAAAAAGAAAGCTATTTATTTAGAAATATTGGCAATAAAAGAAGCGGTAACGTATTGGCAATATTGGTTAATAGGAAAACCATTTACAGTTTTTTCAGATCACAAACCTTTGGAAAACATGAATTTAAAATCGAGAACCGACGAAGAACTAGGTGACCTATCTTATTATCTTTCACAATATTAATTTAAAATAATATACTCTCCTGGGAAGAACAATTTAGAGGCAGACTGTTTAAGTACTTCCCTACTAGGTTCCCCAGTACTGAATTCTGATGAAAACACAGATGAACAACTAAGAGTAGTTAATATGATAAAGATTGAAGACATTTTAAAAGATCAAGAAAGAAATAAAGAAATACAAGAAAAAAAGATAAATTTATGAATAAACTAAACGTATACTTCAAAAAGGTTGGAAAACGAGATAAAATAATTTTATCAAAGGAACTAAGTTTAAAATTTTTGAAAAATATCCATGAAAATATGTGTCATATTGTAATCAACCAAATGCAGAAGACTGTTAGTAAATTTTATTCAATTAGAAATTTATCTTATTATATTAATAATTTATAAATTTAGATTTGCAGAAATTGTGAAATTTGTATAAAAAATAAATCAAGAGGATATGATAAATTTGGATACATGTCTCATCTAGGACCAGCCACTGAACCTTTTGATATAATATCTATTGACACAATAGGACGATTTGGAGGTTCGAGATCATCAAAGAAATATCTACGTTTATTAGTGGACATTTTACTAGATTTGCATTCATTCTTACATCAAAAACTCAAACCGCTAATGATTTCATTAAACTATTATCGAATATAACAGAAACGGATGAAATTGGTATGATTTTGACTGATCAATATCCGGGAATTAATTCAAGTACATTCAAAACATTTTTAATTGACAAAAATATATTCGTGGTATTTACAGCAGTTAACTGTCCGTTCTCTAATGGCTTAAATGAACGTCTTAACCACACATTGGTGAATAAAATCAGGTGTAAAATTAATGAAAAAGGCAAGAAAAAAGGAAAGAAAAAAGTAAATGACGTAACAATTTTACCAAAGGAATTGAGGAGCAGCACATCAAAGGATGATTGGATAAAAGATAAGAAAATTGCTTATGATAATACAATAAAATCTCATAATTATAACAAACACCTATTTGATAGAAATCGGAAACAATTAAATTTTAATAAAGGAGATTTAGTTTATGTTGAAAATGGGAATAGATTAAATAGATCAAAATTAGATGAATTAAATATTGGACCATATCAAATAATCGAAAAGTATCTAATTCTATATATAGGATAGATACAGGTCATAGAAAAACTGAATCAAATCTCTTTCATGTTACTAAACTGATTCCTGTACCTGTATTCGATTTAGAGGAATCTTAAAAAAAGAGGATTTTACTTTAGATAGAGGTGAGATTTAAAAAAAAAAGTTTTTTTTCCCTTGAAGGGGGGAGATGTAAATAATAAACTAAGTTTTTATTTAAAGTAGTGTCATGTGCTAGATATTTAAATATTTTTAGAAGAAATTATTTTTAAGTCTTATTGAGATTGTCAAATTTTATTGAAATGGAAAAATGTTAAAAGCAAAGAATATAAAGGTGTACAAAAGATTTTAATTTAATACCATACTGGAGGAATAACAATAAACATAATTGTCGTTTCTCGTATTTACAGGTTTTTGATATCGACTTATAATAAACTCGTATTTACAGAGAAACAAAATAGTTTATTTTTCCTCCAAGATATTATCGTACGTATATATACACACCGGCATATTTAGCGGAACATAAAATAAAGGTTTGATATCAGTATCATATAAGGTTGCTGGCTGGGTTTATACGTCATTTAATTTAAAAAGAAATATTTTCAAATTAAGAAAACAACTGAACATCACATTTTATGCAATTGTTTTAATTTTATTCAAATACACCTTATCTGGAGCGAACTTCGAGTATTTCTTCCTTCTGAGTTTGATTTAAAATTTCATTGAAATACTGTTTTTTGTTAGTTTTTTTTTTAATCGCGTATCTTTTTGGAGTTGAGGACTGAATTATGCCTGACTTAGCCCCAACGGAGATTGCCAGGGCACTCGAAATGCGAAGAAATGGTCAAACCTACGGAGTGATATCCAGAGATCTTCGTCGACCAGATTCAACGATCCATCGCAGTATCCAACGGTTCAGGGAGACCGGTACTTATGTGAGAAGAGCAGGAAAAGGCAGAAAAAGACGCACTTCGAGTAGGGATGATCGTTTCATTCGGCTTCGTGTACGTAGTGTTTGACGGCCGTCCAAGCCCGACTTCTGAGTTAGAAGCAGTGCGGGGTGTAACCGTAAGTGAGCGTACTGTACGAAGAAGGTTCGAAGAAGCTGGTTTGGGTTCATTTGTGCCCGCCAAGGCTCCAAGGCTCGAGGTAAATCATCGTAGAAACAGGTTAACTTTTGCACAGGAACATCGACTTTGGAACGCGGGCCAATGGAGTAAGGTATTGTTTAGTGATGAGTGCAGAATTCTCTTAAATATAATTGACGGCAGGCAAAGAATATACAGACGCAAAGGAGAACGATACATTCAGACAAATTTTGAAACTACAGTTGCATACGGTGGTGGACCAATAATGGGTTGGGCGGGCAATTGTTTGGGAGCTCGCACAGACTTGGTAGTGATTGACAGAGGGAGTCTGACTGCTGACCGCTATATCAGAGAAGTTTTAGAAGAAAATGTCGTACCGTTTTCCCCATATATCGGTGACGATTTTGTATGCAGGATAATGCTCGGCCACATACCGCTCGGGTAACTCAAGCTTATCTTAATGATATGAATATCACTGTTATGGAGTGGCCGGCGAGGGGACTTGCTGAAAAGAAAAGTTAAGTCCAGAATTCCAGCTCCTGCCAATGTGGGTGAACTGAGAATTGCCGTAGTTGAGGAATGGCGGAGACTATCCCAGGAGACCATCGATAACATCATTCTCAGTATGCCTAGACGGGTAGAAACTTTAATAAGAGCACGTGGAGGAAATACGCGATATTAATCACCATTTTTCTAATTTAATTAATTGTTTTTTAATATTAATTTTCACTTTTCCCGGTTACATGAAAAGTTCAAAAATGTACAATTTTTCACAAATAGCCTTTACTCGCAAAATCTGTTCTTAATGTGATCTCATTTTAAGTAAAACAAATGAAACTTTAAATAACAAAAGAAGTGTAGTAAGTAGATTTTAAAATAAAACCATATTTTTTTAATTATGGACCTTTTTTTGTGTTCCGCTAAATATGCCGGTGTGTTTATATATATATATATCGATAGAATCGCTTCTATTTTGAGAAAAGGTGATGTAATTAATTAATAAAAGTAAATCAATTATTAGAGAAACGTGTGAAAGTGAAACGTACCAATAGTGATGTGACACACATGTGGTGTTGTTTTTCATTATAGGCACAATACGAGGGCTGATTGATAAGTTTCCGAAACGACAGCGAAAAACTTCAAAAATGTATTTAAAATAAATCTATTTCTCAACGTTGTTTCCTTCTACCTCGATGCATTTAGTCCAGCACTTCTCCAATGCCGTTACACCAGTTTGATAAAATGTTTTCTCCAACCCCTCAAAATACTCGTCCACGGCAACAATGACTTCTTCATTTGATGAAAATCTCTTGCCACCTAACCATTTCTTCAGGTTTGGGAATAAGTGGAAGTCGCACGGGGCCAAATCCGGGGAATAGGGTGGATGCGGTAGCAATTCGCACCGCAATTCATGGAGTTTGGCGACTGCAACCATTGACGTGTGTGCAGGTGCGTTGTCATGGTGGAACAAAATTTTTTTCTTTGGTCAAATGTGGTCGTTTCTTCTGGATTTCTTCACTTAATTTTTGCAGCAAGTTTGCGTAGTACTCTCCATTTATTGTTTTTCCTTTTTGCAGATAATCCACTAAAATAATCTCTCGAGCATCCAAAAAAACAGTCGCCATCACTTTGCCGGCCGACAAAACCGTTTTTGCTTTCTTCGGCGCAGGTTTTCCGCTCTCAGTCCACTGCTTAGATTGTTCTTTTGTCTCGGGAGTATAATGATGTATCCAGGTTTCATTGACTGTTACATAACGCCGCAAAAACTCATTAGGATCTCGGTTCAACAGCGCCAAACACTCCGATGAATCGTCCACTCGACGTTTCTTTTGGTCTACAGTGAGCAAACGCCGCACCCATCGCGCGCAAAGCTTTTTCATTCCCAAATGTTGGTGCAAAATATTAAAAACCCGTTCAGATGAAATGCTCACCATCTCTGCTATCTCTCGCAACTTTAAGCGCCGATCATTCAATACAATTTTGTGAATTTTTTTGATCATGTCCGGATTCGTGACTTCATTTGGACGGCCTGACCTGTGGGCGTCTTCGCAGCTCTGTCTTCCACGTTTAAAATCAGTTACCCAGGTGTGAATTGTACTCAATGCATGAGCAGAATTACCTAAAACACTGTCTAGCTTGGTTTTAATCTGGGTTGCTGTTTTCTCTTTTAAAACGTAAAACTTTATCACCGCACGAATTTCGTTTCTTTCCACTGTTAAGAAAATTTACGACAGAGAAAGTTCTACGTCCTCTCAAACAAATTCCATCAGTTCGATTAAATTCAAATTTGGCGTTCTATTTTCAAAAAGATGCCAGAATATAATGTAATATTCCTTTTTTGCGTATCATTTTTTTAAGTTCGTTGTTTCGGTCAGTTATCAATCAGCCCAGGTATATTTAAGTTTACTTACACAATATATTCAAACAATATTTTATTATAACTTCTATATATTGCCAATTCTTATGATATATGTAAACATAAAGCTACAGAGAAAATAATTAGTTAAGTTTAAGTACTCCTATCTTATTTCTTAAATATTGAAACTGATCTCTAGGCTTTTGTGAATATATCAGCATATTGCTCTTTGGTAAAATTATATCTAACATAGATGTTTACAACGTTTATGATAGTTTACATTTTTAATTAAACACATAGCACTTTGATTGTCCATATGAAGAGTCACTGAATCTTGATGTATTAACCACATAGCCTCCTTTGTGGTAGAGCATGTAGTCACAAACTCAGCTTCTGTAGTAGATAAAGCAACACTGCTGGTTTTGTGTTGCCCATGTTACGGCGGCCCTATTTTTCATAAATACATAACCGGTCAAGGATCGCCGTGTATGTCTTTGGCATAGTCTGCATCACTATATGCCAGTAGATTGTTGTCATTTGCTGATGTATAATATTTCTTGGTATCTTTTAGATATTTCATAATCTTCTTAACAACATTCCAATGGGTGTGATCATAACTATTGAGATATTTACTCACCAGACTTACTCCATACATAATATCAGGTCTGCTTACTATGATCAGGTGCATCAGACTGCCAACAGCTTCTCTGTACTGGATGTTCTTGTCTGTTCCATTTGAGCTTTTCTCCAGAGTAGTGTGAGGGTCGACTGGAATGATGTTACCGTTAGCATTCTGCATATCAAATTTACAAAGTAACTTTTCAATTTAGTCTGTTTGGTGAATAAAAATACATCCTTTGGATCTCTCTATCTGTAGTCCAGCAAAGTTCTTTGGTTCACATTGCTTAATATCAAAGTTCTTGCATAATTCACACATGACAATATTCAAGGATTCTTTTGAGCTTGACAATAGAAGCCCGTTATCAACATACAATAGTAGGTATACTATATTATTGTTTACATTGCTTATATAGATACATTTATTAGCATGACTACTTTTGAAACCAAATTACTTAAGTAAACTCTCAAATTTGTGATTCCAACATCTGTTGTTTTGTTGTTAAGTGCTAGTTTTAAACCATAAAGTGAGCGATTAAGTTTACATACCAGATTTGACGATATTTCCAAACCTTCTGGTGGTGTCATGTTTATATCCTCACTTATATCACCATACAGGAAAGCAGTCTTCACGTCAAACTGAACCATCTCTAGGCTATGTTGAGCAGCTTCTGATAGAACCCGAACAGAATCATATCTCATCATAGGTGAGAAAGTTTCAGTATAGTCTATTACATGCGTCTGTGCACTGCCTTTGGCACATAATCTTGATTTGTACAGCGGACCAGATGGCAAGTCTTTTAATCTGAAGACCCATTTACAACCAATTATCCGTACTCCTGGTGGTTTTTCCACCAATTGCCAAGTTTTGTTTTCTACGTGTGTCAACAATTCATCTTGTATTGACTGCTTCCATTGTGCTGCATTCACATTATCTAAAGATATTGCTTCACTGTATATCTGAGGGGTATCCTGCTCATTTTAAATGTAATTTGAACATATGTAAGTATTATCTTCTTTAATTTTTCTCCTTTTTGATCTTGTCATAATACTTGAATTAATTTCTTTTACTGGACTTGAAATTTCATCTGGCTCCTATACAGATCCCTCATCAGAATGAAATGAGTCTTCACTGGTTTCATTTCATTCAGACGATTCAGCAGTCATTTCACTTTTCATAGTTTTACTTTTTTACGATTGGCATACCTAATTCACAAAACGACTAACTCTCGTTATGCCTATCAAATTTCGAAGTAGGCAAAAAGATAGTTAGGCTTATTTACCATGTAGGCCACACGTGAGATAAATAAAACTAAATAAAACATTCAATAGATATTGAGTCTTAAAGCTAGAAAATGTTCACAAACCTTCCTATTAGTCGGGACTCGGAATTTACCCTTTCAATAAATTGGCACGGGCCACAATTTTGTCCAACACTACGAAATAACGTATAGATGTATTATGTACTGGCTGGCCTAGATTTTATTCTATGTACAAAGTTTTAGGTATGACGCAAGTTAGGCCATATAAGATTCAGGAATACAGCGAAGTAGGCACAAGTCACAACGCGAGATAAGCAAACAGCGCGTAAGCCATAAGTTCTGCAATCTGCACATTACATATATTTTCTTGTCAAATTTGAAATAATCAACACTAAGACATCAATAATAATACTAATAAATTGACATACCTAGATATGTATATGATTACTATAGACCAGAAAAAAAATGTTTTGTATTTCTTAAAGGTATCCAAAATCCGATTATTTTCCTAGTTTCCCTTGTCTTCAAAGTAAACGTATTGGAGTGGAATGTTCCACGTCAGAGGTAAAAGCAAATATTCATGTTTAATTTCGTATAAAGAGGCCTTAAAAATATCTTCCCTTATCCCGAACCCAAATTCCTGCGTTGTAAAAAAATTCGAACACATATCGAGAAAATTTTTTATATCTCCCCTTATGTGCCGTAATATTTATATGCATGTTAAATATTATATTGCTAACTTTTATTCTGTTTTATTTCATAGCATTTTATCTTTTTAACAATATTTATCAAAATCCAACTACGGTCCTATCCACCATAATAAGTTCATGTAAAATAATGCAACAACAATATTATTTAATAAAAATAATTATTTTTATTGTCTTTGGAAGATATACTTAGGAGTATATGGCGGGAATGTCGTTTATGCTCCAGTCAATTCCCACAGTCTTACCGGTGCGGGCGTTCTCCTCAGCGGCGGTGGGGATCTTGCTCACGGTCAGAGTTTGCCAGCTGGTGACGCTCATGGGTTCACTATCTGCGATGAGATAATTACATATAAAATAAAATATCAAACGTAAATATTGTTGTGTCCACGTTCAGCAATGCTGGACGTAGACACAACAATATTTAGTGTTCTTAAAATTATTTTTAAACTGAAAAGTCAAACCGATTCCCAAAGTAAAAATACACAAAAAATTATAAAAAAATATTGTTTTTTAAATAATTCCCCCTTTATATTCGGCTAAAATTTTAACTATTTCTCTACTCAATGTTCTTAATTTTGAAGTCGGTACCAGCAAATTTGAACGTGAGTTCTATAAAATATTGTTTTATCAGGATGTTGTTCGGGTTGATACCGACTTCAAAATTAAGAAGATTGAGTAGAGAAATTATTTAGAAAATAATATTTATTTAATTTTTTTTGTGAAATTTTTAGTTTGGTTGTCGGTTTAATTTTTTGTTTAAAAATAATAATTTCTCCCTTTTTAGTGATATTTGTTAAATTATTATTAATACATTTTAAGAACGTTTAAAATAAACGATCGAATGTATAAGCTTCCATTTTCCATATTCCATAAATAAGATGATGATGATGATTACTGCAAGTAACAAAGTTGCATATGCTTGCAGTTCTTTAAACAATGCCGAAATTTTCAAACGCGTATATTTAAAGACTGAGGAGCTCCCTCGATTCCTCATGGATCCCAACATCAGGTTTCCACTTTAATGACTAAAGGAAAAATTTCTAATTATACCCTTTACAACAACAAAAGAATTTTGCAAATACGTCCACAAACGGCAGAGTAATGTTCAAAGATATCCGTGTCCGTGTTAAATATTATACTATGAGAAGTACTTTTTATATCATCATAATGTGATGTATGGTGTGATGATGGTGGTAATGATGATGATAACTCTAATTGACATAGTTGCATATGCTTCCAGTTCTTTAAACAACGACGAAATCCCCAAACATGTCAGGAGTTAGAACTCCTTCAGTACTTTTGGATGCAGGGTATAGGTACCTTCGAGCAAAATCTTACTTATTTGGTAGCATATGTTTGGACTGTTGAAATGACCATATATGTCAATATATATTTCGAGGAGTTCCCTCGATTCCTCATGGATCCCATAGTCAAGTCACCACTTTGATGTAAAAAGGACCAAATCAAATAAATTACCCTATACATCAAAAAAAGAATTTTGAAAATTGGTCAACAGACGGCGGAGTAATTGTTGAACATACAAATATATATACAGCCGAACGTATAACCGCCTCCTTTTTTTGGAAAATTTAAAAAAAAACGCCATATGCCCAACGATTATCTCAGTGGAGTGAGGTCTCTCGTTTTCAATCTTAATCATACCCGTAAACATAGTTAACATTGTTAGCCCCACCCAAATGTCTATGTTATTTTGATTGTTAATTTAATCAAACGTCTTTATCACAGTCTTTCTATTGTAAACGAAAGCTTTCCTTTTCATTAAATGACTTATTTGATCTCTAGTCCAAGAAATCCATTTTATGACAAACTTTAGTGTCACGCACGTTGGATTTATTATTCCTTTCTGGCGATTGCCCTATTCACTAATAAAACAACAACAAAAAGGATTTTTAAAGTGAAAGAACAAACAAAATAAGACATTGTATAGCATAACCATCATGTAAATATTTTTATTAGGATGGGGGATAGTCAAGTATACATAATGGGAATAATGTAGCATTCCAATGACGAAAAAAAATTTGAAATCCGTCCAGTAGTTTTTGTGTGAAAAATACAAATATTTCTTCTTTGTCAGGCCCCACAAGTGTCACAAGCGAAGCCACCCTATTCTATTGCACAATCTACGCACTTTTGCTCGCATTTGGATCGCAAATTCAGGTTTGCGCTTTTACATAGTATTTTCTATTCATGTCTAGTTGTGTTATCACTTATCAATCTTAAAACATAGTATTTTATCCACATTAATAAAAATATAAATACATAACTTGATGAAAAAATATCGGAAATAATTATGATTTCATCAATGTTATGGTCAAAAACAATCAACAGTTCGTTCAGAGATAATTTACCTCTAACAAGACCGGTTTTTTGCTAGTAGGTAACAAATATAATAAATATTATAAAAATAATAAAAAATAGTATAGATATAGATGCATAGACGTATA
Source organism: Phengaris alcon alcon (assembly GCA_037179445.1). NCBI lineage: Eukaryota > Metazoa > Arthropoda > Insecta > Lepidoptera > Lycaenidae > Phengaris > Phengaris alcon. The sequence goes on from JAYRCH010000235.1 coordinate 218,072, forward strand.
TACTATATATAGATGTCTTTAGCCGAGGCCCCAGTGCGTGCGACATTGTTTACAGCAGCAGATAATACACTGGGTGATTTTTTATTCCGTTTCGAGAGAAATAGGTATGCAATGTGCAGGCTTGGGGACTCCAATCAAGATGTTGTGCTCGCGAATAATGTTTATTAACTACCTATTTAATACACTTACATTACAATTTATAGGGAGGTGATACACACGCTACACCTCCCCCGTATTTTTGAAAAAAAAATTGATACATATATACACGCACCGGCATATTTAGCGGAACATAAAATAAAGGTTTGATATAAGGTATCATATAAGGTTGCTGGCAGGTTTATACGTCATTTAATTTAAAAATAAATATTTTCAATTAAGAAAACAACTGAACATCACATTTTATGCAATTGTTTTAATTTTATTCAAATACACCTTATCTGGAGCGAACTTCGAGTATTTCTTCCTTCTGAAAAAAGACGCACTTCGAGTAGGGATGATCGTTTCATTCGGCTTCGTGTACGTAGAAACCCCCGTTTGACGGCCGTCCAAGCCCGACATGAGTTAGAAGCAGTGCGGGGTGTAACCGTAAAAGAGCATATGGTACGAAGAAGGTTCGAAGAAGCTGGTTTGGGTTCATTTGTGCCCGCCAAGGCTCCAAGGCTCGTGGTAAATCATCGTAGAAACAGGTTAACTTTTGCTCAGGAACATCGACTTTGGAACGCGGACCAATGGAGTAAGGTATTGTTTAGTGATGAGTGCAGAATTCTCTTAAATATAATTGACGGCAGGCAAAGAATATACAGACGCAAAGGAGAACGATACATTCAGACAAATTTTGAAACTACAGTTGCATACTGTGGTGGATCAATAATGGTTTGGGCGGGCATTTGTTTGGGAGCTCGCACAGACTTGGTAGTGAATGACAGAGGGAGTCTGACTGCAGACCGCTATATCAGAGAAATTTTAGAAGAAAATGTCGTACCGTTTGCCCCATATATCGGTGACGATTTTGTTTTTATGCATGATAATGCTCGGCCGCATACCGCTCGGGTAACTCAAGCTTATCTTAATGATATGAATATCACTGTTATGGAGTAGCCGGCGAGATCACCGGATATGAACCCAATACAGCACGTTTGGGACTTGCTGAAAAGAAAAGTTAAGTCCAGAATTCCAGCTCCTGCCAACGTGGGTGAACTGCGAATCGCCGTAGTTGAGGAATGGCGGAGACTATCCCAGGAGGCCATCGATAACATCATTCTCAGTATGCCTAGACGGGTAGAAACTTTAATAAGAGCGCGTGGAGGAAATACGCGATATTAATCACCATTTTTCTAATTTAATTAATTGTTATTTTAATATTAATTTTCACTTTTCCCGGTTACATGAAAAGTTCAAAAATGTTTCACTTTTCACAAATAGCCTTTACTCGCAAAATCTGTTCTTAATGTGATCTCATTTTAAGTAAAACAAATGAAACTTTAAATAACAAAAGAAGTGTAGTAAGTATATTTTAAAATAAATACCATATTTTTTTAATTATGGACCTTTTTTTGTGTTCCGCAAAATATGCCGGTGTGTTTATATTTTTTTCTTATTATTACTTAATATTAAAACCTCCTTAATTACTTTTTTTTGTTATTTTTAGTTCTTACTTAATACTTAATACCAGCTTATTCTAAGTACTACTTAATACTAAGTAATAATAAATACAAATCTGTGCTATTTTTATTTAATATGTAAAACATAATTTTAATTACAATCGTGATGGGTCATGGGATGTTGACGATATATTATGACTCATTGTTTATTTAATACCTAATTGTTTTTAATAAATTTAATTTGTATTATTATATATTTAATTTTAATATTTCCAAACACAAAAAAAAATTGTTACGTCGTCCATATTATTATTTTATTTATTATATTCTCTCATTTAAAAAAAAATACAATCCCCATTTCACTATATAGTCAATCCATTTTCATATTCATTTTCTTAATCATTACATTTCACTTATAATATTACATTTATTTTACTAATATACTTGATTAGTGGACTGGCCAGTCACTTACATTTTACATCATCAGGTACCTTATTATTATTTATCTTTTCTTTTTAAATATATTATGCATGCTTTTTCATAATCATGGTTCAATGAATCTTTATTATTCATGTTTAATATTTACTCATATATAATTTCATAATTATATTTATAGTCGACTTTTTAAATTATTTATTATTATGGTACTTTACTTTATTTATTTTTATACTTCATGTGCGCACTTTATTTGGTACAATACTTTATTTATACACAATATAACGAGACCTTTTTTAAGACTAACCAACACATAATATTATGTCTCCAACCATTTTTACTAAGTGGAGGATTGTTCCCGCCGAGCATGCTCTATGTACCATTTATTTTATTTTTTGTACCATATTTGTACCATATTTTAATACCAAGGGTTTGTTTTAAGGCTTCTTGACCTCCAACAATTCTCACAGAGAAATCTCGTTTACACTATGATCGAATGAAGGATTCCCGTGCGTATTTTATTATTCATGCTATTAGCATTTTATTTATTACACATACAAAGCATTTTAGCTAGTATTTAATTAATGCACTATGGCATTTTTCACCTTAACCTATCCAAATTTATATATAATCCTTTCAATATTTAAAACATCCATTAACCGTTGGGTAATCAGGCCAACAGCTACTAGAAATTCCAAACATCGACGCATCCCTGTCTACCTAAAACAGTCCTATTTCAATCGAATACCTTCTTATGAAACTAAAACCCATATTATTGCTTCAAAATAACATTTCCTTTGCATCCCTACATAAAGATTTAAGTAGCTATGTTACAAACTAAATATCACATTCCTAATCCTCTTCACAAAATATTACGTCATATCTCGTATGAACGTAAATATCTTTTAAGTACATCCATGTAAGTCATAAATTATTTATTACTATGGTTGCATATTGCTTATGCTCATGCATCGCATTGCTAATGTTTTACTTTGTACCATAAATGGTGCATGTAAAGTTGAGATGATCTGTTAAACGACACCAATTATTGATAATCTCATAACATAGACCACCCATATTATCTACTATTAATATTTAATTTAATTGTCTTACTAAAAATACTTTAAATTTTCCCGACAAGAAGTCAATATGTAGATAGTGCCACAATATTAAAATTTACCCAAAATTTAATAACTCAAATATTCTGAACTTTTAACTTACATCACAATTTACAGGGAGGTGATACACACGCTACAGGTACACGAAATATCATATTTATTACTTAGTTTACTTTTCATTTTTTACTGGGTGAAAATTTGTTTTACAACATCGCTATACCGATTTAAAATCATTATAACTCATTTATACATTTAAAAAAGTATTTCAGATAAATAATTTAAAAAAATTACTTAATAAAGTAAAAAATATACTTTGAAATAAAACTAAACCTATTATCTGCTGTTAAAATATTTTAACCTCGGACGACACATTACTATATATTCTTACTCTATGACATTACATTACATCTGTAGGTACATTCTATTTTTGAAAATACTAGCCACCCACGTACCTATAATGTCAAATACAACATAGACTTAACCTAAACTTAACCTATAGATAACATTTAACACCTACCTACTTGATAAATAATATGAAATAAACAAGAAGAGATAATTATAACATGATAAGAAAATCCATAGCAAAATGAATATTCATTTCATTTAAAAGTAAATACTTTTGCTAAGTAGATGGCAAAAATTTCGACTGATGCACCCAGATTGCCAATATTAGGTTTTAGGTTTAAAGATTCTTTATTTCTCAAAAGATTACAAAATCACTTACGAGAAATACATTTTGTGACTTAAAAGTAATTAAAAAATCTACGTGTACAGCGAGCGCATTTAAAATAAATACAACAAAAAGATTACACATAATATTAAGAATACCCACATTTTTTGTTTTACCATTTTTTGTTTTTTATTATATTTATTCAGTATAACAACATTACAATAGGTTACATACATGCTAGATTGAGAAGGTAAGATTTAGTTACGTAAATAATAATTTAAAGATTTTCTTTTGACATTTACATTTCATAATGCTTATTTTAGTAAGTATATTAGGTTTTATTATATTATTGTGTGTGTGTGTGTTTAGACATAGAAAACTAGTTATTTAGACCCTTTTATATGAGTAATTAACAGGGACTTAAACTTTTTTAAGCTTTTACAGTCTTTGATATTTTCTGGCAGTGAATTATATAATTTAGCACCTTCAAAAAGTATAGTTCGCTTTCCAAGATCAGATTTAATGCTTTCAATATGTAAGTTATTTGCTCTTCTAAGATTACGCTTGTTAATATCTATATTTCTTTTAAATGCTATTTGTGATCGAGTATTATTATTTAATATTTTATAAATAAGAATCCATGTATTTAATTTATATAGGTCTGATATATTTAGTAATTTAGTTTTTTTATATATTATATTAGATGACGTTCTATAATCGTATTTTTTAATTATTTTATTTTGTGCTATTTGTATCGTAATGTTTTAATTATTTTATTTTGTGCTATTTGTATTTTACCAATAATTGTTTTATGTGCAGATCCCCACACCTCAATAAGATAATTTAGCTGCGATTTTACAAAAGAATTATAAATTATGTACCTAATGTAATATTAGTCGAAATGTTCTCTATATCGCCTTAAAAACTTTTGCCTCCAAATATAAAATTGTTGGTCCAGTCCCTAATAATACCAATACTGTCTGTTGCTTCGACCTCAGTGCAGACCTCCTCAACTAACTAGACCGTCTCTTTAAATTGCAATTTAATTAGTCAAATTCAACAAGTCAATTATTATTTAAATTGCATTAGGTTTGTACTTAATATTCGCAAATATGACCACATCTCTCATTATCGGTCTAAGCTGCAGTGACTACCAATTCGCCAACGTCGTTCGCAACAGGCACTGTGTATGCTGTATTCCCTCCACCACTCTCCCAGTGCTCCTCTTTATTTAACTCCCCACTTTAAATTCCTTTGCAGTTCCCACAATAAAGACTTTCGCTCCACTAAAAACTTGCTTCTCCTCTATCCTCCACATAATTCCAGTCTTGGCCATTCCTCCTTCCGCGCTCCCCCAGGAAATTAGGATGTTTCCATCTAAAACAATTTTTAAACGCATAGTTCGCCAATTGTATTTAAAATTATTAGCTGTATAAAGTTTTTTTTTTAATGGTTTCAGATTAACCATTGCTTGAAGTGGATATGTATGGTCATTGCTTATGTATATATTATATCTATTGTATTGTATATATTGTAAATTGTACGTATGAGTGCGATTATGTATGATTAGGTAAACATATATTTTTATATATTATATTTAGTAATACATGTATAATGTTCAGTTTACCAATTGCTTTATTGTTATTATACCTGTTTTTTATAAGAAATGCGCTTACTTCAACCTATCTCTGCATCACCCTTAGGTTGGCTGGTAGAGCCCGCACAAGCCCGCCTTTGTACAATCAGTACGAATGGGCCGGCAAGGATCTTAGAGGTACCAAGGCCTTACAGAAAACATGCGTGAAATAACAATGTGAGTAGGGTTAACTTTAGCCTTGTAGTTTAAGATAAGTGGCTAGTGTGCTAGGGCGGTGGTACTGAATTACTTACCATCAGATGATCCGTCTGCTCAAAAAAACGCAGTCGCTTTCTGTCGGAGGTCGCTTTGCTGCTAAATAGTGTCAGGACTGTACCACATTTCGCAATTATGATTATTTTCAATGTTGGACTAATAAACTTCAACTAATGTGGCGGGGATCAGGAACAATCAGGCTTTTTGGACAACCCAACAGTTATTGATAATTATAGCTTCCTACGCCTAAGCCACAGATAGCAAAGCATTTCTCATTAAAACCCCCAGGTGTGGTGCTTAAGCTCAAGGGTTAAAAATAAAAATAAAAAAATTTTAAATAACTTTTTTATTAACGTTTAAGAGTACATGGCGGGAATGTTGTCCTTGCTCCAGTCAATTTCAATAGTCTTACCGGTGCGGGCGCTCTCCTCAGCGGCAGTGGCGATCTTGCTCACGGCCAAAGTTTGCCAGCTGGTGACGCTCATGGGTTCACCATCTGCGATTAGATAGTTACATTTAAAATAAAATCAAACGTAAATATTATTGTGTCCACGTCCAGCCTAGCCCCCACATACTGTAGTGCCTAACAGTGTTATCTAATTGTATATTTTTTACGTACACTGTACAACATCCAAAAAGTGTTCCAGCTCGTTTTTGTAGGCGGTATTGTAGCGCGAGGGGAAGGAGTAGTAGATAGGGTTCAGCAGAATGCCTTCCTGTCCGACGATTGTCTCAGTGGAGTGAGCAGGTCTCTCGTTTTCAACCTTGATCATACCTGTAATCACATAGATCCTATCATTTTCAAAGAAATAAGCAAAATATTTATGGAACAATAATTATAAATACTATCATTATACCGTGTAATATTTTCATCTTCAATTGTTGTTTTCACTTTATTACTTGTAAATAAACTTTTAAATAATGATTTCACGAACCTTTATTTCCGAACACCTCGAGCCTTTGGTCATATCCGTAAGCACTGAATCGGCTGTTATCGCCGATGGCTACTGCACCAGATGGGAAGGTCAGGAGGAAAGCAATAGTGTCGAAGTCGTCGATAGCTTTGATTTCAGGGATGAGGGCTGAAGCTGTCGCTTGCACGCGAACAGGCAGTTCTCCCAGAACCCAGCACGACATATCAATGTCATGGACCAAGCAGTCGTGGAAAACCCCACCTGCAAGTATTAAAATTCCTTAGCTTATTTGAACAATAAGATTAGTTTTGTCACTAAATAATGCGTCTAGGAAATATAGGCAATATAAATCCACTTATAAATATTCTTTAGTAAAATAGTTATACCTCATTTTACTAAAGTAATATTTTCGAACCTGTATTTACTCGTTTTCATATTCTAAGTCTTCAAAACAAGGCTTGATCTTTCATTTTTTAAAGACTGTCTCATGGAACCGTTTTGTAGTTCTTGTACCAGCTCGCTTAACACAACCACCATAGAAATGGTTTATTTCTATAAAGAATAGACAACATTACAGATTGACAAGGGAGAGCGGTAATTTTGTCCATATTGTCTGTATGTCTGTTCCTGTGTAGACAACGTATTTCTAGGGTGGTCATGCTAAGCGCGCTGGTATTCTTTGGGCATGCCCATATGAAATATAAAAAGATAGCCGACAATTCGAGTGAAAACATAGACAAGACTTGAGATAAGGAGTGCCATCTCTATACATGAAAAAGTGTCCGAAAAAAAGCTTTAAATAGGGGATGGCGCTACTGTATCAAGGGTGTAAAGCGGCAAAATTTGAACGGAGTATAGAAAGAGAAATCTTAGCATCTTCGGTTATATTTATAATAGATGTTGCCCGGGACTTCATGCGCGCAAGAATTAATCTCGCGGAAACCGTACATTTTTCTGAAATAAAAAGTGACTTATGTCCTTCACCGTAGTCTACTCTATATTTGTGCTAATTTTTATTAAAATCGGTACAGTAGTTTCGGAGACTATTTAATGCAAACAAACAAACAAAAGTACAAACAAACAAATTCTCTTTAAATTATTAGTAAAGAAAATATTTTTAACTTCGCGAGTAATTTTAATTTTCATAATTTTCTGAATTAACTACTAACTACTACTAAAGTCGTCAAAAAATTTAAATAACTAAACTCAACTCACATCACTCCATCTCTTATTGCTAACTTCACACACACCCTTCTGACTCTATCACCACTATGGCAAAACTATGGCCTATAGCTTTTCTTTCTAAGAGAGATGGGTGCTCCTTTACTCTACTCTAGTTCATAGTTATGAACTGGAATAAATAAATAACTACAGTTTCTACACCTTAACTACATCTATAACCTACACCTACTACATACTTCTGCACCTACTATCTACACCTACACCTACAAACTACATATAATACCTACATCTACAACTACCTACACCTACAAACTACATATAATACCTACATCTACAACTACCTACACCTACCACCTATACCTACACCTACAAACTACATATAATACCTACAACTGCAACTACCTACACCTACCACCTACACCTACTACCTACCCTACAACCTACGTGATTTGCGAAGGAATTATTGACCACTGAGGGTTGAAGATTATTGCAGTATTATCGCTATTGAACAATGGGGGTTGGTGTTAGAAGGGTGAGAATTGAGGGTTACATATTGTATTTATGATGCCAAATCAAAAAAATAAAAAAAATTGGGGTGGGCCATCCAGAGTGCTAAGTGTGAATTTTTCTTTTCGCATTCGATCGTGAGCGCGTTTGGCGTTTACTAGGTATGTGATTTGTACAACGCCATCTAGCTGTTGTAAACGGCACAACTAGGTCAAATCACAGCACAAATTCCTAGTAAACGCCAAACGCGCTCACGATCGAATGCGAAAATAAAAACTCACGCTTAGCACGCTGATCACCTGTTTTAGGGATATAAAAATAGTTTACAACCTATTATCATGCCTACCGAATACACCTGCAAAATTTCATAAAAACGGTCTAGTCGTTTCAGAGGACTTTTCTAACAAATACTGTGATACGAGAGTTTTATATATAAGATACTAAGCTTTATCCGCGGCTCGGCCCGCGTAAATATATCGTATTAGGTATCCCACGCATACTAATAATACTTAAGGTACTCTTTCGGTGTACAAAGGAGCCTATGTTTTAATCCAAAGCCTAAACTACTACCATACTAAATTTCATCGAAATCCGTTCAGTAGTTTTTGCGTGAAAGAGTAACAAGCCTCCATCCATCCCCACAAACTTTCCCATTTATAATAGTAGTAGGATAATATGTGAAGCAATAACTTTGAGTACAGTTCGTTTTACGAGACTTGCGCAAAAAACTTAAAAATTAAAATATGAATTATGGTCCAATTTCGACTATAGTAAATTGGACCATAATTCATATTTTAATTTTTCTTTTATAAAAAAACTGACTTCTATTACAAATATATTTTTTCTGTACGTTTTTATATGCACAATATTATTGTTTTCATTACCTGAAGTCTTCAAGTATTCAATAGAAGGTAAAGGCGAGTCTCTGGCTGTTACTTTAAGAATTTGGACATGCCCAACGACTCCCTTCCTGACTTGTTCCTTTAGAGACCTGTATGCTGGGTCGAATCGGCGATTGAAGGCAGCAAACAGCACTCGTCCCTTAGCTTTTGCGGCGTCGTAACACTTTTTCGTGTCTTCGATACTTTCCGCGATGGGCTTTTCACAGAAAACATCTTTGTTGTTAGCAATCGCGTTGACCACGATGTCGTGGTGCGTGAATGTTGGTGAACCGATGAAAACTGTGTTTACGCTGAAAAAAAACTCATATTAATAGATACATGTGTGCCTACTGTGTATTGGTACAAAGTAAGATATCAAGGTCGGTTTACTTACGCTTTATCCTTAAAGACGCGGTCGCTCTCCTTGGATGTCAGGAACATTACGTCGTCGCCGAGGTTCCAGTAGGACTTCAGGTCTGCAAACGTTTCCTTGCGGTCATCGACGATGTACTTCAGGGTGATACGTGCGTTGTTGACAATGCTCGCCAGATGTATAGAGCCGGCACGACCGAGGCCGAACATGGCACCAACTACTGGTGCTTTTTTGGGTCTACCCATTGTGTTTGTGGTGACGTTGTTCAAGTACCTTGTAAAAACATACATAATATTAAAAAAAAAAACATTTATAGGACAATTTGATGTTTTCATTTATAAGAAATAAGTTTTAAACAGATATTAGGCATATCGAGAATATATCTAACATTTAAGTAGATGATTTTCTGGGGCTTGCTGATTACTTTTCTCGAGACATTATTTTCATTTCAAGTCTGGTTGGATGTAAATCAACCTATTTATATAATATTTAATACGACTTATTGCTTCAAAATTTTTGCCTTAGAATTATGTAAAGTCGGATCTAAGGTAGGTAAATACTTGTTGTAGGATGTAGGTACTCACTCGGTGTGTCGGAAGTCCATCTCGGGATACGTAGGTTTTAGCTCATATGGAGAAGGTCCAGCAAACTTCTTTGTCGCCATTTTTGTCTTTTTACCTAAATATTATTGACATTTTATAGCATAAATAGTCTTCTTTAATACCTTCCATGAGGCGTTAAACCACAGCATAATAAATAAATAATTACAGCACATTGCTTATTTTTCTACAATTATTATAGAAAAACAAGCAATGTGCGTTAATTACAACAGTTTAACAAACTACTATTAAAGTAGTTTGTTAAACTGTGTTTGGTCCTTTAAAGTCTAGATCATTGATTCCCAAAGTGGTCCAGGTGGACCTCCGGGGGGCTACGGGAGACTCGAAGGGGGCTACTGGCATGACAACTTATTGGAGGTTCACAATTATTTGTAAGTCTACGAAAGTTTAACAGATTTACCTAGTGAAGAACTAAAAGCTGGCTTGACTTCACAATATATCAATAGGGTTGTCAAAGCCACCCTACCTAATATAAAGTATTGTACGTTATTTTAGGTATAATATACTCTATATTTTAAGTAGAAAAGAAAGTACGTTAAAATAGTTTATTTCATATGATTTAATTTTTGCCAAGGAGGCCAAGACCCGGAGCAGCAGACTGCAAAAGGCGGCGAAGCCGCCCACGCCTCTTAGTGCCTTTAATTGGTGATTTAACCAAAAATATTTTATTCGAATTGCCATTTCAAAAAGAGGTAAAACGTACCTTTACGTACTGCGTTAGTTTTTTTTTTTTTGAAATTTTATTTGCTATAATAAGCAAAAATTTTCCCGCTCGCTCCGTTCGCCTGGTGTTGATCCTTAAAATAGTAAATATTTTTCTCATATGCACCGTGTTTCAGATAAGAATTAGGTAAAAGTATTGAGTAAATTTTAACAGGTAAAATGAGGAAATTTATTTTGGTCACTCCGCTCTTTTGCTTTCGGCAAGAAGATGGTTCTTCTGCCGCGCATATTAAGAAGATAATTTTGAGAGTGCTCCATGAGAAAAAAGTTTGAGAGTCACTATGTTAACATGAGATAATATTAAATTATTAATAACATTATATTGAATAGCAATAATTACGTACCTTCTAGTTGCAGTAATACTAGTAACTAAATTTCCCCAGCGGCTTTATTTATCTTATATATTATAGTATCTTCGTTCTCTATTGGGTAGCGTGTATATTCGTCCTTTAGTAAGAACATAATTATATTATAAAACATATGAACAGATAACTTTATAATTATTATACAAAGCGAGGATCGTTATCTACCACAGGTCAATCGTAAAATAATATTATATAGGTAATAATACAGCAATTAGCGTAGGGTTCCGTAATAAAGTGATAGGGGGTAGCGCAAATTCAGACGATATTTCCTACAATTCTACATACCTACTTCAAAATCAAACATTTTATGTAGGGTTATGCATGCTGCAGACTTCCGAGGCAGTACCTACCAGTGGTGGTGGTAGAGACTTTTCAATCGTTCCTGACCAAGCTAACAGAACTGGTGAGCACTATGTGTAACGCTGGGACTATATTATGATCCGGAATCCGGCGGGCCCGGGAAAATTCAGAGCACTAAAAACCGAACTCTGCGCTAATACTATATGTTAAACTGTGGGAGAGCCACGCCATCCAGCCATTCGTGTCGAAACACGAATGGGGTCAATACTTCGAGCACACCGAGCAAAACCGGCGTGAAATAACGCTTGCGTTGTATTTTGCCAAGAAGTGAGGTTACCGGAGGCCCAAGAGGGGATTGGGGATTTTAAGGACCAGGAACGCAAGTCGCAAAACCAAAGGAGTTACAAGTAAATCCTCTGGTGTTGCGAGTATTTATGGGCAGCGGTAATCGTTTCCAATCAGGCGATCCGTCTGCACGTTTCCTGGTTCATTTCATTTAAAAAAATGTAGAGTTGAAAATCGAAGTGTCCAGTGTCGAGCTAGTGTCGATGTATGACATTGACTTCACACGACGATTTTCAGCTCTATTTGACGATTTTTAACCGACTTCAGAAAATGGAGGCGGTTATACGTTCGGCTGTATATATACAATATATATTTGTATGTTAAACGATTATTCCGCCGTCTGTGAACCTATTTGCAAAATTATTTTGTTGTTGTAAAGGTTATAATTCGAAATTCGTCCCTTGGTCACTAAAATGGTGACCTGATGATGGGATCCATGATAAATCGAGGGAACTCTTCGAAATTTACATGGACACATATAGTTATTTCGACTTTGTCTGAAGTAGTCGAAGCATATGCTACCAAAAAGTAAGCACCAAGGTATACCATGGATCAAAAAGTATTGAACAGAGCTCTTGAGTCTTTATAGATGCATGTTTGGGGACCTTCAATTTGCAAGTCCCTGTATACTATAGACTTTATATTAACCGATAGGTCATAATACAAGTAAGTACTTTTACGTTAATTCGATATTTTATAAGAATTATAGGCCTTCACTCTTTCAAACATCAGAAGTGGCTCTACCAGTAATGCCAACTGCAGTAAAATGGTAGCAGCTGTTATGTGGAGGATCAAAAAAATCCTAACGTGATTCCCGAGTGAACGAGTAATTTTGCCCTGAGCCCGACTCCCAAGTAAACATCAGCCGACACAAATTCTGCGGTGTGTATTCTACCTTATTAGGTATAATATAATGTATAAACAAAACGGTATCTGTATCAAGTTTATTGCTTAAATAAATTTGTTTTCAAATTAAATAACTACGACTGTATAAATATAAAGGCGCGGAACACGTTATTCTTATAATTTGTTACATGAGACGTAGCTGACGGTATGTGCTAATTTTCTACGATACTTTTATGTCATTCTGCTATAATTTCTGTGTTTAAATTATAATTTTAAATGTTTAATATTAGATCATTACATATGACATTGGCGTTTTGTAAAGGAGGAACATAAAGTCGTTTTTTTTTAAACATAATATATTTAATTAGTCAAAGTATACACCATTGCTATCTATGCACTTTTGCATCTCATAGGTAGTTTAATGATTCCTTTCCTAAAAAAACCATTCGAACAGGAATCAATAAAATCTTTGAAGGCGCTTTGGACTGCACCATCTGAGTGGAATATTTTCCCTTGCAAGAAGTTATCCGAATTTTGAAAAAAAATGGTAGTCTGTTGGAGCAAGGTCCTGGGAGTACGGTGGATGTCTTAGATATTCCAATTGAAGCTCCTCTAATTTGATAGCCGTCTGTTGTGCAGTGTGTGGTCTAGCGTTGTCCTGAAGCAGCAGTGGCCTAGAGCGAATGACCAACCTCGGTTGTTTAGCAGCTAGCTTTTCCATCATGATTTGCAGTTTCTGGGAATAGAAATCTGCCGTAATCGTCTCTCCAGATTTAAGAAAGCTGTAGTGAACGGCACGGCACCGGCACTAGTCCACCAAACGCTCACAAGTAACTTTTTTGAGTCATTTTTCGCTTGGGGCAGGCTTGGTCTGGTTCGCCAGGGTTCAGCCTTTGCGATGAGCGTTTCCGATTATCGTACAGGATCCACTTTTGATCACAGGTAATGAATCGATTTAAAATCCCTTCATTATTGTGCCGGTTGAGTAATGTAACGCAGCAGTCGAGTCGCGTTTGTCGGTTTGTTCCACTCAATTCATGAGGTAATTTCAAACTAATAATAATAATAGTTAATCTCAACTCAAACCTTTCCAATTTGCTTCAAGTGAATTAAAACAGTTTTATCACTAACACCGTAGCCTGCAGTTAACTCGGACGTGGTTTGCGATGGATCCGCTTCCACAAAAGCTTTCAATTCTTCATTATCAACTTTGGTCGCCGGTCTTCCACGGGTTTTATTCTACAAGTCGAAATTTCCAAAACGAAAACGTTGGAACCAAAAACGTACTGTGTTTTCTTTTGTGATACCGCCGCTATACACATAATTAATCCTTCGAGCCGTTTCAGCGGCACTGGTGCCACGGTTTCCACTCGTACTCGAAAATAATACGATCATAGAAATCAGCTGTGAGCCAACTTTCTGTTAAGCAAATAAAGTCATATTCACTCTGAGCGACCATAGATAGAAATGTATTAGATTTTGTTCGTAAGCCCCTAACATTTTGGTAATAGCCATTAATTAGTGTTGACATTGTTAATAATTAATTTAATTTGATATTTTAAAGTGGTTAAGAATACGAAAAAGAAACCTTGATGATAATCACAAATCACTAATGAAAAATCTAATGTTTTGCAAACAAGTATGAAAAATAATATTTTGTAACATAAGCTAAAGCCTGTACATATGTAAGAACAAAAATAATAACTACATAAGCTGGAACTAAAACTTGTACATATAAAAAACGCAGTATAAGAACAAAAATAATAACTACAATTACAGTTGTATTGAGTAATAGTTGCATAAGAAGAGCGATAAATATTTAGAATTTTATGTAAGAATAGTCACTTCAATTTGTCTAGATCAATATCTTTAGAGATATATATAGCTTTTGATTTATCGTTTTTTCGCATCATAATCTTACAATCGCGAACCCATAAGTAAGAATAGTTTAAGTCCTTCTTCAGCTGTCTGGTTCGCTTCAGAAGAAGTTTTTTATTCGGAGTAAGATGGTCGCTCACATACAGGTTAAGTGATGGGCCTGGAAGGCCTATGTCTGCAGTAGTAAGACCACGACGAGCGCGAACCGCTGACAGAAAGCCATCCTTGCGAATACGCCGAATAAACGTGACTATTATTGCCGGTGGTCTATTATCCGCAACATTGTCTGTGGTAGAATTGACGCTTGGCCTACCAAAGCGAGGTACACGGTGTATGTGATCGATGTCCACAGGTTCTATAATAAAGCCGACCTTGTTGGATATGGAATGCAGTATGGTGACAAGGTTCTCGCCTTTAATCAAAGGTACCCCGGAGATTTCAACATTATTCATTCGTGACTGTTGATCTCGGTTTTCATTTTCTTGCTTAAGACGTGCGACCGTTACTTGAGCAGCATCGAGGTCTTGTTGCAATTGACTTATAAGGGCCAACTTCTTTTCTACTTCTGTTAGCCTATCGTCAAAATAGCCGAGTCTAGACTCCATGCTACCCCAACTGTCTTTGAGTGCCTGCACACCCGATGATGTGGATTTTATATCGGTCTTCATATCCGAGAAATTCCGCCCGAATATAATAATAATATAATATAATTATACCTAATAATAATAATATCTATGCAGGTCGCTTCACACCATGTACACAACTTTTGGTACCAGACAACGGGAAGTATATTTAATACTTATGTATATTTTATAATATTATTTAAGATTTTGATTATATTATACACATATTTAATATACATCCATGACCCAGGAACACAGAAAAATGTTTGTTCCTTTGGCGGGATTCGAACCCGCGACCTCCAGCTTGAGCGCCAACGCTTAGTGCGTGCGTTCGTAACGCTAACCACAGAGCCACTGAAATCGTCAAATTAATAATTTAGTTAATATTTTACATACATACATCTGGCGAACATCCTTAACAACCCTCGCATTACCCTGAAGTACGTCGTTGATAACCGTAAGGAAAAGTTCGCGGACCTTAAGTCCTACTAGAACCTCAGCGATAACGTCGCGTTCCTGTCTCCTAAGGAGTTTCTGACTCCTTCGTGATCGACCAAGATCGTGTCTACATGGACCAAACGTAAGTGCAATCAGCTTTATTTATAAAAATATATACAGTGTGTGTCTTTCTCGAGGCTAATAGATTTTAACAGCAGATAATAGGTTCTATTTAATCAATAAACATCCTATTACCTATTGGGGGTTGCAACCCTCATCGGCTAAGACCCCAAACGACTGTTTTGTATGTACTTTGAGTAATCTTATTTTCAACAACTGATTGTCGGTAGAACACGCCTCGTGTTTTGTCTCTTAGCCTCAAGACGATACTCACTGGTTATTTAAAAAAATACTTCTATGTAATAACGTAGTTAAATTAATTTCAGTGTCAACACCATATTTATTGGCTCCCCAACATTCATGACTCGGTCGCTAACAACAAAGATATCTTTTGTGAAAAACCTATAGCAGAAAGTATCGAAGATACGAAAAAACGTTACGATGCAGCTAAATCCCAGGGTCGTGTCCTGTACGCTGCCTTCAATCGCAGATTCGACCCAGCCTTCAGGTCTCTGAAGAAACAAGTCAGGAAAGGAGTGGTTGGACATGTCCAAATTCTTAAAGTAACAGCCGGAGACTAATTTCCAAGGAATACTTGAATAAAATATGTAATATACATACAATTATTATTTTCAATTATAATTATTAGACATACATATTTCGAAATAAATAATAATAATAACGATAGCTCTTATTGAAACTATCTAATTTAAAGAATCTTCAAACTTTAAGAAGATTTCAGAAAGAATTAGGATCATACGATATAACATTCATTACATTCAGATCCAAAAACTATATTTTTTATTAATGTTTAACGTCAAGTACTTTATGGTATGCTTATAAAGTTAAAATCAATCCCACAAAAACATTACCTAGATGAAAAAAGGCAAGTATTTCCTTCGCAAAAAGGTATGAGATGTCGTAGAGACCAAGTGAAATTCAAGATAGTCCATTTAATTAATTACTCATAAAAATTGTTACCGTATGTGGGAAATTTTATTTTTATAATTTATTATATTAAATAATGACTTGGCAATGAGCACTATAATAACTCAATATATAAATATTATGGTTAGGTACTATTAGAACTATTACTACTATTATTATTATTACTACTATTGTTATTATTAGGGCTAGTGATTGCTTACCATCAGGCGGTCCATTTGCTTGTTTCTAGATCTATTCCATAAATAAAATGATTACTGGTCGTGGACAAGTGCGTTCTCGAATCAAGTAGGTAAGTTTCTGTGCTGATTGATCATGCTAAAAACTCTTTAGTAAAATTATTTTGAGCGCAATCGGACAATAACTTTTAAATTAATTGCGCGTTGATAGTTACGGAACCCTCCTTAGACATGTCCTGATATACTCTTGGCTTACTGCCGTTTAGTAGTTTATCTACAAACCTGTGTTGCGAGCAAAACACTGTGAATCCTACAGATATAATAGATCTTGGTTAGGTTGTTTTTTACCCGGCGGAAGTGTGGTGAAGAAATTTAAAAGTAGGTGGTGGAGTGTGATCCATCCTAATACGGCTATAAAACTTGTACCTTACGAAGAAGCACAATATTTACAATTGTTTATTGTAGAAGAACTATATTATGTATGATGTATCTTAAATCCTTTAAGCTTAGTAAGTAACGATAGTCAGCCTTATTAACTAATGGCCCGTTTCATTAACCTATCCAATAAATGTTTGTTAAAAACGTCACATTTGGTATCATTTGCCGGTTATGAGAAAATATAATATCGTAAAAGTATCATTGTCGTGTGCGGTGTGACAATAAAATATGGTCAAACGTTACATCATTATAATCTATGTACAAAATTTCAGGCATAGCGCGAGTTATGCCATATAAGATTTAGGTGTACAGCGAAGTAGTTCATAAGCGAATTAGGTACAACACAGGATAGTCAAACAGCGCGTAAGTCCAATAGGTATTGATTTCTTTATTTTATTTATTTATTTTTAACAAATTTTGAAAGCAATGTATAATACAAACTCGGTGTCACAAAAACCTGGAAGGTTTGTCCGTACACCGGTGCATCTATCATCAAATGCTCAATTTAGATATTATAACATTACTTATTAACTTAGAACAAAATGTTAGTAAAATAACAGTAAAATGTAAATACAAACAAAAAAGCTGTTTACAGTTTCAGTCGCACTCGTGGTAGGCATGAGGCGTCTAATGCGCGAGCGGCGCGGGCGCACTGCACAGTGAGTGCGCCCGCGCCGCTCGAACATAAGGTAACAAACAACTTGTTCAAAACTGGTATCGCACGAGTACAGGCACAGGGGAAAATAGTTGAGAGGTTTTATAATTTTTATTTTGATATTTTTATTCGTTTCATCCTTTTTCTTTATTAATTTAGTATCTATTTATTTAATGAATTGTAAAAGTATGTTTTTAGTTCACTTTTTATATTTTTATCATTGATGACGATAATTGATTTGAAAATGACGTTTAGCGCGGGTTAGTGGTTCTATGAATTATGTTTACCAACCGTAGAGGTGTAAAATCAAATACTTTCACTATTAAAACGAAAAAATTTACCCTATTTGAAGTAAATGCAACGGAGCTAAATAAATCATGTCCTGTAACAAAATAACTTTATAGAATGTCATCGTCGCTTAGATGGAATTAAAAGCGTCGAGCATGACCGATCACAGCGCGAGAACTCCCGAATGCAGTTTTGGTTTCGGTCGTAATTTCGGCAGGTTTTCCGCCGAAACCGAAACTAAACCAAAACCCGTTTTTTTGCCGAACTTCGACCGAAACCGAAACCGAACATTCGGAAACCTATTAAAAAGATCATTTAACAATATTGAAAGGCTAAATTAGAAATTTATTAACCTAATTACTTTTTTGGTTTTTTGTGTCGGTTGTTACTTAAAAATTGTCAAAATTTTCTTTTATGTTACGCTTTTTAAATTAATTATTTTCTTCTAATCGGTATCTGCGAAGTCCATTTGATATTCTGATTATGCTGATGCTACCGAAGTCCTCCTGCTACGGAACTCCTCGAAATTTATATGGACACATATATTGATTTCTACTTTTCTGAAGTAACCCAAGCAAATTATGCTACCAAAAAGTAAGATTTTCGACCAAGGTATACCCTGGATCCAAAAGTACTGAACAGAACTCCTGAGTCTTTATAGGTATCTATAAAGACTTAGGAAGAAGAATACATGTTTGGGGATTAGGCATTGTTTAAAGAACTGCAAGCATATGCCACTATGTCAATTACAGTAATCATCATCATCACTACCATCACCACAACATAAATCATCACATTATGATGATATAAAAGGTACTTCTTGTTGTGGGTAGGTATCTTAGGATAATATTGTAAGGTAAAGTAAGGCCAACCAGACGAGATAAAGAATGTAAACAAATTTTCAGGGGTTCAAAACATTTTTATTTGAATAAATTATTATAAAGATCGAATTTTAATCGCTGTCGTCTGTACTAGACAAAGATGATTCATCGGAAGAGTCCGAGTCCGATTGTATTATCAATCATGTTGTCAATATTGCTATAAAAATTGTCCTCGACTTCAAAAATAAAACTAACCGAAACGGAATAATAACAACAAAAAACCAAGTAAATACGGAGACGAAAAAATATGTATCACTTCGAACGCAATCCAAACAGGAATGAACTTGTTCACGATTGTTTGGCGGACCAAATGTTGACAACTGCGGCACTGGCCGCTTTCCTGTACCACGAAACACGCTACGACAGCTGTCGTCGACCAACTGACGTCATTATTGCATACGAGTGATAAGGACAGATATAATATTAACTCACTTTCATAATGCAACTCAGTAGCGGTCCGTTTATTTACGTTTTTTATCTCTTCTCGTTGGCCTTATTTTAGTTCTAATTTTGTAGTAATAAATCAGTTGTTCGTCCGACGCCTATGACGTCCGATACGTAATATGCAGACAGCGGTGAAAAATACTACCGAACTTTAAAGTTTTTGTCGATACATTCTGCGCAAGTGTAGGGAAGTGTTTAAAAAATAGAACTGATTGTTATTTGGTATGGAACACGCGCGACCGCCCTCAGAATTGTGTTAGGACGGTAGCTCCGTCAGCCAGACTGACGCGTGAAATCGGTGGAAGACTCAGTTTAGTTTGTATCTCAAAGCTTCTGGAGTGCACAGTGAAAAAGGCGAAGTTCAAGCTAGTTTGTTAATTATCTAATCGTGCCAGAAGGATTTGATGTGTACGAGACGTTTACGTTCGATAAGGAATCGTGATGACGTTTAAGTGTTGTTGGCTAAGTTTGAGGCTCATTTTGGCGTTAAGACAAATTACTTTAGCAAGGTACATTTTTTTTACAAGAAATTAGGAAGAAGGCGAGACGATTAATCAATATGTAACTAACTTAAAGTTACTGGCAAAAACCTGTCAGTTTCAAATATTGGAACAGGAGCTACTACTACGTGACCGTATAGTCTGTGGAATCAAAAATACCATCGTATGCGACAGGATTCTTGGATCGGAGGATCTAACTTTGGAAATGGCGATAAAAATTTGTCAAGTTGACGAGATTTCGTGCGACAGTCAGCGTTTACTTGAAGAATGCGACGCAGGTGAAGGCGGTAAACGCGGGCACGTAGATGCACCCGAGGGTGAGCTTTAGAATTAGGGTAGGTAGGGTAATTGAGGGTAGCCTGAATTTATATATTTTGATGGTTTGGTTTCGTGTTAGTTACCCCATCATTTTGGTACCAATTTTAGGACGAGGAAATGATATTTTACTTTTTATAGCCATTTTTGTGCTTAAAATTTTTATATTTTTTTCACGTTTGTCACAAAAGTTACTTACGTACGTAAATCTGTTTTTATCACTCAAATGTTTCTTTATATAATTATATTATATAAATTTAATTTTATGTGTAAATAATATAAAATAAATTAATTGTAAAAAACACGTCAACCTCAAAAATTTGTGTAGTTTTGGGTTAGGCTGGAGTTTCTATATCACATTCAAAACGTCTTCGGAGTGGTAACACGGCCTTACAAAAAACCAGCTGGTAAATAACGTTTGTGTAGTTTTGGGTTAGGTTAGGTTAGAACTTTTTTATCGCGTTAAAAACGTCTTCGAAGTGGTAACACGGCCTCACAAAAACCCGGCGAGAAATAACGTTTATGTAGTTTTGGATTAGGTTAGGTTAGAACTTTTTTATCGCGTTAAAAACGTCTTCGAAGTGGTAACACGGCCTCACAAAAACCCGGCGTGAAATAACGTTTATGTAGTTTTGGATTAGGTTAGAACTTTTTAATCACGTTCAAAACGTCTTCGGAGTGGTAACACGGCCTCACGAAAACCAGGCGTAAAATAATGTTTTGGGTTAGGCTAGGTTAGAACTTTTCTATCACGTTAAAAACGTCTTCGGAGTGGTAACACGGCCTCATATACGCGTTCAATACGTTCATATTATTGTTTTTATTATTTATAAATTATACCTGTTTTGAAAAATCCTTTTTAAAAATAATTTTGAGTAAACTTTAGTAAATGTCTTGAAAAAGAATTATTTCAACTGCTTAGTTGAGATTGAAGTATCACTTAGGCTGCGCAGCAGCATTTCCCGCATCGCCGGAGACGTGACAGCTTAACTTTGTGACTAATGTTGTGAAAACATACCTAAGAAATACAATTTGAAATAATAAGACCTTGTGGGAATAGTGGAAGCCCCAAAGGGAGATCTCCGACTGAGCGAAGTGGTATGTTCGTTCAGGCTGAAGCCCACTTGTATGCAATTCAGATGTCGTATATATAGTGTCGATCTTAGAAAACTTCGATAGCGCGATTCAGGATCGTGGCGCGTATTGATTCGCCACATGACTACCCCCCGAAGACCGGAGGTCGAATCTTGAGTCGCCAGTGCCAGGGAGTTGCACGGACTCCAGTGAGTCGGGGTGCTGCCGTGGCCGTGCCGTGTCGTGGTCGTACTCACCGCGCAGCGTCTCATACCAATGCTCCGCCGACAGGTCACAGGGCCGACTCTTTCACACAATCGACGACTGATACATAAAAAGCATGTCCGTTATCATAACTATCACTTTTGTTTTCTGTAATACAAACATTAATATCGTACATCTTTTTTTGCTATAATTTTACACATTCTTGCATAATGACCGTGATTCTCGCACACGTAACAACTGAATACCAATAGCCGGATACGAAGCCGGCTCCGCGCTCGATCCTCCGCACCGATCGCATCGCACGGCACCAGCGCCGCCGCCACCGCCACGTGCTCGCGCCCCGCGCCAGAAAGGCGCCGAAACCGCCGCCCGCCCCCGCCAGTATAGAAACCTGTACTTTTTTTCAGGTTGTAGCGGACCAATAAGCGCCACGATCCTGAATCGCGCTATCGAAGTTTTCTAAGATCGGCAAAATTTATACGACATCTAAATTACATACAAGTGAGCTTCGGCCTGACCGAGCATACCACCTCGCTCGGTCGGAGATCTGGGATTTGGGACTTCATGGGTCTGCTGAGGTTCATTTTGGGTTTCCTGAAAACAACGAAATATGATAATATATATATATATATATATATATATATATATATATATATATATATAAATTATCATATTGCTATACACCCGGTCATCGAGCTTCTAGATTCAAAATTTAATGTTTGGTATTTGGATGATGGGACCCTTGGAAGCGATGCACCCACTGTACTATCAGACTTCCGCACTCTGATCCGCGAGTTCCAAAAAATAGGTCTGCAGCTGAACCTAGGTAAGTGCGAACTTTTTGTGCCAGACAGTTGTGGGGATAGAAACGCGATTATATCCAGCTTTAAAGAAATAGCTCCACAACTGTCTGTCATTGACAAGGATTCGCTCTTCCTTTTGGGCTCACCTATTTTAGACGAATCTCTCCCGGACTTCTTAGATAACAAATTACAAAATTTTAATGAAACTTTAGACCGCCTCCTCCAAATTAACTGTCACATGGCCTTTACCCTAATCCGTTTTTGCATTTTCGTACCTAAATTGACATATGTCTTACGGTGTTGTCAACTGTGGAAGTTCCCTCAACTTCTCAAACAGTTGGATGATACCATAAGACAAACGCTCTCCACTATTTTGAATACAAATTTCGATGACCGCGCATGGACTCAGGCAACGCTTCCAGTTAGGTTCGGTGGCCTGGGTGTTCGAAAGCCCTCTGACATATCGCTTCCGGCCTTCTTGTCCTCAGTCCACGCGAACCATAGTCTTATCTCCAAAATACTACATCACCCATCCTACTCCAATACAGTTACCTTTCTGGACGAGGCCAAGGACGCCTGGAGCGTAACTAGTGCTTGTAGCGAATTGCCTGACAATACTTTTTCCCAAAGGCTCTGGGACGAGCCACTCTGCAGACTGGTACGGAATAATCTTCTTAATACGTCCTCCAGTCCTGTGGAGCAGGCTCGCCTCTTAGCTGCGGAGAAGTGGGAGTCGGGCCTTTGGCTACAAGCATTACCGTCACCCAATACGGGCACATTGCTGGATCGAAAAGCTTTCCGGTTAGCTACTTCCCTGCGTCTTGGCACCCCCCACGTCGTCCCCCATCGCTGTGTTTGTGGTGCAAATGTGGACAGCCTCGGACACCACGGGCTGTCCTGTCAACGAAGCGCCGGCCGCATCTCCCGACATCACTGTCTGAACGATCTCATCCGTCGGGCTCTTGTCACCGCCGGAGTGCCAGCTGTGCTGGAACCCTCTGGTTTGGCGCGCGACGATGGCAGGAGACCAGACGGTATGACCCTGGTCCCTTGAAGAGTGGGACGGGCTCTTGTATGGGACGCTACTTGCGTCGATACACTTGCTCCGTCCCATGTCCAGGGCACCTCGAGTTCTGCAGGTGCGGCCGCTAATCAGGCGGAAAACCTCAAGCGGCGCAAATATGAGAACCTTAGTGGGGATCTCATATTTGAACCGTTTGGGGTTGAAACCTTAGGTACATGGGGTCTGGGTGCGCACAAACTTTTCGGAGAAATCTCCAAAAAACTCATTGAGGCCACCCGAGACCCCAGAGCCGGCACCTACCTGGCCCAGAGAATAAGTATCGCAATCCAGCGAGGAAACTCTTTGAGCCTTCTAGGTACTCTGCCTGGTGGGGATGACCTGGGAGATTTCTTTTTTTTGTAGCATTTTAAGTTTTGGAGTAGTTATTATTTTTTTAGTACTTACCTACTTTTATGGTTTTTATATATATATATATATATATATATATATATTATCTTATATATATATGTATATATTGTTCAGCAATAATTAATAATAATTTAATACTGATTACTGACAAAAACAGGCACTCGGTGTTGAGAGTCTCCATACACGGCAGCATCCCCAATTATTGCCAAGATCTTTCGATCTGTTTCAGACAGATCTTCTTCTCTTGATGGTCCACCGCCTGTACCAGAAGCATCACGCCGCCTAGCTGCAGCTCTCGACTTGGCTTTGTGTTTTATATCAGCCCAATACTGAACTTAAAGGACAAAAATTGTAAGAAACAGGGTGAAGACAGTATGTATCACTCTTTTATATAGGTTCTATATAGATAGGTGAATATTATCACAACTTTTTATCAAAGAGATAATATTAAGATGTGTATTCATTAGTAAATGATGTGTTGAATAATATATTGATATAATATTAGTATGATAATGAGGTGAACTCACTTGCAAGTAATTTTTAGTAAGTAAAAACAAAGTTGTTTTGTAAAGGACACTTACTCGTTTCCACCGTTGACCACTTTTATTAGCTCCTGACCCATGAGCGTTTAATTTTTGGGCAAGATCTTCCACTCTCTGTCAATGGTCTCTTTCGACCTTGCCCCGAGACCAACACCTTTGGCTAATGATGAATGATCAGTCAAGTGGTCCAACCACAGAAATAAATCAAGATAGAACGGTTAAGCCGGCGGCAAACGCGTGTCTCAATCTTGCACTATAGCGCAAGATTCGTCGAACGCTCATTCAGTTAGCGCGCACGTCTCTTCTTGATCACACCGAAGAAATCGTGCAAAAAATGCCGTATTGTGCAGTGTCTAATTGTAAAAACAGAAGTTCCAAAGTGAATCGGACGAAAGGAGGTATTTCTTTCCATGGGTAAGTGATTTTTTTTATCTGAATCCTTTAATTACTACAAGAAAACATAAAAATACGACAGCTGCCGCGATTTTCAATGTAAAACGACGACACGACATATTCAATATCCATTACCCGTTTCAACACTTTTTCTAGTCCTCTTTTCAAGTGTAACGCGCAATGTGAATGAAAGTATGCGATAGGTTCAACACAGACGCTCCACTAGTGTTGCGTCGTTGCACTTGAAGTAACATTTATCGGTAATTACCGGTAATCTCAGATAAAAAGACGTGTTGTTAAACTAAATGTGAATTAACATTAGTATTTCAATACCAATAAATTATAGTGCACTTTTTAGGGGTCCGTAGTAACACAGACCTCTTGTACTTTCGCGATATCCGTCCGTCTGTCCATCTATCAGTGATTTAGCGTCAGTGTTGGCATTGTTGGCCGACAGGATTATGACGTGTTCAGGGCCGTAAAATTATCGTTTTTTTTTCAATTTATCGTACAAACAGATTTTTTTTAAAGCCTATTTATTGTGAGCTATGTTAATTTTTAATAAGCA
The DNA here is from genome assembly GCA_037179445.1 of Phengaris alcon alcon. NCBI lineage: Eukaryota > Metazoa > Arthropoda > Insecta > Lepidoptera > Lycaenidae > Phengaris > Phengaris alcon. Next base: position 243,545 of record JAYRCH010000235.1, read on the forward strand.
AAATAGTGAATAAACAATATTTAATTACAAAACAATTTTTTTTTTCTAAAATAATTTAATTTTTCAATAAATTAGAAAGGCAGACGTCTCACTTATTATTATTGAGCGCGAAGTATGAAAATAATTAATCATTATTTTCTGCGTTTATTAATAGTCATATCTAATATGACGAGGTAATTTTTTGTCAATTGTAAATAATATAAATAGGACTTTTATAAATACAATGATTGATGCATCAATGGATCCATGGAAGAGAACTTTTTTTTTAATGTACAAAACTATCGTATTACATTTCTGGTTAATTTTTTGAACGGGAATATCTTATTAATAACTAATATATATATCAATAGTCTTAAACGTACTCTCTCTACGTTCTACTTAAAAGTAGATGATTAGAAACTCAGAAAGTTAATACGAGAGGGTAGCATAGTGAAATTTCAATTTTGGTGGGAACATTTGAACAGAAAAAAATTATCGCAAAATGATGTTGCATACGTTGGATTATCGTACAAATTCGTCACATAACGACACCTCTATGTTTGATCGTACGAAGTGTTAAATTATGTGATGTGTACGATAATTATGTGACGAATGCTAACGCTGTTTAGCGTCCAAAATTTGCATGGATTTGTCTACGCGTATTTATTATGCCGACAGAGTGATGGCATATCACGGAAAACATATTTTTAACCCCCGACGAAAAAGAGGGTGTTATAAGTTTAACGTGGCTGTCTGTTCATCTGTGTATCTGTCTGTGGCACCGTAGCTCCCAAACGGATGGACCGATTTTCATTTAGTTTTTTTTTATATCATAGATAATTTTATTCCGAGTGTTCTTAGCTATGTTTCATGAAAATCGGTTCAGCCGTTTTTGAGATATTCGTATTTTTGTTAAAAAAGTCACGAGATCGGTCGAGTTTCGATGAATCCGTTGTGTCGGGGGTTGTTTAAAATTTTTAATATTGTCTTGTTTAGGGATGTTTTTTTTTTTTTTTGGGAAAAGTTGTTAACGTAATTTGAAAACATCACTCGGACGTACCATTTTTTTTCTTGTACTTGCTACTTATGTATACCTTATGTTATGTATACCTAATGTTTGGTGTTATTTATAGGTTTCCCAAGGATCCTGATACCAAAGCAAAATGGATCGATGCCACTGGTTTGAAAAATTGGTTCCCAAATAAAAACAGCACAATCTGTTCCGCTCATTTTAAAGAAGAAAATTATAACATCACCAATAAATGGAGAAGATTGTTTCCCAATGCATATCCGACAGTTGAAGTATGGAAATCGGAAACCAAAGTGAGTACTGTACATTCACGTTACAAACGTGAATTCACATTACACGCACAAATCAGTCACGTTTTTATTTTTCTTTAAAAAGAAAAATACTTTTGATCGCTATTTACACACTTGAAGTTCTGTTTACTAAACAAGCTAAGTAGTAATTAGCCGTAATTAATTATATCTTTTGAATTTCCAGTTCTTACCAATGGAACAACCTGGACCTTCAACATCTCAAAATATTACTACGACGTCGAAAAAACGAAAAATTAAGCGTTCGATTGATGTGGTTAGTCTATTTTTTTTATGAATTTAAGTAAAGAAGGTATATTAAAGGTCTCATATTTACAAATCCTTACCATCCTATTTATTTTTCAGGACTTGTCAGATACTCCTAGAAAAAAGAAGTTGAAGTCTGAACTTGAACGTTCTAAGACTGCTTTAGCCTTGAAACAAAAACAAATCAAACGATTGCGAGAGCAAACCCGACGGCGTAATAAGAAGATTTGTAGTCTTGTTGCTGTACTTGCTGATCTGAAGAAAAAATCGTTGTTAAATGTAGAGGAGGCAGAAATGCTGCAAAGTATGAACGTCAAAGTCAAGGATCTGTATTTAAGGCAGCAAAAAAACAAGTCTTCTGTTAGTCGGACTAAATATTCACCTGCACTCAGAAGCTTTGCCCTCACGTTGAACTACTATTCACCGAAAGCTTATGATTATGTTCGACAAACATTTTATAAAAGCTTACCCCATCCGCGTACCATACGAAAGTGGTATGAATCTGTAGGTGGAAATCCAGGCTTTACAAAAGAATCAATCAACGCTGTTAGACTAAAACAAATGAGTATGGAGCATCGTCTGTATTTTTGTTTGACTATTGACGAGATGGCCAATAGGCGCAAAGTCGAATGGGATGGTAAAAATTTTCATGGATACGTGGATTTTGGTGACTCTTTACAAAGCGACCAGGCTTGTGAAGCAAAAGAGGCGTTAGTTTTTCTTTTAACTTGCGTAAATGGCAATTTTAAAGTACCAATTGGTTATTTTCTGGCAGCCGGCGTTAGTGGGTTGCAAAAGAAAAATCTTTTAATAACCTGTCTCGAGCTACTGAATGAAAACGATATAACTGTAGTAGCGTTAACCTTTGACGGCTGCCCATCTAATTTAGCGATGGCAAAATTATTAGGTTGTTGCTTAGAAACTTCTAGACTGAAAACAGTTTTTAGCCACCCAGTAACTAACGAACCTGTAGCTATATTATTAGATGCATGCCACATGCTTAAGTTGATAAGAAATGCCCTTCAAGCGTACAAAAAGTTGTACAGTGAAGAAGACGTGCCTATAGAGTGGAGCTACTTAGAAAAACTTCATACCTTGCAAGAAAAGGAGCAGTTTCACGGCTGCAACAAATTACGTAGAGCACACATAGACTTCCAAAATCAAAAAATGAAAGTCAAGCTTGCTAGCCAATTACTTAGTAGTAGCGTCGCAGACACATTAGAAATGTGCAGGGATGAATTCAAATTAGATGAATTCGAAGATTGTGGCCCCACAGTTAAATTTTTGCGAATTTTTAACGATCTTTTCGATATATTGAATTCAAGGTCACTGAAAGCTTTTAGTTTCAAAAGACCCTTAACCTTACATAATAAAGAAAGTACGCTAACATTCCTACAAACAGCTGAAAATTACATAAAATCTTTGAAAAATGCGCAAAGTACTCCGATGATATCTACTTCAAGGAAGACTGGGTTTCTTGGTTTTTTAGTATGTATTCACAGCACGAGACACCTTTTTCAAAATTTGATAGAAAGAAACCGAATTGATTTTTTATCTATGTACAGATTTTCACAAGATCATTTAGAACTGTTTTTTTGTAATGTGCGTTCTCATGGAGGCCATAATAACAATCCCACAAGCCGGCAGTTTAAATCTTATTATAAAAAACTGATAACACATGTAGAAATCAAACACACGGAGGGCGGAAATAGTATTGACTTAGAAAAAATATCTATTTTGAATTGTTCTGCAATATCAACTATTAACGCCACTGCAAACAGAAACGCGCTTGTTGAGAACCAAGAAGAGCAGAATATACTCGTATCTGATGATTTTGAATCAATTTTTAACAACTGTTTGGATTTTTCGCAATTTTCTATTCAGGTGATCACATATATATCTGGGTATGTAGTTAGTTATCTCACAAAAAAAATTAAGTGTAAGATTTGTATGGGTGCCCTTATATCATCGGAATGTGATAAAAGACGTTGCACATTGATAACTTTTAAAGGCAAAGGTGGGTTAGTATATCCCTCTCAAGATGTAGTCAAAATATGAAAAATGGTTGAATCTATAGTTAAGTATGTAGTAGACAAGTACCAAAATTTCGCCTTAAAGCCACAACAATCTAAAGCATTTATTGTAAATAAAGTAATTGCTCATTTTGTAGGAATAAATATATTTGACTCAATTAGTTTTCATCAATTTGATCAATCCCCAACGGAAAATCACTTGGTTCATTTAATAAAGGCTATAGCTGAAAGATATTTAGATGTTCGTTTTCGTTATCTAACTACGTCAATGAAACAAGCTATAACAAAACGTCAAATATTAAATAAATATGTCCTTTTCCAAGGTCAATAGTTGCCTCAAGGAAACTCAAATTGTAATATTCAAATTAGAACACCTGTGTGTCTTTTGGAATCTTTTTTTCTTTTTATGTTATATTGGCTAAATCGAAAAGCTATAGCGCTTCGGAATGAGCACGCCGAAAGAAATAATAATATTATAAAGAGGATTTAAATGTTTGATTTACATGTTTTAAAGGGCCTTGCATTTATATTAAATGCACAGTATATATATAAGATAGGTATTTAATTGGATACGGACTAATTCTGTATTGCTTAAAATCGCTTCGTAAATAAGTCATTATGTCTCGTAAAAAGTAAATAATAAAAAATGGTTATTGTGGGTTATCACTAATAGATAGACATATACCATTGCAAGCTTTTTGTAGAACTTTTTAAGGTGTACAATACTGTAGTACATTATTATGATCCATTTCTTAGGGTTCAGCCAGCGTTTCAATTTAAGCCCCAAAAAATGTGTTTATTTATGACTTTACTAAAAACCTCTAAAATTTTCAGTGTTTCCCTACTATATTATGTATGTATTATACATATAAACCTTCCTCTTGAATCTATCTATTATTATAATAAATCTATCTATTTAAAAAAACGCATCAAAATCTGTTGCGTAATTTAAAAGATTTAAGCATACATACATACATACATAGAGACAGCGGAAAGCTACTTTGTTTTATACTATGTAGTGATAAGGATTTTATTAAGCTGGTTTTAATAGCAGTCTTAAACTTTTCTAATAACGGAGATAATTTCTGTTTTTACGTGGGAGGAAAAAAATCAAATCAAAACAATTTCAATATCTATTATACACAATAAATAAACCCATTTTCTTAGTTACCAGTGTATTACAATTATGCGTGAATTATTTTTGATTACGTGATAAAAAATAAACATTGTCTAATATGATGTTGTTTTATTTATAAGGTACTTGATCAATAAAATCCGCAATTAAAAATTACACACCTAATAACAGCATCGACCGACTCGGTAAAACACTGATTTCGGTTTCTATTTACCGATATGTTTTCGATTTGTTTCAGTGCATGTCACATCACTATTGCGTTAGTAATGACGTAACATTGGGGGCGTGGCTTGTGCAAAAATTGACACGAGCGATTCCTTAGCGACGCACACGCGTCGCCGTTCTATCTTGATTTATTTCTGTGGGTCCAACAGTTCTTCTATCTGTGCGTTGGAGACTCTGTGTTCCATTTTAATCTAAAACAATTGCAATTATATTAAATTGTACGTGATTATACCTAAAAGAAACGACCTCGATGAAAACAAATCTTATAATACTCACTTGTTGCCTTTGCATACGTAGGTATAAGTTCTTGAAAGTTTGCTTCGAGTGCTTTCCCAGATCCACTTAATACACTTTTTCTCACCACTCTGGCCCATTTTTTGTAATAAATAATTAAGAATCCACTTGTACGTTTTGTAAACAAAACACATGATATTATATAATTATTAGTTCCACACGTTGCTACAAGATTGCTAGTGGCGCTTTTTTTATCGCTAAAAATGCATTTGATAGGTAGCGGACAACAGCAGAGCAACAGGCGTACATAATACGATTTTTTTTAGCGATTAGAAACCGATCGCGCGACAACTGCGCGACCGGTTGCTGTCTGCTAACCATCTGCTAAAGATACATAATCAGCCTACAGGATAGATGTGTTCTGCTTGCTGACCGGTCGTTGTAGTGAAAGTGCCCGTTGAAGCCGATGAGGGTTTTTTTTTAAATTTACCGTCCCCCTATCATAGACATTATTGTTTCCTTTTTTATTTATTTTCGTTTATCTTTTGTTTTCTTTTATTTATTACATTTTATTTCTTACATTATAGTTACATTAAGTTTTTTAATATTTTCCTTTCTGCTATATATTATGTTCCAAAATTATATAAACATTTTAAACAATTTTTACAAATTAAAACATATAAAATTAGGTTACAATTTTAATCTTAAAATTACAGTTGAAATAGTTTCGGAATTAAAATACAGCATAAAATTACAATAAATATGTCAATTAAAATACGGGATTAAAATTACAGTTTAAAATTATAATATAAAATGTCAATTTAAAATAGTATACAATTTCTATAAAATAATCAATTTAAAACAACGGCACAACATTCTACCTAACCCTAGTATCACAATGACTTAACCCCAATATCACAGTAGATGAGCACAGTGCCTTTTATTTACAATTTTTACCACTTCTTTACAATACGAGAGGAACACCTCTCTCCTCTTTCCCCCCAGGATGGAAGGCAGGTTCTCACCCATCATCAATTTCTGCTCAATATCGTATCTATTGCTTGCAAAAATTGGGCACTCGAGTAGCAGGTGAGGAACCGTCTCCTCGACTCCGAGCTGACACAGGCACGATAGATCCTCCTTCAACTTGAATCTGTTCAAGTAGAAGGCGAATCCACCGTGACCAGTCATTGCTTGTGTGGTGTGGTGTGTGATGTTTATCTTGCAGACTATTTGTATGCAACAGCAGCGTCCGGAAAAAAGAGCTTTGTGACTCCAGCCGTCTCGCCCGTATCGTATCTTCAGTCCCATTCCCCAATTGTAACCTGTCTCAAGATACGCTTGACGAATAAAACATGGCATCGATCGTAGTCGGGTTTCCGCTTCAATCCCAGAGCAGCCTCCGTGGCTAAGTGGTCTACTTTCATTCCTCCTTAGCCCTGCGTGCGGATTTATCCAAAACTGGGAGACCTCCCGCCTCTGAAGAGCAGCTTTTCGGAGGGCCCCCCTCGTTTGCACAGCTAGGGGGTGAGGGGGATCAAGGGTGACCGCCTGGATGGCCAATCTGGAGTCGCTGAGGATATCGACCTTTGTCACTCCACTCTTTTAGGCTATACTTACTGCTCTTTGGAGCGTTAGGAGTTCAGCCTGGTAGACTGTCCAATACGGCGACAATGCAAGCTTGACGGTCTTAGTCTCGGCCTCGCCTTCTCAGACAGAAATGGCGATTCCGACCCGGCCCTCAATCTTGCTGCCGTCCGTATAGATCCTATGTACGTGGCTGTTAACCATGTCGGCATAAGTTTCCTCGTCTACCAACCCGAACCTCAGCTCTACCTGCTCTCCGGATGTGGGTCCTCAATCGCTGGAGTCATTCGTCCTACCTCGCTGTTCCTCAGTGCCGGGTGTGACACGCCCTTCTTGATCCCATAAAATCTCGAAGCTTCGAGTATTCTGAGATCAAGAGGGAGTATCCCAGCCAACAGCACTGCAGAGTTCAAGGAGACGGTCCGATATGCTCTGCAGATCTTATGGGCAAAACTCCGTTGGACGGAGTTGAGCCTTTTTTGGACCCCCATCTTTTCCACGGTGGGTACCCACGCTGCTGCTGCATATAAAATAGTAGGTTCTATAACCGCGGTGTATATAATTTTTACTACTTGGGGGTTAAGCAGCCCACTCTGGCTGTCCTAGCTAAAAGCTTGTAGCGGGCGATTGCCTTCTGGCAAACGTTTCCGACATGTTTATTGAACTTTAGGCCGCTGTCGATCGTCAAACCCAGTATTTTTATATCGTCATAATATTTTATATCCACACTCCCCATTTTGAGTCACGGCACGTCAAATTTTAATTTTCTAGTCGAGAGCAGTGTGTCGGTTTTGTTTGGTGCGAAATAAAGTTTGTTGGCCCCATTCTTTTATTTTATCGAGCACCCTGTTTACTTTTTGTTCTATTTCTAGAGCCGTATCACATTCGAAAACAAGCACGATGTCGTCAGCAAATGCCTGGAAAAATACGTCCATCTCCTCTATTATCCATAGCAGGGGGTCCAACAAGAGGTCCCACAGGATCGGCCCACCTATGGATCCCTGCACGCACCCCTTGTTGGTCTCCCTACCCGCTTCCACACCTGCATACCTTACATTCACTCTTCTTCCACTCAGGTAGATGCTAATCACCCGTCTCGGGTTCCCCGGACACCCAGCCTCAGCCAACCTAACCTTTACGGCTGGCCACCAAGCACTGTCGAAGGCTCCCCTCTATATCCAGTGAGACCACAACAGAAATTTCCTTCTCCTCCCTCTTCTTTCTGATGTGGTTCACTAACCTGTAGAGGGCGTCTTCGGTGCTCGTTTGGGGCATGAAGCCGTACTGGTTGGTGCTTATCTTGGGCAACAGGTAACCTGAGTCTAGCGACCAGCATCTTCTCGAAGATTTTGCCGAGAACAGGTAGGAGGCCAACGGTCGATTGGCTTTTGGCACCCTATATGATTCCCTGCCCGCTTTCCTTAGTACCACCACAGTTTAAAATTATCTGATCACAGGCACCTATTCAGCAGCGCAAGAAACCATTCCGGGTTACATTCCACAGCGTGCTGGCAGATGTCGGCCGTGAGGCCGTCTGCCCCGGGGGCCTTTTTGGGGTTGCAGGACCTTACGGCTCTCTACAGTTCCTCCATGATGAAAAGAGGGTCGTCCGGACTCGTCGGCGGTACGGTGTCCAAAGACTCCGCGTGCCTGCGCACCTGCCGATGTTCCTCGCTTTCACCACTTTCCTGGTCCTCGGGGTAGAAGGTCGCCGCCAGCAGTTCTGCCGAGCTTCGCGCGTCGATGGTTTCACCGTTCCTCGTAAGGGGCAGATCCTTCTCCCTCCCTGTGGCTCAACTCAGCACCCTGTAGATGCCCTCTCAGACCCCTCCCTATCCTGCTTCCGGCAAAACTCCTTCCAACTCTCCACTTGAGTATCTTTTACTGCCTTTTCACACTTCTCCTTTTCTTCCAGGTAAAGTCCAATGACGCGGTCTCTGCGATCGGGCGCTGCGTTTCGTATCCTACCTCTTCTCGTGGCCACCTGCTTCTTCATCTGTGCGACCTCATCATTCCATTGGGTGAATTTTTGTGTGTTTTGGTCGGCATTGTGTCTCTGCATGTCTGTGTGATTACTTGTATGTATCTGTCTATTGTGTCTTCTATTTGTTGTGTGCTATATACTGTGTCTATGTCTTGTAAAGTAAATTTTCTGCCCGACATCCACTGAGTCAGTTTCTCACGAAACTGAGTCCAGTTTGCCTTCTGTGTGTTAAATATGCGTGTGGTTCGTATTATGTTCGTGCCTGTATATTTCTGTTGTCTGATGCCGTTGTAGTCCAAGCTCGTGAGACCCTCCTCGAGTCTCCAGTTGCCCACTCGGTTAAGCAGATCATCGGAGCACGCTATCACATCCACGTAGCTGGAGTACCTTTTCCCCCCTCTGATGGTATCGAAAGTCGGGATGTCCCCGGTGTTGAGTATGTGCATACCCATAGTTTTCAATACACCAGACACTTCCCTTCCTCGCGGGTCTTCCCTATCGCCACCCCACCACGGGCTTTTTGCGTTTGCATCGCCTCCCAGGACCATCCTATCGGTGCCCAACTCTCTTCCTATCCGCATAAGATGGTCCAGGAAGGGCCCTACTGGCTTGTCAGGCTTGAAGTAGAAGGACACTACAATCATCTCCCAGGCTTTGGTACTGAGGGTGGCAACAACAATGTTGTTATTGCTAAGGCGTGTGTGTAGTTCAACATCCAGTGTGTCGTCGAGTACTACAATGCACGCCTTTACTACACCGCCTCCTTCCCCATCGCTCTGGTAAACCCTCACCCCGTTGTATATCCTCATACTCCATGCCCCACGTATGTAGGGGCTCTTGTAGCAATGCTATGCATGCCTTACGCTTGGTAGCCTCGAGCAATAGCTCCCTTGTGGCGATTTGACTCCGTTGGAGGTTTGCCTGCAATACTCGGTACTGGAAATACTCACCGTGGACAACCTTAGCAATACGCTACCGCCGATCTGGCTAGAGCGTCCCACCTCTTCCTTTCCATACATCCACTATCAAAGGCGTTGTGCTCCGCGCTACCTTTCTTTGCCTTCATGCAAGTGGCTGCATCGCTCCTATTCTTCCCTGCATAATCTTTTAGTATGCCCATACCCAAGGCAGCGGGAGCACTGCACCAACGGACTTTGATCCAACACTCTCACTCTTTCTAGCCCTATATGGGCGTGACCTACACTCATACACCTCTTCCATAGCTGTGGGCTCACTCTAGCCACTTCATGGTTCTGGAAGGGGGTTTTTGGCTCTCATCGCGTACGCTACTTCAACCTTACAAGCCCTCAAGGATGCCTGCGTTCTAGTTCTTAAAAGCAGTAGTGAAGTCGGCACTGTCGCACTTCATAACATCCTTGAAGACTAGTAGGGGGCTCTTATTTTTTATATCTTCCACTACTAATCCTTCATTATTTCCCAATCTCTCCTTCATCTTGTTTCTTTCTTCCTCACTCACACATCCGACGACAACCTTTCTATTCCTGACCTTTCTTACCCTTTCTACTTTCACCCATCCGTCCTTAGCGTCCACTCCTTTCTAACACTTCTTCTCCTGTTTCTTTCTTATCTTTGGAGGACACCATGATCGAATTCAGAGCCCTTGTTTCGGGGAGTTTCTCAGTGACTCCTCTCAATACAATGTCTCATAGCACACCGTTCTGGCAACAGTCATGTCGTTCTCCAACAATGAGCTCAACCTTCCCATTCTCTCTTTACTTTCTTCCATACTTCCTCTTATCTTTTTCATCCTTCTCATCATTTCCTTCATTCCCTTATTCATGGTCTCTTGTACTAATCTATTGTTTTCTTTCAGGTTTCTCACTAGTTCGTCGTCTACATTGTTCGGAGTTGCGTCGGATAGCTGGGGGGGGGATGTAAAGGCTAACGTAACAACTGAATACCAATAGCCGGATACGAAGCCGGCTCCGCGCACGATCCTCCGCACCGATCCCCTGCTCTCCGGTTTTTTCTGCCCTGACCCTGGTAAGTTCTACCTTTATTTGTTTTATAATTTGGTAGAGTCTGTCTAGCATCGCAATAATTCCATCTCTTATCTCCGTTTTTAAGTTTCTGGAGTTATTTATATGTTGTTTTGCTTGTTGCAGACAGGCTCTACCTTCGTCAGTTCTTGGCGCTGATGAGGGTTTGACCAGGCCGCGGTACGTTGAGACTGGTGGTCGAGGTACCCGATGAGGCTGACGCTGGCTGGCGTGGTGCGGAGGGGCGGGGAGTGATGATGATGATGTCCAGAAGGAGGCGTGTTCTTCGAGAGTCACCAATGTGGAAATAGTGGAAGTCCCAAATCCCAGATCTCCGACCGAGCGAGGTGGTATGCTCGGTCAGGCCGAAGCCCACTTGTATGCAATTTAGATGTCGTATAAATTATGCCGATCTTAGAAAACTTCGATAGCGCGATTCAGGATCGTGGCGCTTATTGGTCCGCTACAACCTGAAAAAAAGTACAGGTTTCTGTACTGGCGGGGACGGGCGGCGGTTTCGGTCTGGCGCGGGGCGCGAGCACGTGGCGGTGGCGGCGGCGCTGTTGCCGTGCGATGCGATCGGTGCGGAGGATCGTGCGCGGAGCCGGCTTCGTATCCGGCTATTGGTATTCAGTTGTTACGTGTGCGAGAATCACGGTCATTATGCAAGAATGTGTAAATTTAAAAATTATAGCAAAAAAAGATGTACGATATTAATGTTTGTAATACAGAAAACAAAAGTGATCGTTATGATAACGGACATGCTTTTTATGTATCAGTCGTCGATTGTGTGAAAGAGTCAGCCCTGTGACCTGTCGGCGGAGCATTGGTATGAGACGCTGCGCGGTGAGTACGACCACGAGAAATTGAAATTCAACACTGCTGGTGATATAAATGTAATGTTGTATACTCGATTTTTTTCGTTAGACTATAAGCCAGATGTTATAAATATTATGTAAAATGTTAAATTACAAACTAATAGTGGAGAACTCATTCCTTGAAAGGGATTTTTTATTTATTATGGTATTATAAAAATAAACAATACACTTTCAAATTTGCAATCTAATATCAATAATAATTGTCAAAATACGCTGGCTCGACAACCTTGTAGTGTCCGACCGAATGTTCGGTTTCGGTTTCGGATGACTTTCGATAAAAAAACGGGTTTCGGTTTAGTTTCGACGGAAAACCTGCCGAAACTACAACTGAAACCGAAACTGCATTGTGGAGTTCTTGCGCTGTGATCGGCCGTGCTCGACGCTTTTAATTCCACCTAAGCGACGATGACATTCTATAGTTATTTTGTTACAGGACATGATTTTGCATTTACTTCGGATAAAGTAAACATTTTCGTATTAATAGTGAAAGTATTTGATTTTACACCTTTAAGATTGGTGAACCACTAACTCGCGCTTTGTCTAAACGTCATTTTCAAATAGCTATTGGGCTTACGAGCTGTTTGACTACTACTTCGCTGTACACCTAAATATTAGGTATATGGCATAACTCGCGCTATGCCTGAAATGTACATAGATTAGAATGATGTAACGTTTGACCATATTTTATTGTCACACCGCACACGACAATGATATTTTTACGATATTCTATTTTCTCAAACCTGTGGGAAAGCCATGCTAATTAGTTAAGGGGTTGTGCGCTCGATAAAACTGAAAATTGGAGATCTTCGAAAACTTTTTTTCATAGTCATGGTCATATTGAAAAATTCCCAAAAAACATATGTTAGTCTGCAATCTGCATTATATTTAGCCGAGGACAGTCTTTTTATAAAATGTTTTTTTTTATTTAAATAATAATTAAAAAATATGCTATGTCCACCCTTTTGTTTAAAAGTTAAAACCTTTTTTCTCTTCTTCTATAAGTCACGAGTGTGAAAATTATTTCAGTATTTTAAGTAAGACAAGACTCAGGGGAACGCCATTTCAGTTTTTGCAAATTTTGTCTTAAATATTTATAGCGATTTATTATCCGATTTCAATACTCTCCGCGATACGCCCTTGTCGTCTACAACATCAGTACGGGACTTGACGTGCAAGGTCACTGGCGTTATACAGAGGCTTAATAAGTCTAACTCCCGTTACCTACTTCGCGATTTGCTTTAAGCGTAACGCGCGTTAGTCGTTTTGAGAATTAGTTATGCCAAGCCTAAAGGATTTAAGATATATCATACATTATAATATAGTTCTTCTACAATAAACAATTGTAAATAATTATAGTGGTTTTTCGTAAGGTACGAGTTTTATAGCCGTATTAGGATGGATCACACTCCACCACATACTTTTAAATTTCTTCACCACATTCCCTCCGGGTTAAAAAAATAACCTGACCAAGAGCATTGACTCTAACTTAATTTTTCCCTCAAAACAAGGCCTTGTAAGAAAGTTTCGGTTTCGGCCGAAACTGAGACCATTGCCGAAATTCATTTTCGGTTTCGGTTTCGGTCGTAAAAACCAGTTTCGGTCAGACACTACAATCTCGTCTAGACTTGCAACTTATTAAAAGAGTTTACGATATGCCGATTTATTTAGTGGCCTAGGATGTTTGCCGGACGAATATCACAACGTAGTAGATAAGTTTGTGGCGCCGGTTGTCTGTGCTCGCCGTAACGTACCGGTCGTTCTTCAGGATCAGCTAAAAAACGAGGTAAATAGAATGGTTCGATTGGGTGTTTATACGTAAAGTTACCCATCCAACAACGTGGGTAAATTCAATGGTAATTGTTGCGAAATTGGATTTGAACTTGGATCCGCGACCGCTCAATGTTGCTATTCAGCGCGCTCACTTCTTCCTACGATTTGAGAATTAGTAACGAATCTTCACAGGGCTAGGTACGTATTTTTCAGTTTTAGACGCTAATTCTGGTTTTTTGGCTATAAGGCTGGGACTATATGCTTCGGAATGTGAAACGGAATGAAAAATGGTCCTTTTGACATCAAAGTGATGATGGGATCCATGATAAATCGAGGGAACTCTTCGCAATTTATATGGACACATATAGTTATTTCCACTTTGTCTGAAGTAGTCCAAGCATATGCTACCAAAAAGTAAGATTTTGCAACAAGGTATACCCTGGATCCAAAAGTACTGGATAGAACTCCTGAGTCCTTATAGATACATGTTTGGGGATTCCGGTGTTTTTTAAAGAACTGCAAGTATAGGTATGCCATCATACCACTTACAGTAATCATCATCATCATTACCACCATTTTCACACGAAACACCAGCATATTATTATGATGACATAAATAGGTATACCTACCTAACTACTCATCAGAGTTTTAACTCAACATAACATTTCTCGTAGTATTTTACACCGACACGGATATCTTTACTCTGCTGTTTGTGGACCTATTTGCAAAATTCTTCAATTGTTGTAAAGGGTATAATTCGAAATTGGTTCTTTAGTCACCAAAGTTTTTTTGATATGCTAATGGATATTAAACTACTAATACTACTAAATAATATTCGCACAAAATAGGATGTACAGGCAGATTTGGAAAAGACAATTTAATAGATATAAAATAATCTACGTAAATAATTTGTCTCAACATATAAGCTCATTTTGGAAAGAAAATTAATTTCCTAGATATACAGGATGCTGAAAATTTTTGAAAATTGAAGCATAATTGTGGGAGAGCCACGCTTCAGCATGAATGGGCCGGCTCGACCGGATAAATGGCACGGCCTCACAGAAAACCAGCGTGAAATAACGCTCGTGTTGTGTTTCGCCGAGTGAGTGAGGTTACCGGAGGCCCAAGGGGGTTGGGGATTTTAAGGACTGGGAACGCGTCACAACACCAGAGGAGTTACAAGTGTAACTGCTTACAGTTATAAGTGTAACAACACCAAGAGTCACATGTGTAACTCCTCTGGTGTTGCCTTTGTCCATGGGCGGGGGTAATCGCTTACCATCAGGCGATCCATCTACTCGTTTCCTGGTCCATTTCATAATGAAAATAAAATTTTAATGCATAAATGAAGAAAAGCTATGTTTTGTTACAGTTATATTTTAGTATAATATAAATATATATATGTATAATATATTATACACAATATAATATTAACTTTATAAATTATGTAATGTTTTGCGTTGAAATATCAATATCCATCTGCATACTTTATCTTGCTCCTTGAGTTGCTTCAGGATTTGCTGCTCCAGATATCATGACGAATATAGCAATGGGCACAATGTACATCCACTGGAAACAAAAATTTTAAATCTTTATATATTTATTTATTTATTGAAACTTGCACATGCTCAAACACAAAGGCGGACTTAATGACTTATGGCATTATCTACCAGTCAACCTTGGGCGTTACAGGAGCAAAATTATATAGGTGCCGGAAGTGAGAAAAAAAAAAAGAATCGGAGAAGAATAAAAATCCTAGATGCAATAGGGATACAATCATGATACAATACAATGAAGATAGATAAGATATAGATAAGATAGATTAAGATAGATAACATAAAACTTTATTGTGCAGTTTTATTTTTCCGTGTCAAAGACAAAATGAATCCTTACATATTTTGCTAGGAAAGATCTGTTGTCCTTAAATTCACCCTTTTCTCTTGACTCTCTCTCACGCTCCAACTTTTGAATATAGGATGCAGTGTCAGGGCTATAAATAGTTTACAAAATATTTTAATATCACCTTTGAAAATAAAAGTAATGTTTAAAACAAGCATTTGACATTAACATCAGCATCCTACTAATGTTATGTGAAAGTTTGTGAGGATGGATTAAAGGAAGTTTGTTACTCTTTCACGCAAAAACTACTGAACGGATTTCAATGAAATTTGGTACAGTAGTAGATTAAGCTCTGGATTAAAACATAGGATACTTTTCATCCCGAAAAAGTAGTGTTCCTGTGGGATACTGTATTTACGCAGGTGGAGCCACGGGCAACACCTAGTTTAATTAATACAAAGGTATGTGGAGCAAATATTCTAATAAGCATTAAAACATTGAGTCCATAACAATATTATGTTAACCCTTTTTTGTTGAATTTCAACATGAAATTAAGTTTAATCATAATATATTTTCATAAAATGACAGACTTCAAATGGACTGATATCCCAGGCCCGCCTGACTACACTAACAGCCTTACAAATAAAATATAAATCATATTTCAGTAATAGTGTGTACAGTTAATGTATACTTACTCGCTAGTTTGAAGGCCGATTCTTAAGTACATGGCCCCAAAGGAAAGAAAAAAGTGTACTAACTTTTCTTATGGCTTTTGAACTAAATACAGAGTAATGACAATTAAATTTTACATCTACTATAAGTAGTGTAGTTACGTTAGTTGCAAGTGTAGTTAGATGGGCCTGGGATCTTAGTCCAAAATTACTTACACAGGGGCTTGGTCCATTTGACGAAGGTAAAATTTGGAGTTAATATCATAGGTGGGGTTACTGGTTTGTGTTTTATCTGTTTGAGATGAATTTGCTACTTGAAAGTTTACTGCAATTACTTCACCACATGGTAAAACCCAGACACTGATCAAGTCGGACAAACCACTTTCTAAAAATGCTGCTGCTTTCATGGATGAAAAAAACTCCGTTTCTTTGGTATCTGCTGATGTGACTAGAGTTCTCATTGTGTAAAAACCATCACTTGTAGCTAACTCCTGAAATTTAATGTTATTAATAAAGTCATGGCTGTATAAATTCAATGCAATTAAAATCTACACGACTAAAATATAAAAAGTTACCTTAAGTTCTGTAATATGTTGATTCTGGAATTCTATTTGATCTATAGTAGCCACGCCAGCCCTTAGACTTTTCAATGAAATGTTTCCTCTTGAGCAAAATTTATCACCATCGCAATTTAGTGCATGTTCAATTTTAACATTCAGCCAGCCATCATAATCCAGACAAGCCTAAAAGTAACTAACTAATAATACATACTCGATACACACTAGACGAATAACTCTTTATCAAATTAACTTAATGAAATATTACCACTGAGGAAATCGACCAGATAAAAAGTATAACAGACCCTAGCTGCATTATTTCCTTTTAATTTTTTACTAGCCAGAGTTATTTTGTATCCTTCGGGAGCACTAAATTAATTTTAGGGTTGGAAAATTTTGAAGTGACAATAATACTGACTGGATATTGGTTATCTTTGAATAAAATTGTATTTATAATTAGCGAAATATACTAATATGTTTTAAAAGAGAAATTTGAACATCCTCGATATTATTTTTTTCAAACCAATACTAAAATTGCTGAAAAATAATGCTGAAATTACTAATCTGAGGGCTGAGGGTAAATTCTGCGGTTTTTTTTATATATGGCGTCGGCTTATCTTAGGACCAGTGTCAAGTAAAAAAGGCGGGAAATAGAACTTTCGTTTCAATTTTCAACACTGTTTTCCTATATCGTCCAGTCTAAAGTCCAAATAAATAGTCAGTACAGTCCATGAGTCATGTCAGTCGATTCAGTAAAGTAGTAGAAGCTTTACTGAAAGTTCCTAGGGAGTTTTGGCGGTTACACCAAATAGCACGTTTTTAGAAGTTGTACCACTTGCCCACACTTGTGCACGTTAACGAATATTTAATGGTTAATATTCTATCAATATTACACATTAAGAACCCAAATAACACAAATTTATGAAGAAATTTAAAATCCCACAACATCACCCATTGAACTCCCTGGCAAAACTCTTTTTTTATTTTTTTTTTATTTATATATGGCATCGGCTTATAACCATTTCCCAGTGTCAAGTTGAAAAGGCGGGAAATAGAACTTTCGATTCAATTTTCAACACCGTATTCCTAAATCATCAAGTCTAAAGTCTAGTCAAAGTCCAAGTAAATAGTCAGTGCAGTCCACGAGTCATGTCAGTCGATTCAGTAAAGTGGTAGAAGCTTTACTGAAAGTTCCTAGGGAATTTTGGAGGGAATCTCAAAATAGCACGTTTTTAGAAGTTGTACCCCTTGCCCACACTTGTGCACGTTAACGAATATTTAATAGTTCGTACCTCGTACCCTCGTCTAAGCCACACTCACAAAGAGAATTATCCTTGACCCTGATCTTTGCAAGGAAGACGGGGGAGCAACAATGATCTAATCTGACTCGGCAGATTGTCGAACACACTGGTTTGCTACACCGCATATATTTAAAAAACCACGGTCTGACTGGTACACCACCTTGTATGTCAAAGTAGTGTTTGCCTTTAGTATTACTTGAGCTGGCCCACTCATTATTGCACCTGATAGTTAAGTATTTTTTAGCTAGCGGAATTAAGTCCTGGCAATACAGTTTGCAGGGGCGTGCGCTCCATATAGGCAGAAATGCAGTGCTTTACTTGTCATTCACAGATATTTTAATAAAACGTTCGTACGTTTTAGATGACTTCAATTAATAGTAAATAAATTAATTTAAAAAATATAATAACTTAAAAACGCCTAATATTTTATAAATAGCAACTCATCTCATGCCGTTGCGTTCTGCAGGACATATCATCGCATGTATGTGTAATTTTTATACTTCGCAAACGCACACACCCATGAATATCGACATGATTATATAGTGATAACTCCCGCGGCAGGCGATGGCTCTCGGCTATCCGAACGCTTCCGAAAACCGCCGAACTGGCTTGTCGGAAATTATTCGTTGCCTATAATCAGAGTAAAAATAATAGACGGAAATCTAATAAATCACGTATGCACATTATGCATTTTTGTTTAGTAAGGTTTTATTTGTTTAAATAGAAGAAACGTTTTGTGTTTCGCGGGGGCCATATTGCATATTTCATGTGATAAGCATTGTTTACAATTTAATCGCTCCAGCTTATTTATAGTTTTCTTAAAAGATTTTCATTTTAACATTTGAAAGTGTGTACATTTAACAGTTTATTACTGAGTATTGTATAATAATTGTAGTGATTTGATTTTCTAGTGCGTTTGTTGATTTTGTTTTAAATGTTATTTGATTGTGAGGTTTGTGTTGAAAATGTGTGTTTATTTAAAATTAAAAATAACAAGTTCTCACAATTGTCATTCAGTGAAAAGATTCAAATTCTGTCTAAAGGTAGGTGTGTACCCGAGTTACAACAATTAAACCAGCAAAAAAATAATGTAACTCGAAAATTTCATGTTAAAAGTTATGAAACGTATAACTGGCTGTGTGGTTGTGTACACACGATTAAATTATATTGTTTTCCTTGCATATTATTTAGTAATTTACATCGGGATATAGTAATCTCAAGTAACCGGAACCTTGAATATGTGAAAATTGAAGCTGACTGACTGGTGAGTAGTTATAATATTTTAAAATATGCTTATTATTTTACTTATTAGAATTTCTTCCGCCGCGACGATCGATCGCTGTTTTGTCTGCGATGCCGTAGAGGATGTACATGAATAGTAGTACATCTAAGACTTGCTCTGTTGGCATGATTTCGACTTAGAGATCCGTCGCTTGGCTGTAGCTATGCTAAAAATCTATAAACGAAAAAGTTTTTGTGACCGAGTACTTCGCCGCATACCCAGTGTCATAATCCTGTGCACGCCACTGACAGTTTGTAATGGCTCCTTGTCCTGGCAAGTCCACCTGATGTTATGGCATCTTTAGCATAGGCGTCTACACTCTCATTACCAGTAAATCCACTAAGACTTGGAATCCATGCTAACGCAACATGGATATTTTGGACACGGCATTTAAGGAGTAGCTGTCTTATTTTCAAGATCAATGGGATTTAGATTTCGACCGGAACTGGTTGGCTGAAATACCCTCTAAAACGCTCCTGGAGTCCGAAAGGATAAGCGATTTGTTCAGGCTATGAGACTCAATAAACGAGTGGGCCTCAAAGACGGCAAGTGCCTCGCCCGTGAATACAGATGAAGTAGGAGCCAATTTAAAATTCAAAATCACATTAGCCCTCGGAATCCAGACAGCCGCTCCAACACAACCATCCACCGAAATCTTGCAGGCATCTGTAAAAATAAGCAGCCAATCCGCAAAATGCAAATCAATAATTTGTTTAAATTGAGTAGTAACCAGAGAGGACCCTTTATCTATGGGGAGGTTAAGAATAATGTTTGGGGAAATTGTCAGGGCATCATTTGGGGTGGTAAAGAGGGGATTAAGTGTGCACTGGAAAATTGGACATGAAATGTGGGTAAATTTACGGTAGCTGATCAAGAGACAGGATCTTTATGAAGCCAACAATCAGATGATGAAGTTAACTGAGATTGAGTATGCAATTTGCCTATAAGTGGGTGAAAATAATTTTGAAAGGCTTTAAAAAGGAACTTATCCGAAAGATATTGCCGCCTGGTGTTAAGTGGGGGGTCAACACATTCTACTTGTAGGGCATTGATTGGTGATGATTTCTTTGCTCCTACTATAATCCATAAAGACTTGGATTGAATTATCTAGTACCTTTAATGGGACCTTATTACACAGCTCTAGTAAGAAGGATCCATTATCAATGTGACTGCGGATAAGAGCATTATATAAAAGTTTTTGTGTATATGGGTGTGAGCCCCACCAAAAACCACTGACCGACCACAGAATATTAATATTTCTCTCACATTTTTGGGCGATGTGATTAATTTGGCAGGCGCCAGTCAGTCTTGAGTCCAGACTCCTAAAAATTTACCCTATCCCTATAACCGGGAAAACTTGTTGGTTATATTGGATATTGACATCATAATTTTGGACCGAGAAAATATAACAACAGAACTTTTAGAAACCGAAATATTCCAACCATGTCTATCCATTCAATCAGTAAGATGGCTAATGGCAGAGTTTAGACGAGCAGAACATTCCGCAATATCTTTTGAAGCAATGTACTATATCAAATCATCCGCATACTGTAGGATCTCACAAAAACTACTTACGGATAAATCTAAATCATGGGTATATACATAAATGGGTATATGTATATCATATCCTACATATGGGTATATGTATATCATAAAGGAGGGGTATTACGAACTTTAACTTTTTAGTTTCGTTGGTCATGGTCATCACGATTTAAAAAGATTTAAAAAGTTAAAATGTAAAAAAAATACTGCGCAGGCCTACGGGCATGTCCAACTAAATAGTCCGCCATTTTGTCCTGCAGAGAACGAATAAAACGCCCTTTAGACCAATCAAATCTTGTGACGTAGGGCATTTTGACATAAGCCATGAAATGAGAACTGTCAAACGAAGCAGGGACCTATTGTGCTCTCGGCTTCGACATTTTTAACCGACTCCCAAAAAAGGAGGCGGTTATGGTTTGTAGACTTCATGTTACTAAGTAATTAATAATCTGTGCTTCATAGAAAGGTACCTACTCTGTGAGCCACTTCAATAGCAATTATTCTTTTTTCTGCCACATGTTGTTATAGTTGGTAACTATAATTCTGCTCAAAATGTGTTATACTACATGTACTTCTAGACAGCAAAAACATGCATTCACTTGTAGTTATTTCTTTGAATCACAAAGTCATGCAAGTGAATACCAACTATGGTAAACTTGAACACTAACTTTCTTGTTTTAGCACGAAGATGCTGAGGATCCATTAGAGAATTTGTTTGGGGCTATTCATGCAAATTGTGGTGCAAATTCTAATCCGGCGTCTACACAATTCATTGGTGGGCTGAAAACCACCATCATTTCAAATCTGGCCCATAATATACAATCAGGAAATAATTGTGAAGATGACAATTATAATACAATTATATCGAATTTTAAAGACCTATTTTCCTCACTACACACCACAAGCCAAGAAAATAGGGAAGATCCACATATGTCCGACATGCTTGCTTCAGTGGACAACACATTTGAAGCAAGTTTGTCGGACTCTGCGGAAATACAAGCTTGTGGTTACGTATGTGGGTTTATTCTAAAAAATCTCAAAGTTGCTTGTGGTGATTGTGAAAAAGCACTTAAAGTCACAAACATTGAACATTTTCATTCCTTCGTAGAATTTAAAGAGTATGATGACATCAAGAAGAGATTAATTTACGCGTCTAAAAATTTAATAAAGTGCGTTGAAGAATGCGCCAAAATTTGTAATAGTATCTTCTTGATGTCATCATCAAATCCAGATTAAAAAAATATAATAATACAAGAAATGTATAGAGACGTAAATTTTAGTTTTTTAGCTAAATCTGAGAAACACACTGAAATAAATATTCAGTTTTTATGTAGGAGTCTTTTTCACATATTATGTGTAAAAAGATTTTGCACTTTGCAAAATCGAAAATATGTAGAGGCCGCCAGTAATCGGTCTTTAAAAAAGAAAATAGACGTTTTAAAACATATGTGAGGTTTCTTAGGTTTACGCGAATATTGTTCATTGTTTTAACACTTACGGATTTGTCGCGGTGCACTTTTCTTTTTCCCGACGTTTTGGCTACTTTCCAGCAGCCGTGGTCACGGGAGGACTCACGTCGGAGAAACGTCGGGAAAAAAAAACTGCGCCGCGACAAAATCCGTAAGTTTTAAAACAATAAGTGAGGTTGTTAAAAAATATCTATTTTATTTTCTTTTGATACCGGTAGTCATTTTATAAAACAGAAATGTTGTTTTGTAGAATATAGACAGTCACATAAACCTAAGCAAATTTCACTTATGTTCTAAAAGGAGTTTCTTAAAAGTATTTGGCTACGTTCGTTGTTTCCTTAATTTATTGTATTAACAGGATTCTACTTACATTCTCTCACTCCACGCACTGTACTTTCTTATCTGTGGATAGATTACTTGTATTTTTAGACCTTTTTTTGTTTATGTAAACGTAATCTTGTCCATGAATGTATTATGTTTCGTTACAAAAATGTAATTAGAAATTAAAGCATGGGTGAAAAAATTATTTTGTTTTCCAATCTTCTTGATTGTAAGATAATATTTCATTAGTCTGATCAGTTATTCAGTATATATCTATAAAAAATCAGGAAATATTTTGATAATATAACAGATTTTGTAAAATAATTGTGAAATAATGCTATTAAATATAAGTAATTCCACTATCCTTACTTTTTTTACTCTCCCCATAATTAATATGGTGGATGTTAATTTTAGGAAACTAGAAACGGATTTGCAATAATACTAAGGAAAAGTAGCGCAACATGTTTTTTTTCTTTTGACTTTTCCATAGTACCCTAGTATTGCAGATTCGTTTCTAGTTTCCAATTAAAATTCATTCTGCAGGTCTAATCAGAAACCGCTTTCAAATCTTCCCGCTTTGAATAGTTTTAAGTTTTAAATAGCTGTAACCCAAGCTAGATGGCAGCACAATCGAATTCTGTCTTAAGTTTTTTTGTATGAAGTTGACAATTTGTCATTCTTCCGCTAGGTATAAGTGTTCTGTGCAGTCGATTCTGTAAAGTGGTAGAAGCGTAGACAGAGAATAGAATAGACGAAATAATAATAATTACAAGAGTAAGAAAGTGCGAATGTGAAATATGTAGGTGTGAGCAGGACGAAACAACTTTTTTTTGTCTCTTTTTGCGTATCGTTTTATTTTTGTTTGTCACCGGTGTGCGTCGATGGCAGACACTTTTCGTGCCAAAATATTTTTGTGTTTAGTTTTGTCTATTCGTTTTCGAAATCGTGATATTTATTGTTGTAATCGCAGCAATAAGTTTGTAATTATGGTGAATTGCAGTGTTATTGGCTGTAAAAGCCGTAGTGAGCGAAAGGAAGCAAATATAACTTTCACCGGTAAGTTGCATTTTTGATTTGACCCTGTATGTAAATCTAAAGATACATGCTAAAATAAACTATCATTTATTTTCTATTCGTATTATTCACATTTTCATCGAATTTAAAGTTTTTAAATGATAAAATCGCAATAAATAATTGGTATTATCCTACAAAAGTGCGTATGACATTGATGTATATAGAAGCGTATTCATACTCTTTGACGTGTTGATATGGTTGGATTATACACATTCAGGGATACCAGCTTCCCACGATTTTTACCACAAATAATAAAAAATATACACAATGCACGCCTTTTATTTTGGTTTTTCTGATACATCTATTACTTTAATATGTGATTTATATATATTTATTTTGTTAAGGAATCAGTGCATGGAAATTTTAATCTACTCTTTTGGTCATTCAAAGACGTTGTTCCTAGCTGTAAATTATAATTACTATATTTTAAAGCCCATATGGCCAAAAGTCAACATTTGCTTACTATACATTGCTATATCACTATCTATGCACCTTCAAGAGAACTACTGGAAAATTACTAATAAAAGATACTTCCTTTAGGCTTTCCTCGTGAACTACTATATAGAAGTAAATGGATTGAGTGTACAGGTCGTGTTAACTGGCAACCAACTATGCACTCTCGAATGTGTTCAAGACATTTTAAGTCAAATTCCTTCCAACCGAGCAAAAATAAAACTTATATGAACATTAAGCCATGTTCTGTTCCAACTCTTCACATAGAAGTAAGATAATTAAAATATTATTTTTTATACCTACAGTGAATGAAATAGTAAACCTTTTTTATCATCATTGAAGGGACCGTTAAATTGTTGCCGTAATAGGCAATATTCTTTAAAACCGATATTAATATGTTCATGTTGTACAATAACAGACATAAATATTTGTTGTAATACCTGGTTGGTTTTAACAAAGGGTTTTGACTAGTTATATACTGTGATTTTGATTGTTTTCAATTATTCTAGACTAAATCAACCCATATTTATGAAATGTTCCTCATTACAGATTCAACATCAACAAAACCAAACTGTTGACCAAGAGAGCATACAAGCATAGAAACAAAGGAACTATCGGTATTTACCCCTTTTTTACTATTAATAATATTTAATCAATTGGTATATAACTTTGCTAATACAATATGTTCTCAGTATTACATAAACATCTAAAACAAGTACTAACATATTATTATTTAAGATATTTTACGAGAATATTACATATCATTAAAGTGATAAATTTTTAAAAATATTTTTTTTTCAGCTTGGTGGTTCCTCAACAACTTTACCCGTCGAAGTTGCTATGGAGATAGAAATTGAAAGCACTTCAGTAAGTAGATTTTTTTGTATGATACAATAACAATAAACAATAACAACAAATAAAGGTAAATTACTTCGTTTATGGGAAATTATTTTCGAGTCTCACTTCACAAGGTATACAAAATACTAGTGTATTATAACTGTACATGTTTCTTCAATGAGTGACCTTTTTGTGGTTTTATGTGTAGTTTTACAAGAACTTTTTTTTTATTCCAGGCTCAAGAGACACAGTCAGCATTGAAGAGTGAAATAACGCCGCGAAAGTAAAAGCTAATAAAATAAATTATAGTTTAAATAAACTAAAAAATCACGCTTTTATAGAAAATCTAACTAAAAAATAAAAAATATAATTTAATAAATTTGGATTAAGAATAGTATAAATGAAAAATAAATGTTTATTATTGTAAAAAAAGCGTGGGGTGCAGTGTCTTCACCTGTACGTTTGTTTGTATGTAACCGACTCCAGTGAATTTGATTTTGATCCACTTCAAACGGTCAGATTTCGTTTAAATTGATTTTTAAGATATTATCAAAGTGAAGATCCTTCTCATATATCTGCCAATAAAATGTTTATAACTATTGACACTATGCACCCCACGCTTTTTTACAATAATAAACATTTATTTTTCATTTACACTATTCTTAATCCTAATTTATTAAATTTTATTTTTTATTTTTCAGTTTTTTTAAACTATAATTTATTTTTTGCTTTTTAGTACGATTTGCCAAAGAGTAAGCCTGGAACTGCACGCATGATTTAATATAATAATTTTTAAAATATATTTTTTTAAATTATTAAAATTAAATTAAATCAAATTATTGCATTGTCATTCTTTGACAGGTCTTTGACAGGAGTGCAAAGTTTGAATTAAATCTGATCGTTCAAAGTAGGACAAAATCGAGCCCAAAGGAGTCGGTAACAAACAAACAAACAATCAAACATACAGGTGAAACTAATAAAAGCGTTATAAAAACTGTCAGGAAATTGTGTTCCTTTACATATTAACAACATATTAACTCGAACAAAACCTGTGGAAGCAATAAATAGATCATCAGATAAAAGTAGATTAACAGATAACTTAGATGTCAATACCAGAGAAACGGATTTTTTTTAATGAAAGATCACGATTATTTATGCGATCCAAGTATTTTGATTGAATTTTCGAAACACTTATTTACATACATTGCTGGATTTATTGTAAGCAAGTTAAAAAAAGAGCTTAAGTGTGAAAAATTCGTATCCGCTATCATTTCAAAAAAAGATAAAGTAGGACTTTGCTATCCCACGTTTGATGTGATTAAAATTTGTGAACTTTGTGAAATAATATTTCGTAAAAATCGAGGCATTAACAAGAAAAATATTTTAATTACCCTTACACAAGAGTGTTTGAATTGTTGTTTGGGATTAAGATTATTCTCTCGCGAACCTCATTTTTCTAGCCAATCGTTTATCGACTGTCATTATTCGCTGTTGATTAAGGCTGTAATAATAACATAATATTTAAAAGTTCGTATTCATCACGCAACTCGAAAACTATCCGAAAAAACTGATAACGTAAGAGTATTCTATAATAAACTAAATCTATTTAAAGGCCAGTAGCAACAAACGATCAATATGGTGCTAACAGACACACGCACACACCACTCTTGGTATTAAATGTTAAATTCCGAGGCAGGCCTCTCCTCTTTAGTTCTGATGAGTGATGACACAGGGCAAACTATTATCACTTCTATTACATATTATACATTTATGTTATATCCGGTTAAATATATTGTATACTCTGTAATAACATTATTAATTAAGAAACTCCAAGTTTGTATACAAAACACGTATGTTCCATACACATGCTGAATGCTGATTTTTTTATGCTGAATGTGTCAGATCGACACATCGATATTTTAGGATCATACAGTTTAGGACAATTTTAAACATAGGATATCAAAGGAAATAGTACATAGCCTACACAATTTTATATTAATTATTTAAGGATCTCAAATTCACTATTTATGAGGCTGGGCTTATTTTGTATGTGCTGTGCTAAATGGTAGCTATTTTTTGTTATAACTCAGCGCGATAATAAACTATTAAATAAAAATTGGTTTTGTTTTCACTTAGATGTGATATTGTTATTGTATATTTACTATATTAAATATGGAAAAAATATATCAGTGTGTTTTACCTTCCTTTTAACACATGATTTTCTCACGTTAGTTTATAGACATTCCAGGCCGAATCACATATAATATGCAACAAGGTAATTCGTGATTGGGAAGATAATTGAAACTGTCAATCTTGACACCAGGGTTTATCTTTTTGATCATAATTTATAAAGGGTTAGATAAACCCTGGTGTCAAGATTGACAGTTTTAATAATTGTCTTCACAGTCACGGATAATCTTGTTGCAATTATTATTTTAAGTGTTTCAGGCTGGAATGTCTATCAACTAACTTAAGAAATATCTTATAATTATGTAACAATCGTAAACGAGCAGCGCATAGTCTGATGGTATACAAAATTTTACACCCGCAACCCCAGAGATTGTTACAAGTGTGTTCCAGGTCCTTAAAATCCTCAAGGCTCTTTGGGCTCTGGCATCCTCACTAACTCGTCAAAACACAATGCAAGCGTGTCTCCAGCGGTCAGATCCGGTACTTTCTGGTAAGTTAAACATTCTAAATATAAGGTTGTTCTAAATCAATTAGGTACGGATATTTTGGTCATATAACCTACTACTTATGTCAAGACGTTTAGGCTGAAATATAATTGAAAGATTCGAAAAAAAACTTAATGAAATAACATCACGCTCTTTACGGCGCTGTTAAGGTCATTCAGCTCACACAGCTGATGTACCGATGATATTTAGGCAAAGTCTTTGCTCCCTCTTGAAATCACCTGTTTCTGTGAGGTTAATGACGTCAGCGCCTTAAAGAACGAAATGTATTTTTTATAGTTTATGATTCATTATAGTTTTGCCGAAACATCTTTACATAAACAATAGATTATATGCTCAAATTATCCGTAATAGATTTTGAACAACCTTAAGAGCCCCCGAGACAATCATACGGTTTGACTCAAACACGTAAATTTTGGTTTGAGTCAAACCAATTTTATCGTTCACAAAGCTCGTTTGAACGGTTTGTCAAACATTTACGGATTTAAAGCTCGTTTAATGGAATTACTTAACTTTGTTTTGTTGGACAGTGAAGTGACAGTGAAACTGAACAGTGCCGTTTGATAAACCGATCAAACCGACGTCAAACGGTTGCATCAAACACGTAAGGTTTGAGTCAAACCGTGTGATCGTCTCGCGGGCCCTTAATATAGTCAGTTCAGAGATAATTTACAACTTGGCAAAAAGGAGTATAACGCGGTGACAGGAGACATAATAGATGTTCTTTTATTCTTTTTAGTTCTCAGACTTGGTAAACTGTCTAATAATTCAGTAAACTGATCTTGAGTGAGTCCTGTCCAAGTATGAAACTCGGCCGGTGCTATATTTTCATACTGCTCAAAATCAAGTATTTCCTCCGTAATATGTCTTTGTAACATCGACACGATAGTCATTATTTGAGCTGCGGTGAATTCCTCAGAAGAGTTGTCTTGTACAGGAAGTAAATGCCACAGATTTTGCTCCACGTGTTCATTACAGACACGCGCGCTTTCTGGCACGAAATAGCTGTAGCGGCAGACCATGCGAAAAATTATGTTCTCTGGAACACGACGACGAGATTCATTCGTACAATGTTGGAAAATGCAACTATTTGCGGTGTTTGGAGCACGAAGAAAACCTGGCAAAATCAGCGAAATTGGTCTTGGATTTGGAACTTCCGATGGATCACGGTCTTGATCAGGTTGCTGTTCAGCCTCCCGAATAAGTCGCTGGTGCGTTCGTTCCGTTCTTTGCCAACATGGTCGACAAATGAACGCAGTAGGCTCCAACTGAAAAGTAAATAACAATAACGATAGAACTAGAGGTGGAAAAAACGGCTTATATTTGATAAACGTTTAAACGTTGTACTTTTTTACAAAAGCGCGCTTAAATAAAAAAGAGCTTTTGACTTAAAACTATTTTTTGACGCTTAACACAATTCGCTAGAATAGTGTTTTAGGGCAATGTTTAAACATGAAAACATAAAAAAACGTGCTTATACGTTTATATTAAAAAGCGGATTTTTAAGTGCTTTTCGTTTAATTGGTCACCTCTATATAGAACGGACGGATTGTATTTAGAAAGGCTGTCGCAAAAATCATATAGGTAAATAACATAGACCTGTTCTTACCTGTCGAGCTACTATATCTTCTATCACTATTTGGGCGATATCAAGATGTTGCATTTCTCTGGAAACCCAATCATATCTTCGCCGATTCTCTGTCGATGCACGGCACGAGATACACAACTTTGCCATGATTCGCAGCAATGTTCAAACTTAACAACGAAGATAACAAAAACAAAACAAATCAAAGCACAAGAACTAGTGGGCATCACACGGACGTATACGGCAGCGTTGCTTTCGGTACTAAACAATACACGCGAACGCGAGCAAACGAATGAGCATGGCGCGATGGCGGTGGTGCGCGAGAAAGAGAGGGGCGAACAATGGAATACGGTGCTGCACCGTATTCCATTGTTCGCGTGCGTGTTTACCTGCGCGGCCATTGTTATTGCCATTTTTTAGGAAAAAGTCCCGGCATCCCAGCCGATTATGAAGTAATATTAGTGGTTTAAATGAGATATATTATGTTATCTTGTCAGAAATAGGTTAAGAACCACTGCATCTTACTAAAAATGTTCAAATGACAAGGTATGGTAGAACAAATCATTTGTTCTACAATCATTTGTTCTTGTTAGTTAAATTCACTTAAAATGTATGAAGTTGTTGAATTTTTGAACTCAAATAAAACCAAGGACAATGACCCTACAGCTTTGGTGCCATAATAATAAATACTCAGAGGGACAAGTTTTAACAGAATACAGCATTATTATTTCTTGGCCGGCACTTTTATATTTGGACCAAAAATGTATGAAATCCCGATGATGTCCTTTATGAAGGAAATACAAAACCAACAATGTCACACATTGAATATTATTTTTTATTTTTCCTCTTTGTTATTGTTTGGCATGTTTTATAATTTTGAAGTAAAGTGACAATATTGCGTTTCGATATTACACATGATGACCTTTTTCAAAAATTATATAAGTAAATTGTTTTAAATATGAAATTAAAACATCCGCGGTGTTTCAAAGCACGTAATTTATTTGAGATGTTCTTTTTAAGTCCTTATTAGTTTTTAAAATTTATTAATAGCATAAAATTTAAATAGATTACATGGTGCTAATACACACAACAAAACGCAAATTTCAATACAACAATAGTTCACTCTTCATGACCAACATAGCATACGTAAGTACATAGTAATACCCCGACATGAGAATTTATACAAGCATCGACATGAATTCCATATCCCACGAAGTTAGGTAATAGCCCTGCTGGACCAGCGGGGCTATTAAGAACTTTAACTTTCGTTGGTCATGGTTATCATTTTAGCATTACAAGTTTTTGAAAACACAATTTATGAAGTTAAAATGTAAAAAAAGATTGCGCAAGCCTACGGGCATGTCTAACTAAATTGTCCGCCATTTTGTCCTTCAGAGAACGAATGAAACGCCCTTTAGACCAATCTAATCGTGTGACGTAGTGCATTTTGACTTAAGCCATGAAATGAGAACTGTCAAACGGCTTCGACATGTATAACCGACTTCCAAAAAAGGAGGCGGTAGCGGCCTATGTAGACTTCATATTACTAGGTAATTAACAAAATTAACAAAATCTTTGTTCTATCTTATCATTGAGATTTAATTTTTATATATATTATTAAATGTCTTTCTTTTTTTTTATTTATATATGGCATCGGCTTATAACTATTTGCCAGTGTCAAGTTAAAAAGGCGGGCAATAGAACTTTCGTTTCAATTCAATTCAACACAGTATTCCTATATCGTCAAGTCTAAAGTCTAGTCAAAGTCCAAATATGTGGTAGAAGCTTTACTGAAAGATCCTAGGGTGTTTTGGCGGGAAACACAAAATAGCACGTTTTTAGAAGTTGTACCACTTGCCCACACTTGTGCACGTTAGCGAATATTCAATGGTTAATATTCTACTAATATTACACATTAGAACCGAGATAACACAAATTTACGTGGCTTTACAAATTCTACAACGTCACCCATTGAACTCCCCGGCAAAACTCCAAATGTCTTTCTTTCCCTTCCTTTGTAAATATTTATTTTTTCCGATCCTGTCCTTAATTCCATTTTCCAAATTCCTTGTTTTCGATAAATTATTGTTACATATTACGTTTTTCCTGTTCGTCATTGGCTACGTACAGTGTGTAAGCCTTTTAAATTAAAAACAACACGAAGAAGGAGAAGAACAAATACATTTGCAGTCATTTGCAGTACTTTGCGAAGGTGTTCGATTCTTACGTAATTTTCTCATTTCCGTAATTTCCAAAGGAGTGAGTCTAAAAACATCATAAAAATGGGCAAGCACTTTGGAGAATTAGCTAAAATAAGAGGACTTATTACATATAAGTTGTCTCATCATGAACAACGTGCGTATGCTGGGGCCATATCAAATGGGATCCCTAATATTTTCCGACGATTCCGTGAAAATGTATTCAGGGTAGCACCACGTAAGTAAAATTATTATATTTTGTATCGTAGCTATAGTTTTAGTTAGCTACAGTATCAAAAAAAGTTGTATCAGATTTTTTATATAACATTTTATTTGTCTAAAAATATGTAAAATGCAATATTAAAATGAACTCTTCTAACAAGAATGGACAAGCACTTTATATAATTTAACTATTATTAAGTCTATGCTCATACTTAGTAATCAATAAAGTGGTAAAAAATTCACTGCTATTGACTCTTATCCTATGTTAATGCTAACAGCCTAAGTCTTTGGACACTTTCACACCACATCAATCTGGTCCCATGCTAAGATCTTGTGGAACTTGTGTTATGGGTACCAGACAACAAGAAATATATTTAATACTTTTATTATTATACATTTATTTCAGATTTATAATATACACATATTTAATAGACATCCATGACCCTGGAACACAACTTTTTTTTCGTTCATTGGTGGGATTCGAATCTGCTACCTCCGGCTTGAGTGCCAATGCGCTACAAAAGTCAATAAAATATTTATTGATAATAGTAATGTAAATAATATATAATATGAAGTTTGTCACATTTAGGGTTTTCTGCCAGGGTACTCAGATCCAGGTATAAATGTGTATTTTAAGTAAATAAATAAAGTAAATTGTACCTGGGTACTACATCATTGTCAATTTTGGGTACCTGGGTGCTCCAAATAAGAGGAAAGCGAGGTAAGCGCTGCTGCGTGTAAAAAAATTTTTTTATGAAAACAAGACTATTTAACTGTGTGATTTTTAATTTCCAAAAATTGAAAATACCTGAGTACCCAGGGTAGTATGAAAAATAATACCTGATACCCAGATATTTAAAAAGTCAGATTACTATTAGCAGCCATTGTTTTGTCCTACTGCAAGGCAATGGGATTAAAATCAAATCACATTTATTTGCAGGCAAAAAACCCACAAAAGAACATGTATAAAAATTTTTCTTTATTCCTGATCTGTAGCTAATTTGGTATACTATGTGCAGCAGTTCAGTATTATTGAATATGGACAACAGAGGGAATGAACTTGTATATGTAACTATATAATATCACATTCTAACTCTAGTGCCATTATGGCCAATGTTTTGAAACTATTGTTTAATTCCTTTTGTCAGACACTTTTTAGTGGTAGAACCTTAGAGAGATGGTGCTCCTTTACTCTATTCGCCATGTTAGGGACATATCCCAGAGGCCAGAGCATACCTCAGTTTGAGGTATGCTCTTTTTCTATTCTCTATTCTATTTGATTAATAACTTCAAATAAACTGAAAATAATATTTTTGGTTTCAGCCTTTATTGTTGGCTATTTGGTATACGAAGGCGTCGAGAGGGAATATCATCGTCGCACTAGGAAGAACCCAGCTGATTTTGAAAATGATCAATAAAACTTGAATATTGCATAATGGAATAAGCTCTTATTCCATTTACCTTATTTATTTTATACATTTTGTTAGTAAGCAGAAAGTGTTTATAATGTTAAAAATCTAGTATAAATAAAATAATTAAAAATTGTCTTATGCATTTTCTGTAATGTTTTCATATAAAATTGTATCATTCCTCCACCATTTGCGTATAGAAAAACAATCTTGTTTTGCCCAAAAAAAATTAACTCTATTTTGTGTGCGCTTAAGTTGATAATCGGAATGCAGATGGTGCGCAAGAGACAATTCTATTGCAGTTCGCGCAAGCACTTATGAAAATTTATTATCGCATATCATACCTAATTTCAAGTTTAAACCATAGAATAAATACGCCTAGAAACTGGGTACACGCGCGGGGTCGGACCCCTCAGCAGGAGTGACCATGGTCTCTCCAGACCCAAAAGCCATTAGCTTAGACCCATTCGAAATTTATTTTAAATGACGGTTTGTGTCACAATGCATGGTAAAAAAAAAAGCTTCGGACATTACATTTCATGTGTAAGTTCTACAATTTGACTTGTATTGTGTCAATAATATTCACAACATTTTAAAATAAAATGAAATATTTTTATTGTGAAAGTGTTAGTGTGTAAAGCAATAAGAAATTAATTTCCCAATTGGTCTAACTAATAGTTGCAACTAATACAAAGTTTTAAATTTTACTAAAATAATCAGAATATTTTCCTTAATACCAGTTTTAAAGTTTAATGGTATACAATTAGACGTATTGGAGTCATTCATTTATTACGTAAGACGATTTATTAAGACGGGTGATAATGTCTTAATTATACTTGGTTTAAAATAAATGGTTCTGTCATCTTTCATTTGTTGTCATTTAATACTCATACCTAAAGTTTTTTATTACGAAGGTTTATAAATCTTATCTTATATCATATAAAAATGAATTGCAATTCCAATGTCTTGCTAAAACTCGGGAACGGCAGGACCGATTGGGATAATTTTGAAGTTATGTGGCCGTTCAGGGAAGGTGTGAACGGTGGGATATACTGGAAAAATTGCAGGAAAATACTCACAACGACAGTTCATTATTCCCATACTAACTATTCATTGTGTTCAATTTCTCACTTGACTGTCAAATATTTATAGGTGCATTCAGTTTACCTATTTCGTTTATTTAAAAATAATCAGCAGGCCCCAGTAGGTTGGTAGGTATAGTTATAGGACCTATAACTGGTGGTAACCTAACATACCTGGTGTAGGTTGTAGGGGTAGATATTGATGCAGGTTGTCGTTGCAGGGATTTGTAGTTAACATACCACCTCCGCATCTTTCTCCAGTCACTCGACGTATAAGTACACGCAACATTTACACGTAAGACAATTTTTACTATAGTATATTCCCGTGAACAAGACAGTAAATGCATATTATGTCAAAATGGCTTACTGTTATTGGTTAATGTGAATACGACTTTTGCGTCATTGGTTTTTTTTTTTTTTACTTTTCGTGTCTTCACTACACGTCTTCTTAATGCGAATAAACTATACCCAGACACCCACCCTTCCTCCCCTTAATCGTCTTACGTAATAAATGAATGCCCCATTATGTATAAGTTCCTAAAAAGTATTAAAAATATTATTATATTTCTTAGAAGTGTATAAGTGTACTACATATTTATTTTCATACTAATATAACCTATTAAAATAAAATATATATAATTATATTATATACTTAAATATAAGTTATACACCTCACGACATGGCCTCCCCCACATTTGGCGTACACACACGCCACACGCCGACGCGACGCTCATGCGCACGTGTCGCTCAAACGCCCGAGAAACGCGCACTCCTATTGTGGGGTCAGCCTAATAAAAACAAACACATACATTAATTCCAATTTTAAGGTCATCATTTTTCCTCATTCGGGGAAATTGCCCTTCACTGACAACATTAAAGTTTTGTTTGTGTGCGTGCAGCGAAAGTAAAGTGTATGTAATGCTTACGCCTACATCTATCTGTTGCTCGCTTTACTTTATACGATGCGTTTGTATGTAGACTATCGATCTTTGCTTTATAAATCTATGGTTTCAACACAATTTACTAGACAAAGAAGGGTTAACACACACATATTATTATGAAGCCAATGTTTTAATGCTTACTCACATAAGTTATTATTTCCAGTGGATGTAGTACATTGCGCCCATTGTGTAATCTGAGTGTGCCCATTGCTATATTTGTCATTTTATCTGGAGCTGCAAATCCTGAAGAAACTCAAGGAGCAAAGTAAAGTATGCAGATGGAAAGTGACATTTCAAAATAAAGCATTACAATGTAGAAAAAGAAAATATTTATTGTGTAATAAAATTGTAACAAAAATTTTATCTTCGCTTAAGCATTACACCTAGAGATGGGTAAACGCTTGGGCGTTTTGGGCAGAATGCATTAAAATCCCTTGGGTATTCATTTGGGCATAAATGTTTTATCACAATGAAGACTTGCTAATTTGATATTTTTCATTTCTCAAGATGGTCTAAACTAATAGTTTAATTTATTTTTATTTATTTCAAAATGTTTTAAATCAAGAATTTAAATCAAGCTTATATTTTTAAGGTTATTTTTGTTCTTCTGATATCAGAATTCTCTTGTTTAAAGTATACTTTCATTTTACTTTGATTGTATTACAAGTGACTTATTATCATAACTGATTTAGTGATGTTCTGACCAATCAGGAGGAGGTTAGACGCTGCTTTAACGTTTACGAGAATACCGGTTTTACAGTTCAGTGTGTCGGGACTTGATTGTAATTGTATTATTGCAGGTTTTATTTAGCAGAATTGACTCTCTGATCAAAATACTTCTAATCTGATCAACACTTTCCTGAAGTTTGCCATATACTATAACTTCCCAGAAATGTTTTTTATCTAGCAACACTATGAAATGGTACATTAATAGAAGACATTTTTACATTTGTTATATAAATGATAAATTTGTATCCAGTTAGATCTTAAAATAACAATGTACAGTATAACGAGGATCATAATTAATGGTATCATAACGACAGTCACTAGTATCACATACAGTACTGTGATTGACAGTTAATTCATAATTAAAAATATGTAAACCCAAAATACACAGTTTTACCCATCTCTTACTATACAAAATTATTATGCTCCAATTTTCTCAATTTCCTCAGCATCCTCTATATCTAGTAAATGAATTTTCTTTCCAAAATGAGCCTCTATGTCGAGGCAAATTTCCATAGCTTGTTCTGTATCTATTATATTTATAGATACACTATATATATACTATACTAAATTATTATGCTCCAATTTTCTCAATTTCCTCCGCATCCTCTATATCTAGTAAATGAATTTTCTTTCCAAAATGAGCCTCTATGTCGAGGCAAATTTCCATAGCTTGTTCTGTATCTATTATATTTATAGCTATACCGGCTTTTCCAAATCTGCCTGTGCGTCCTATTCTGTGCAAGTATGTCTCACAGTCCGCTTTTCTGTTAATATCCATTGGCATATCAAAATTGACTACCAAAGTAACTTGTTCAACATCTATGCCCCTGGACAGTACATTGGTAGTAATGAGGGCCTTTTCTAGTCCAGATCGGAAACGGTCTAGCACTGCTATTCTTTGTTCGACTGTCAGTTCTCCTGATAAAACGGCTACAGAGTGACCATCCCTTGACATTTTTTCCGAGAGCCAACTAGCTGTTTTTCTTGTATGACAGAATATTATAGCCTGGCCAACAGAAATAACACCATATATATTACATATGGCTCTATATTTGTCTTCAGGGCTTTTACACTTAACATAATACTGCTTAATATTATACAAGGATTCTTCCTCCCTCAATAATCTTATAATAATGGGGTTGGGTACAATTATTTCAGCAAATTCCATAATTGTACTGTCATAAGTTGCAGAAAAGAACATCATCTGGCATGTTGGCGGCAAGCACTTGTGGATGCGAATACATTGATCTTGGTGTCCTTGTCTATTAATCATTACATCTGCTTCATCTAGTACAAATACCTTAATTTTCTTCAAGTCAAACATTACAAATCGAATACTCCAATCTAAAAGTTTTCCAGGAGTGCCAATTAGTATATGATCAGTAATGGTACTACCTTTACATACTTCTTCACCTCTTACAGCATACTTTAACTTAATTTCTGGACAAAACTTTGCCATTTTTGCTGCTACCTCTCCTGTTTGTATGGCAAGTTCATAAGTGGGACTGAGACATAAAACCTGAGGATAGTTCAATGTAGGGTCGACTCTGCTCAACATTGCCAAAACAAAAGCTGCTGTTTTACCTGTACCAGACTGGGACTGTGCAATCATGTTTTGTGGAGGATCAGCAAGTAATGTTGGTAATGCCGTTTCTTGTATTTTAGACGGAGCATTAAAACCCATGCCATAAACTCCTTTAAGTAAATTTGGTTTCAAATGAAGTGCTTCAAAAGTTTTAACAGAATATAAAGGTGAGTTTGGATCTTTTCTTTGAACTTCAATATCTAATTTAGATTCGACTAAGCCTTGCCTTATTATTTTCATTAGCAAGGAAGTTTCCGCGGGATTCACTATGTCTGGCCCATCATCTGAATCTGAAGATTGATCCGGTTTTTTTGAAATACCGATTTCTGTAAGTTTGTTCGTGACTTCTAATTCTTCAGCTTTCTGGCCCCATTGATAAGCCATTTTGCAACCTGAAAATTATTACAAATATCTAGGAAATACTTGGGAAATACAAAACACTTCCTTGTAGATCCATAATACAATTCACGAACACGATGTGAGGTTTTATGTTAATAGCATTTTATTACTAATATGTTTATCAACTTTGTAAAACATTTTACCTTAATGTTTATTGGAATTATCTCTATTGTCTCTATGCAATTTTGATATAAAATCAGTAAGTCGAGTATCGAGTCCTTTGAATTTTGATTCTGAGCATAAATGATAAGTAATACTACTGAAGAAAGAGACCCAGAGTTTTTTTTTTAATTTATATATGGCATCGGCTTATAACCATTTGCTAGTGTCAAGTTAAAAAGGCGGGAAATAGAACTTTCGTTTAAATTTTCAACACCGTATTCCTATATCGTCAAGTCTAAAGTCTAGTCATATCCAAGTATATAGTCAGTACAGTCCATGAGTCATGTCAGGTCGATTCAGTAAAGTGGTAGCTTTACTTAAAGTTCCTAGGAATTTCACAAAATAGCACGTTTTTAGAAGTTGTACCACTTGCCCATACTTGTGTACGTTAACGAATATTTAATGGTTAATATTCTACCAATATTACACATTAAGAACCGAAATAATACAAATTTACGAATTCCACAATGTCACCCATTGAACTCCCCGGCAAAACTCCCATTTCTCGATCTAAAATGAGTATAACGCTACCTTTCTTAAAACAATGGTATAGCGCCATACTCACGGCCCATCCAGCAAATCCAGTCCGGTATTAATAGTCGTCATTAATGTCAATAGTGTCAATTATTTTCAATTTTTGCCTAAAAGTCAGCGGCCTTGGGCTTGCAGGCTGGATGGTTAAAAGTTTTATAAGATTGACACTTTTGTCACTTGAACGTCATTAGTATTGGTGCTGGATTTGCTGGCTGGATGATGAGTAAAGCACCGAGAAATGCTTGAGAAAGGTCAAAATTTAACACCTTGGTTATTCCACCAAATTTCAAAAAATGCTAAAAAATAATAATTCCATAATTTTCAATAATTTCGTTATTACGCTAGTAACTGCTTTTCACTTCGGCTATAATTGTGGTGGATATTGTGGCCAAGAGTTTTGTGACGGCATCCACGTTGGAAGGTCGATTTAAGTTTGCTTCGGTTCGGTACAAGGTGTGGACGTATTCATATATATATATGAATACGTGAAGCAAAAATTTCAAGTACAGTTTTACGAGAATTATTGTGCGTACCGATAAGAGTGAAATTTGGCACAATTAAAGTTTATGCTAAGGAAAGCGTGCGAAAAGCTTTAATTTATTTAAATAATGCTTAGAAATACATTAAATTATTGAAAATATCAGCAAAACACAGTACCATAGATTTGGTTCACACATACACACACGTACACATTATTGTCAATGCTTATGAGTTTGACGTACGGTTTCATCGTAAAAAAACGAGTGAAATTTTATATTTCGTAATTATAATAGAACTGGATTGATATTATTTTAATTATTATTATTTTAATTATTATCGCTACCTCAGATAACTCACACTGCGTTTGATTTATTTTTATTACAGGTTGACGTTTGTCAATCTGTCACAACAATTTTTTTTCTTTTTTCTATATAAGTAGCAAAATAATAAATAAAAAGGTATTTGTTTCAATATAAAAAATAATATAAACTGCCTCTCACATTATCACGCTCGATAAGCGACATCGTATCGCATAATGTGAAACCGCTCTAATACGTCTAATACGTACGACAAAAATCACGTTTTAACGGTTTGGGACCTATTTTATATTTTTGCCTACAAGTCCGCGGCCTTGGGTTTGCAGGCTGGATGGTCAGTATAGAGGCCCTAAAGAGGCAAAAATTATCCTAGCATTTTGGTCAAAAATAACGTTGAGTCGTAGACAGAGAATAGTATAGACACTGAGCAATCGTGTCACTGAAAGGGACATAAAAAAAGCACATGCAGAATTTTGGGTTACCAGGTAGAAGGAAAGAATTGTCCATTATTTTTTATTACACGGTAACTAACCAGCTGTTTTCCCACGACTCCGTCCGCGTAAATTATTATGGCCTTAAATAACTTTCTAGTAATACAGAATAACACTTGTGATGTCTAAGCTGCATTACTTGAAAGTTTTATCAGTAGTTTATCAGTAGTAGTTATTCAAAATAGTAGCAATCTTCCTGACAAACTTTCACATTTATAAAATTAGTATGATAATAAATTTATAAGTTTCATTATTCATTGTAAATAATATATCTATACATAGTCTAATAAGTGCATATACCTATCTGTCTAGTAAAGTACTGGACGTTCATAGTTAGGGGATACCTATAGGGTGAATGAATGAATGAAATATTTACTTTATTGTGCGCACAACATAAAAGATATATATATATATATATATATATATAAACATTCTACTTTACTATTATTAATAAATACAAAATATATTTTATATTACACGGTATTACACGGCTACACAAATAATTTTAATTAAACTTTAGTCTTATGACAGAAAATAATAAACAAGAAAAAAAAAAGGAATTATTGATTTAGCTGACTACAAATAGTCAAATAATGCATCTTAACCATAGTTTTAAAGCCATTTAACGTTTTAGCAAGTTTGATAGGATTTAGTAACTTTTATTACCCCAGTAACAGCAAACGAGGAGGCATAATATTTAGTTTTATGCATGGGTAATTCGAGTTGAAAATTGGATGCAGGTCGTAATTCTTTAACTGTAGCTTATCGAAATATAAAAATATCTTTTAAATATGAGGGTAAACAAGGGTCTTGGATAATAGAGAAAACAAGAGAGAGAATACGAGCGTCCCGGCGAAAACGTATAGGCAACCACTTCAGTCTTGATCGAAACTGACACATGGCCAAATTTTTTTAGACCGAAGATAAACCTTATCGAGAGATTCTGCAGTCGCTTGAGCTTATTTAGTTGTTCTTCGGTGAGATTGGTAAAACATGCATCTGCATAGTCAAGAACTGACAGGAACAGGAATTCAGCGATTTTAATCTTAGTTGGAATTGGAAGAAGGTAACGAAGGCGACAAACGAAGAACCAAGTTGCAAAAATATTTTTACTAATTTCTTTAATATACTGAGACCATGATAATGTGTCGTCAAAATAAACACCCAAATTTTTACACATTTACTAAAAGAAATGTTTACATTATTTAAAAGAACGGGGAGCAAGCTGTTCCAGTCAATCCTCAACATCAGCCCAGGGCTTTCAATAGCAATCAACTGTGTTTTAGCAGGATTAATAAAGAGACCGTGACGCTTGCTCCAATTACAGATAATTTCCAAGTCTCTGTTAAGGGAGTCAATAGCATTACGTAGATTAATCAAGGAGGATTAAGTATAGACTTGGAAGTCATCAGCATACAAATAAAACAATGAAGTAGTTAGTAGAGTTTATAAAAATCGCAAAGAGAAGTGGGGACAAGACGCCACCTTGAGGGACGCCGGTTGTGATAGAGGTCCAGCACGAAAAACTATCGGCCACTTTAACTCTTTGACGACGACCCACAAGGTAACTGCGGATTAAGCCAATCAGTGGGGGAGACAGATTGATAGACCTTAGCAAACTCAGTAGTACATCATGATCGACAGTGTTAAATGCATTGCTAAAGTCTAACAAGGCTAGAATGGTAATTAGCTTATTGTCCATACCAAGCTGAATGCCATCGGTAATTAGTGCGGTAGTAGTACTGTGTCCACGACGAAAGCCAGATTGAAAGGAGCTAAGAAAGTTATTGTCTATTACGTAGTTGGTAAGTTGGTGACTGATCAGCCGTTCTAAAACTTTAGAGAGAAAAGGTAATACTGAGATAGGGTGGAAGTCAGACACCAGCCTAGGCCGCGATGTCTTTGGTAATGGAATTACGTTGGCATCCTTCCATGTACTTGGAAAAAAACACAGGTATCAATATAATGATTATAGATATGAACAAGTACAGGCGTAATGATGTCAAGAATCGGAATAATCATTTTGCGACTTATTCA
Organism: Phengaris alcon alcon; assembly: GCA_037179445.1. Classification (NCBI taxonomy): domain Eukaryota; kingdom Metazoa; phylum Arthropoda; class Insecta; order Lepidoptera; family Lycaenidae; genus Phengaris; species Phengaris alcon. The sequence continues at coordinate 285,164 of JAYRCH010000235.1, forward strand.
TCCATCATCACCTACGGCATTCGAGGAGATGGACATGACATGTCTTTTGACATCATCTCCCGTTGTTTGGCTAAGAACGAAAGGCGAGGAATCAGGGATTGGTGACCTAGAAAGGTGATTAAGCATTTCAGATTTGATATGAAGGTCAAATGAGTTAGAAACGTAAGTAAAATGTTTATATAACAAATCTTCATTTATTAAACAAGAATTATCATCCGAGCTTTTGCCTACTCCAAGTGTCCTCAAAACTTCCAGACTTTACATGGATCGCCATTTTCCATAGAAGAGTGGATGTAACGACGCTAGGCATCCCTACATTTTTATGCAGCGATTCCTATTTCTTATATATTTCTGTCGGTGGACTTCCCAATTAGATTGTTTATATTTGGTTTTTGTGGAATGTTTTGTTTCATTAATAATTTCAAATCATCTGTAAGCCAAGAAGCTGGCAGCTGTTTGATTTTAACTGGTCTAATTGATGTATGAGTGTGAAAGAGTTGAGTTATAAATGAATTAAAAATATTTAACTTAGTATCAACATGGTTAGCAGTAGAAACCAATGACCTGTCGATATTATTTGCATCTAATTTTAAATTATCAATATTCAAGGCTGCGAAATTCCGCTGCATCACAACCTTCTTTCTTACCTTAGGGGGGCGCAAGCGAAATGAAGTATAAATAAGATCGTGATAAGAAAATAAATCTGCTGAGCACTGTCCATGCTTGAAAACAAGGTTAGGGGACGACACAATAATCAGGTCTAAAAGAGACGGCGAGAAACCGGGAAAAGTATGAGTAGGATTAAGTGGAAGCATGTGCAAATTTCAACCATCCAAAACAGAACTAAGTTTTCTAGATCTAAGATAGTTTTCAACCATGCAGGTATTAAAGTCACCCAGCGTGTAGGTGTATACAATTCGAGAGTATGTTCAAGAACTAAAAAGTAATCCATTTATGATGAGGGACAGTAACAGATGCCAAGGAGAACTTTGTTATTAAATGATAATTGTACTTACCTCGACAAATAAATATTCGGGTGAGTTAGGAGGCGGAGGTTGTACAGACGAGCTAACAAGTGTGTACGTTAAATCAGACCTAAGATACATCGCGACGCCACCACCACCCCTACCAACGCAATCATTACGGATTAACTTAAACCCAGGCAAGCAGTAGCTTGAAGACGGAAGACATGGCTTGGGCCACGACTCCGATACAAGGATTGTTCCAACATGACGAGCTCCACCAAAGGAAGTTAGTACATCAGAGTAGTGTGCTGGAATGCTCTGGGCATTAATATGTACTACGTTAAAGTTTTACTTGAAATTTGCAAAGATTGAAACAAGATTTTCATTAGTCCTCGCTGTCACTAGACGAAAATTGTGCTATAGGTAACGTCAGCAATAGGACGTAGGTATATAATATATATCCACGTCCGTCATAAAAATAATCGACGAAAGGATACTCGGAATTTTCTATGAAACAATTTACTACAGCCAGGAAACATGAATGAAACATCATGATCATTTTAAAATACAAATAAAAATAAAGGGTAAAATACATTTTAACTAAGTTTAACGAATATTCATATTATTTTAAAATATAATTAACATTATATTGATTATCTTCACTTCTCCATGGATCTAAATTAGAATAATTCCAAGAAATGAAATGTAATTTACATTTCAAAAATTGTACAATCTGATAGTATTATGGTTTGTGGTCGACATGTCTTTTTTAAACAGCGGGTCATAAACGGTCAACGTCTTTTATGTGAATAGTTACACTGGCTATAGACAAATTACAAAAGAACATCACAGTAACGAGTTTCAACCAATGAACATTGTGTACAAAAAATTTATGCTACAGACAGAATTTAACACTGGCGAAACCGCGGATAAGAGCTAGTAAATAAATAAAAATGCATTTCGATCATTACCTTAATTATTCAACGTTTTAAGTTACACACAAAAGTTAAAAACAGGCCAAATGAACCATTTAAAAACAATACTTTTACATCAAACCGGTGATCTACTGACCTTGAAAAAGAATTAAGTTTGTGTTAATATTACGAATATTTTGTTTTGGAGCAAAGTTTAGCTTGGTCAAATGATAAATGCGTGTCTCAAAAAAGTGCATAGCGATTGCTTTGATCAATAAAAATCTATGATTCTTGATAGAAAAGTTCTTTGAATTGGTGCATGCTTGAAAACATTGCGATACCAATTTTGGCAATAAGTTTTCCTCCTTAGTCCTTAAAGAAGGATATCCCTTAAGACAGTGAGCTTTAAATATTTTTCTACAAACTCACATACCATTTATACTTCATCAGAAGGATATATAAAGCCGCCTTTATATTTAAAATTACATCATAAATAACTCTGTGTAGACGCTGAAGTCATCTGGGCCGTATAAACAATTTTTTTACGAATTTAAAAGTGTTACATAAAGTAATCGATAGAGCGGAAAATTATAAATAAGACTGCATTCATAGCTCATTTTGAGTACAATTTATACGCCCTTTCTACCTAAACTATCGATATATTATACTAGTAATGGGGCCAAGGAAAAAAGAGCATGAGTTTACAGGACAGACAGATCTGACAGATCTTACGAATTCGGTTTACAATATTTTAAAGCTTTAAGGTACGACTGGCGTGTCAACCCCAAAAATTATGTAATTCCCTATATAATAATTACTGGCTTTACACCGCGCCAGTCGTATGAATTAAATTATTGAACAGGATAAAAAATAATTAAATCAGTGTATCTAATATTTCATTTAAATATGTAATTAACTAACGTTAATATATTAGGTCATTACATATGAAATTGGAGTTTTGTAAAGGAGGAACATAAAGTCTATTTTTGAAACATAATATATTTATTTAATCAAAGTACCATTGCTATCTATGTACTTTTGGCATTCCAATTCAAAACCATTCGGACAGGAATCAATAAAATCTTTGAAGGCGCTTTGGACTGCCCCAAAAATAGTAATCTGTTGGAGCAAGGTCCGGGGAGAACGGTGGATATCTTAGACATTCCAATTTAAGCTCCTCTAATTTGGTAGCCGTCTGTTGTCTAGCGTTGTCCTGAAGCAGCAGTGGCCTAGAGCGAATGACCAACCTCGGTTGTTTAGCAGCTAGCTTTTCCGTCATGGTTTGCAGTTGCTAGCAATAGACATCTGCCGTAATAGTCTGGCCAGATATAAAAGCTGTAGTGAACGACACCGGCACTAGTCCACCAAACGCTCACAAGTAACTTTTCTTGAGTCAATTTTCACTTGGGGCAAGCTTTGGCTAGTTCGCCATGGTTCAGCCATTGCGATTAGCATTTCCGATTATCGTACAGGATCCACTTTTTATCACAGGTGATTCGATTTAAAATCCCTACATTATTGTGCCGATTGAGTAATGTAACGCAGCAGTCGACGCGCGTTTGTCGGCTTGCTGCTCAATTCACTCAATTCATTAGGTACCCACTTTTCAAGCTTTTTCATATTCTCAATTTGCTTCAAGTGGATTAAAACAGTTTTATTACTAACACCGCAGTCTGCAGCTAACTCGGAAGTGTTTTGCGATGGATCCGCTTCCACAATATTTACGGGCAATTGGCCCACCACACTTACCCACCACTACAACTCCTGTGTAGCCAGGATCGACAGTGGTAACCAACCGCAAAAACCCTTTGATATGATCTCAGGGGTGCCCGGGGGACATGCTAAATCTGTCTTGGAACCAGCAACGAAATTAATCAGAAGATTGTAGGAGGAGTAGGAAGTATTCCAGTTTCCCTCCCCAAGCAAAGCGGGAGACAGCAAAAATTGTGATGACAAAAAGTCAGAATTAAAGGGGAAGCACCACGGGAATAAGATGTTTTTTTTTTGTTTTTTTTTTTGTTTCTTTTTTTGTTTTTTTATGACTACAAGACAGAATGTAATTAAATGTTTTAATTTATAATATGACAATTGATTACAATGCATTTATAATGACAAAAAAGTGTTGCATTGTTTCCAATAGTACTTATGACAAAAACGTTTGAAAGCTCGGAAGTTCTTCGCGCAGCCCACGAGATCTTCATAGTACACAACCCTAGAAACACAATGGACGCTGTTCAACATTTCGATTCTTTCGTCATACCAGAGATCACACTCCCAGAGTATGTGATGAGCAATTTGTTCATAAGGGCTACCTTCGGTCGAACACTCGCATAGCGGAGATGAGACTAATGTAAATCCAAATAGTTTCGCGTTAAAGTTTCCGTGTCCTGTCAAAAATTGTGCGACGTAGTGGTCTATTTCTATCCATTGCTTCGAGAGTCGATCGCGTACTGAAGGGAAGAAATTATATAGGTGACGCCCTTTGACAGTGTTGTCCCACCGTTCCTGCCACTCAGAAATTAGGTTCTGTACCGCTTCCACAATAGCCTTCAATTCTTCATTATCAACTTTGCGTAGAAAAAGACAAAACATATATATCTGTAGGATTGAACGTGCAAAAGAATGAGATGGAATACATTACACAGCTTATCTTATTCTCGTGGCCTCCTCTTTGTGCGATGCTTCGTAGTCTCACTGTATAGTTCACTACCTCTGGTCTGAGAGTTGAATGTGTGCGTATGTTTGTACGTGTGTGTTGTGTGCCTGCGTATTACGAAGCATAGCGGAGACGAGACTAATGTAAATCCAAATAGTTTCGCGTTAAAGTTTCCGTGTCCTGTCAAAAATTGTGCGACGTAGTGGTCTATTTCTATCCATTGCTTCGAGAGTCGATCGCGTACCGAAGGGAAGAAATTATATAGGTGACGCCCTTTGATAGTGTTGTCCCACCGTTCCTGCCACTCAGAAATTAGGTTCTGTACCGCTTCCACAATAGCCTTCAATTCTTCATTATCAACTTTGGTCTCCAGCCGCCCACGGGGCTTGTTTTTCAGTCCAAAAGGTTTTGCGGTGAACCAAAACCGGACTGTGTTTTCTTTTGCGACACCGCTGCCATACACATAATTAATCCTTTGAGCCGTTTCTGCAGCACTGGTGCCACGGTGGAACTCGTACTCGAAAATAATACGATATTTCAAGTTTTCCATTTTGTAAACAGGAAAAAACAAACAAATTACGGTTTTCGAAACACAAATGCTAGGGTAAATAGCGGTATAAATTTGAAATTGGAATTCCTAACCAAAGAAGATATATTTGAGATCAAAGTGGCTAGTACGACAAAATGCCTATTTCATATGTAAGGAAATAATATTATAGTTACTTAATTCGACATAGATAGTATAGATAGTGGTGTGGCGGACCAATTAGCGCCATGATCTTGATCTTGATTCGCGCTATCGAACTATTCACAGTTGGTAACTTAAAGTAAGATATAATTTGAAACAATTTAATTATTTGCAGAAATTGTCCTTTCTTCCTGTGTTTTGTACTCCGTGTTCGCACCTGACCGCTTAGCTCCCGTGCCGCACCCTCGTCCCCGCAATTTTAAAAGCAACGAAGCAACGACGGAATGTCAGCGTCCGATACTCACTCGCGGGCGACGCGACGAACATTGCAGTCGTATTTTTCCAACTTCAATCTGAGATCATGTACCATCGACAAGGTTGTTTGTAGGCGTAAGTTTTAGTCAGTCCCATCTGTTAAATTTATTTTTGGAGTTTACTCCTTAAGAAACGATTTGAGTTATAAGGCCCGGTACGGAAATTTTATGAGGAGTGAAATCAAGTGTAACACGGATAGTTGAGGCGTTGCGTAGAAAGAGACAAAACATATATATCTGTAGGATTGAACGTGCAAAAGAATGAGATGGAATACATTACACAGCTTATCTTATTCTCGTGGCCTCCTCTTTGTGCGATGCTTCGTAGTCTCACTGTATAGTTCACTACCTCTGGTCTGAGAGTTGAATGTGTGCGTATGTTTGTACGTGTGTTGTGTGCCTGCGTATTACGAAGTTCTGCCGCAACTTGTATACTGCTGCCGGGTACAGGGTATGCATGCTGTATAATAAATACATATAGTAGCATTTATTGTATCTATACAACGTACATAAACAGCAACCTAACCAACCACTTTTAATGTATTGATTTTAAAGTTTTCTTGAACTTCCAATTATTATTGTTATTATTTTGTAACATAATTTATGTAATACGCTTTTATTGAAGTAATATAAATAATCCGAATAATTTTAGATATATGTTTGTTTCTCTTATCATTTTAGAAGATGCGTTCATTCATATTAGATATACAATATCATAATTATTATCGTTCGTAAGGAGGAAACTCGAGTCGTGCGTCGGAGCTGACACACACACTTTTTTTGTTATAAATTGATGTTGTAAGTAAAAATAATAGTTTGTGTAAGTAGGTGGCTTACTTACTAGCGCAATTAATTTATGCTGTATTTCGGAGGCACTCAGGTTTGACTGCGTTTATTTATCTTACCTTCAGCAACACCAGACTTGCATTTTGACATTTATCTTCTTTATTTTGATTAAAACTCCAGTTATTTTAATAACATTTATTTATAGGATAACTGAAGTTATCACAATCCATTTTGCAACATTTAGAATTACTTTTACACTTAAAACACCAAACTTTACTAAACTTTGAAACTTTAAGTAATAATAATAATAAAGAAATATAATGATTCTGACGAGCTATTTTATAACAACTAGATGTTGCTTGGACCAACGTCCCCGAGCCCTATGAAGAGGGGAGTACAGCGGTACTCCCCTCTTCATAGGGTGGGGCGAAACCTCATTATCCCCACCTTGCGGATTCATGGGTTGTCAAGAGGGATTCGATGAGTAACAGTGCACGTGAGTATGACAAACAACAGCAGGTACATTAACACCTGCGCCGACATGTATTATATATTTTTTCTTTATTTAACAATTCCGCCCGCACGCCTATATTGCTTTTAGGATAATCCGCCTCTGCGCTTGAGGTTACATAAAAAACCTGATGACAGTTGGGAGTTTTCAGGGAGGCTACAGAAGAGTGACTTTGTTGTTTTTATATATATTTTTATATATATAAATTTCCCACGTTCCCAGACGTTCCCACGAACGACTTTTTGTGTAGACGACCTTAGACCGAATAAAAAGTATAGACGAACTTCTAAGAACAACAAAGTGAGGCCGGTTTTATGAGCATGTGGTGCGTGAGCCAGTGTTGCCATACTAAATTTTCATTTATTATCTAGATATGTTAGAAAATAACATAACGTTATTGTGAGGAACGCGCCTAGATAACCTAAGGCTACTGTAAAAGATGTTAGAGGTGAAGGAATTTAGATAAGGGATATGTAAAGGTGAAAAGTTCAAAGAAAAAAGTAAAAGGTATATAAATTTCATAGACTGTATTTTTGGCATCATAAAATACTACACACTAAAATATACAAAACACATAACTTTAAAACTACCTTTGTTTAGTAGAGATATTAGTAGTGTAATAATCTTCACTAAATCTTATAGCTGTTTCCCATTCATCTCTTGTCAAAATATTCGTAGGCAATCAAAAACCAATAATATTTTATACCAAATAATAAAATTTAAGTAACTACTTGTATAACCCAAAATTACATCCATGAATTAGTAACCCAATATTTAAAGCATAAATTGCTTCAAAACGGGGGTCTCCGAAGGGGGGGAATAGCACTGGGGTCTAGGGGGTCAACCCGGGTATTTTAATATTTCAGCTATAAGCTGCTTCCCATTTATCTCTTGTCAAAATATTTGTAGGCAACCTAAAACCAATAATATTTTATACCAAAAAATAAAATTTAAGTAAGTACTTGAATAACCCAAAATTACATCCATGAATTAGTAACCCAATATTTAAAGCATAAATTGCTTCAAAACGGGGGTCTCCGAAGGGGTAGGAATAGTACTGGGGTCTGGGGGGTCAACCCGGGGATTTTAATCGGGAATAAAAAAATTGTACTAATTCCGTATTTTCTTTAATTATGTAATTTTATAAACACTATAAAATTACGTTATTAATAATAAAACTACAGTCTGACTCTATACTTCTTAATTTTGTTATGAATTTTCCTAATTATAATGAAACCCCGGCAACACTCTCTCGGTACGTCATTCATGAAATTGACAATATTTGTGTCGAGTAACCTCAGAATTGTGATAAATTAACATAAACAAATTACAGTTTTGTGTATACTTATGAAACGCTATTCTCTCAGACTTTTTGTTCACTTTTGTACAGTTTTTACACCACTTAATAGCACAGGACGACATTTTTAGGCAAAACTACTGCACGATGACTCGTACGAATTACGATACTGGTGGTACTATATCATCTATGCGATACTGACGAAAAGTAGCATAGTATTTTGCATGTGTTGCGTGAGCGCATAAATTTACTTGAAGTAGCGTAGTTTTGGGGCCTCAGTGACAAAGACCATGCGCTATCTTGGTTTCTTAATTATTGATCTGAGGTGGCGACAGAAATAAACTACACTGTAAATAGAACTCTGTGCTAATATTTTGGACAGCTCTATTGTATTTACAGTGTTTCTATTTACAGTGCAGTCTTTTTCTGTCGCGACCATAAAAAAAAAACGTAGCCTTAATCGTCGTCCAGCCTGCAAATCCAATATAAAAAATGATTGATACTAATGACGGTTATTACCACTGGTGTTGGATTTGCAGTCTGGACCGTGAGTAAGGCGCTTTAGAAAAACATTTTTGATAACGTAAACGAATATTCTATTTTCTCGTTTTTTCATAAATTAACACTAGACTGTAAAATTAGCACTTAGGCTGTAAAAATTTTATATAAAAAAAACTGATGACTGCACTAGTGACATTTTGAGAAATGTCAATTACTTATATTCCTCCATCCTCATTTTGTCACTTTTCTCACGGACTTTTCATAGTTCTGATTTCTCGTCATCGCATTTTTTCACATCTTGCTAATCACGAAAGAAAATATTTTTACGCTTTACTATTTTAAAAACACAGGTCTTATAAAAATGATAACATGTGGGGTAACTGAAATTGTCGTCATAACCTACAGATGATTTTGTACAACAAAAAATTATTTCGGTTTTATAAAGTTTAGTAGCAATCTCTAGACGACAATTAGACTGTAAAATGGATAGCATTTACGTGGCTGTTGTATGTTCATCTAATATGAATAGAAGCATGGAAGCGCACGCGTTTTTGGCGAAGAAAGGATTTAAAGTTAAATCTTTTGGCACAGGAGAGAAAGTAAAATTACCTGGGGCTTCGGCTGACCGACCCAATTGCTACGAGTTTGGGGTTCCATACGATGATATTTACAATGACTTGCTGGAGAAAGACAAGTCATATTATACTCAAAATGGATTGTTGCATATGCTTGATAGGAATCGTCGTATAAAGCAGTGCCCGGAAAAATTCCAAATAAGTTTGGAAAGATTTGACGTAATTATAACTTGCGAAGAGAGAGTTTACGATCAAGTTATTGAGTGGTTTGGATCAAAACGGTCAATTCATAATCAACCAGTTCATGTTGTCAACATTGATATACAAGACAACCACGAAGAAGCTACAATAGGAGCATTCCTAATAAGTGACATGGTTACGAAAATGGCACAAAGTGAGGATCTCGATAATGACATTGATGAACTTTTGCATGATTTTGAAGACAAATGCCATAGGCCAATATTAAACTGTATCATGTTCTACTGACACAATGTCGAGAACTTAACTAATATTTATAAAACATTTTCATTATATTTATAGCATTTCTGGAAGAATAATTGCAGCAGCTTTATGTATATTTAACCATTTGATTTTTTTTTAATGACGAGCTCTGAACTCCAATTCTCCTAAATTAACTTCCACTTTTATTTTACATTTAATCAATCATAAATTAATTGTCTTGATATCATAAACAGTTTTTTGGAGTTTGGAACAATCAAAAGTTGGTTTGACATTTATGAGAATCCCATTCTACAGTTTAAAGATGGGGACTAGATTGTAACTGTACTATTGCAGGATTGAATTAGCAGAATCGACCATCTCTTGCTTTTTTTTTAAATTTAAAAACAAGCATTTCTTAAAAGAATATATTTTTGTTCAGTAGTTTCAATCAGATGCACAAAAATATGAAAATAAAAGTGATTGATTTACTCTGAAAAAGAATATCCAGTTATACAAATGCAGCTGATACTTTATTTTTTCTTGTTTCGTTCATTGAATTGTTTTGAAGCTAACAGTCAGTAAAAGTTTTCTATTATCTTGTAACTGAAACCTCAGACGTGTGAATTCGTAAACCTAATGCTATAATTGATTCTAAAGTCTGGTTGGGAAATAATTATTACTTATACCATGATAATGACATAGTTGTTAAACATATTAGTGACATAGATAAACATATTTTTTTTATTATAATATGTTAAGCTCCATAGTTAGTATAGATTTGGTTCAATTTTTTTTAAAAGGTATTAAGTTTTAAACTACCATAACTAAAAATAATATTATATTTAGGTGAATAAAACACAAACACAAGTTTCATATTGTATTCATTTAAACATAGATGATTTGATGGTTTTTGACAATATTATATTTGCGCTTCTGTGAAATATTATAAGCATAATAAAAATGCTGCTGACCTGTTAAATTCTAAAAAATTAAGTTTTTGTACATACAAATATACATACATACTTTTATATTTTAAATAAAGTAAAATGTCAATAATTGTATGTTTTCTTGTTCGTCCTTACGAATGGTGGATAAATGTAGCAAAATATAACAAATTGCATTTCAACAAGTGTCATATTGTAATGCTTGGTTGATGATTCTGTAACATTACATTATAGGTTTTCCGTGAGGAGATTATTACACATTTACAGACTATTATGTTATACAGATAGAGCAACCGAACATCTGGGTGTCACAACTAAAGCAAATACAATTTCACTTTAGTGCTAAACAGAGCGTCGTCGGGTCGTACGAGCTACCGGCGGCGCACAGTGGGTCGAAAATCGGCTTTCATAGACATTGAAATGAAATCTCGAAAGTGTCAATTTATTATGGATATTGCTTCAGTTATGCATTCCTATGTAGAAAATGAAGTTTGAGATAATTTGTCCCAGAACTAAGGAGTAATATTTTTTTTGCGAAAATTTTGCATGGAGCCAATATAAAAAATTTAAATAATCTCAAAAACGGCAAATATCCTGACAGATGGATAAAGTAGGTAAAGCGGAGTAATTTAAATAGGTAACATTTGACAATTCATCAAAATTCAACAACGTAACCTTGTAACGGCGGGCATAGAATAAAATATTTTTTCGTTTTGTTAGAACTGCACAATTGCTTAACTTTTTTAAATTACGATTACATATTTATTTTAATAATGACCGATACGAGTAATTTTACGATTTGCTTTCACTAATAAACCATTCTAAACATAATAAAAAAATTCTGATGTAAAGAACTGAGCGTCGTTACAATGTTGCGTTTACAATTTCTGGAAAGTAATGGTATACGGCAAGCTTGAGGAAAATTTTGAATTTTAAAACTCCTTCTAAAGGTTCAGAATATCGTTTATGGAGTGTAGTTATAGATTGCTATAGATTCTACTTTTTTTAATAAAATATAATACCCTACTAAAATTTCAAGGCACCGCAAACACCTTTTTGCAATTTACTTTTAAATACTGGTCTGGCAAGATTAAAGCCCCGACTAAATGACCTGTCTATTTTCCCCTAACTCCATAAACACTAAAGTAACACGATATCAAAATTTCAAATAGCCTCAAACGTTTTTTTGGGGATTAAAAAATTAAATTTTCAAACATTTGTATATTAACAGCCCAGCCAGACCTGCAGTCTCGTGTTGAGGTACAATAGGAGAGCATAGGACGAGGTTTCAGGGGGCCTAGTGTAAACGTAACTTTAACGAATGACATTTGTACGGGCGCTGTCATGTGTTTGACAGATTTTCATACAATTCTCATTCGATAACGTTACGTTTACGCCGCTGTCAAAAGTTCCTGCTAGGCTCACAGCTTGCCTCAAACACCTGCTCTAAATTTCCTAGTAGCCCTTGGGCTACCAACATAATATACTATAGTCTACAGCCGACTTTTGGAATGATGAGCCCTCGCACCCATGAGTTTTTTGTGGTCGCGACAGGAAACAACTGCACTGTAAATATAACTCTGCTAATACAATAGAGCTGAAAATAACATAGAAAAAGAGTGTCGGGGTTTTGCCGGGAACATCAATGTCCGATGTTGTTGTTTTTGTAGTTTCTCAAAAATGTGTACCACACAGGTTCGGTTCTTAATGTGTAATATTGATAGAATATTAACCATTAGATATTCGTTGACGTGGGCAAGTGGTACAACTACAAAAAGCGTGCTATTTCGTGTCCCTCCAAAACTCCCTGTAAAGTTTCAGTAAAGCGTATACCACTTTACTGAATCGACTGACTTATTATTGACTGCATTGACGATTTATGTGATCTTTGACTAGACTTTGGACTTGACGATTTAGAAAAACGTTGTTGAAAGCTTTTATGAAAATTCTATTTTCCGCCTTTTTTTACTCGACACTTACATTCCACCTTAATTAAATTTAAAAAAAAATGGGCGATATGACGCTCTTGTTTGTCACTGTCAAACTACACAGTAGCTGAGTAGCCGCTAAAAAGGCTAAGAAACATTGGCTTTGTATATTATCTGTTTTTATACTAGTAATTATAACTTGTATCTGCATGAGGTACCCATGAAGTCATTGCATGAGTCATTCCCTGCACTGTACGACATCCGCTTTTCACTGAACATCTGCTCCATCACTCTGACGTTGGCAACTCCTATTACAGGGGAGGCTATGCCAAAAGAAGAAGAATAGTAGATTAGCCGCTGTCTGTAGTAATAATTCTCAGTAGTATGTACCTAATTAAATTTAAATTTCTACTAAATTAACATCTATGGTAATATTGTTCTGTGGTAGCCGCAGTCCGCAGCAAACCCGCAGATTCAAATCTGAAATCGCAGATCATATAATTATTTATTGTAATTTTAGGTTAGGTATATATCAGGATGAACAATATTTTAAAAACTATTTCTGTAAATTTTTTTCGTACGACGAATATTGGCTTTCATACAACTGTAACATCGGAAGCATGGTCTAAATCAAATGTTCCAAAAAAGTTTGTAGATTACAATAAGAAAATCTATTCACCTCAAGAACTAGGAGAGGAAAGGAGACCAGCTGTATGTATTTATAAATACTCTAATATTTTGTTTATTGTACAAGCCCTTTAATGCACTACACTGTATCTGTGTTTTATTTTAGTTTGTCTGTCATCAAAAAACAAATATCAAGTATAGTCCTGAAAAGTTGTGGTATGTAGCTTCGTTTGTCAGAGGTATGACTGTGGATGAAGCCATAAAACAACTAAGTTTTGTACATAAGAAAGGTGCAGTGTTTGTTAAGGAGGCTATTTTAGAAGCACAGGAGCGTGCAGTTACCGAACACAATGTTGAATTTAAGAGCAACCTATGGATTGGTTTGTATTATTTGCTTTTGATTATCATAAAAAGTATCTACTGAAAAATTTTTACTTCTTAGGTTAAGCAGTTTTAAAGCTTTGTTTTTAATATTAAACATACCATATAGGACTACTATAAATATTTGATATGAGGTCAAGTTTTAAAATTTATTTGTAATAACAGGCATATTTTTTTATTTTTTTTAGCTGAATCCTTCTCTAATAAAGGTACAGTAATAAAGGGAATAAGGAGACATGCTAGACAACGAATGGGTGAGGTTCGTTACACATATAGCCATTACTTTGTCAGGCTGGAAGAAGGTAAACCACCAAAAGATTATTACAATCGCAACCCTCTTACACCACAACAACAGCTCGATAAATGGTTAGACCAAATGAGAAAGAGAAAGATTATAAATTCATATTAAATAGATGTTATTGTATTTAGTAAAGAATAAAGTTCACAAAAAAAATTTACTTTACTCTTAACATCTAGCTACTTAGTAGCTGGATGTTAACTTTCTTTATATCAAGCTACTAACTACTGTATGCCAAATTTTAGTAGTTATTTTTACAGTTAAATTTTACTGTACCAGAACTTCATGTATAGGACAACATAAAATGAATAAAACTTACGATAAATAAAATTTACTTAATTATTTATTGTAAAAAATACATTGTAAATATTTGAATATGCAGCTGCATAAAAATAATAAAAACTAAATTTATTTAACATCATTAGCTAATTCTTAAATTAAGTACATTATTTTCAAACAAAGAAGTGATTTATTTTAATACTTATATATATATATATATACATTTCTAAGCTATTGTTCTATGTAACCATTGTGAATCATGCAGCATTGAGAAACAGTGCTGGATTTAGGTAACTTGGTGCCCTAAGCAATCTTTCCTTGTCCCTTCCTTCCCCCTATCCTCAGACCTTAGGTCAGGGATGATGAACCTTTAAGGCTCTCATAGACGAGAGGCCGATCGTTTCAGTTAGAACTGACGTCAGTTCGGCCTGAACGGATTCGAGCATATACACGAAAAAAATTGCTTCCGACCCAACTGACGTCATTTCGGCCTGAACAGATTCGAGCACACACACTGAAAAATAGCATCAGTTTGTTCTGGTTTGCCGCGAGGTACGGTCGTGTTTATTAATTGTAAACTTACTACGCTTGTACACGATACACGGCCGCGGCTCTGGCGAGAACTGAAGCGATTTGTCACACATGGTCCGTTCAGTACAGTCCTGAATTAATGTTGCCAACTTAGTCATTTTACGAAGTTTTAATACTAAATAAATATAATAAATACACCTTAAAATAATACATATGTCTATACGTCAAACATTTTACAGGTTAAAGTTAAACTTTAAACCCCGAAAGACGTGAACTTCGGAATATACAATTAAATCAACCGGCTTAAACTACTACTAAATGATTATTATACTTATTGTAATGATACATAAGTTTTTCCTATTTTACAGATTAAATCTGTTCAAATTTCGAACATTTGGGTTTAGAGGTAGGTAACAGAGACGGTCGAAGCAAGCGAGAAAACTTTTGCATAACATACCAATTAAAAATTAAGAAAATCCTATCTGAAAGTCTGTGCATTTAAAAAACTGTAAAAATATAGAAAGTTATAGACTTCGAGGCATTTCTTTATTTTATTTTTTACTTACTATTAACTCGAAACTCTTCATTTACTACAAAAAAGGAACATGTTGCAAAGAAATTATCATTTTGTTATTTAAAATAAAGTAAAATATAAATAATTTATGTTGTTGCAAATAGATGACAATTATCAGAATATGTTAGGTTTGTCATTTATGTTATTAGGTATATCTACTTCACACTTTTTTCTTAGTACATATTATGTACGTACTCGTAGAATTTTGTGATCAGTGACGTGCCCAAAATATTGTCGCGTGTCATTGATGGCACGCGTGCCATAGGTTTGCCATCCCTGCGTTACGTGAACTATAATGAATTAATTAAAAATGAATGTTGTTAAATATGTATGTGTTGTAAAGTGCTAAGTTGGCAACACTGATTACGCAAAGAACGTCTTTCGTCAGTCGTTATGTCGCTTCGGAAACCGAAAAAGCGCGTGGATTATCTCGCGAGTACATTTTTCTTCTCAGGCGTCTCTGGGTGACGCTCCTGGGTCCCTAGACGGGATACCCTAAGCAGTTGCTTTATTTTAATATAGGCTAATCCGGCGCTGGTGAGAAACACAATTATATTGTCAATTTAAAAAATAATAATAGGCAGTTACAGTGTTTAGTTATTGTTTTAATCATATTAGCTGTCATCATTCTTCAATTTTAAATTTTATGTGTAAAGCTGCATTGACACAACAAAAATAAGATACACATAGTACAGAGTACACATAGTCCAAGTGCCCTCATATGAGCTAGCTTGAATGAATAGGACACCATCCTTGTCAACTTGGATCAGACACCATTATCCAAATGCGCTTGAATGGCCTGTTGATGCAATACGAGTATTTTCCAAGTAGATATCCAAGTGAACTTTAAGAGCGTAGTCGGTCTGCGCGGGAATTAAGAAATAGGTATTTGAAGAAAGTCGCGTTACGCCCGAGCAACCGAGGTAGCAATATGTGAGTGAATAGTCTGTATTTTTGTGCGTAGCCCAGTACCTAGCGCCCGCCCGCCCCTCTTCAGCGTGCCCGTCCCGCCTCATTCAAGCTACGTTCGTTCGTCTCTCAGTCGGATTGAAGATATCGGCGTTCGCAGTGTTTCGTAATATCGTGCTACTTTTTTACTCGCTTATTATTGTGTTAGACATTTGCTATTGTTTACGGACTTGATTCTTTGTTTGCTTTACTGTTATGACTCGGCTTGTGGATCGGATTTGCATACCTATTTGTTTCAACGACTGGAGTAAATCGTGAGTATTATTTGTAAATAAATTTAATCAACTGTAACTCCTTTAAATCGACAAAAGAATTTTATTGATTTTCGTTTAATTCTATTGATTTTCGTTTGATAAAATACTCAATTTACAAATATTATAGTCACACCATGATAAATTTTGTTTCAGGTAAACCCTTTTTTGTTAATAATGGGTCGAAGAAAAGGGAATAAAACGCTCCTATTCTTGAGTGCTAAGAGAAAAAAACATAATTTGCGTATAAAACGGCGATAACAATATGAAAGCAGCAATAACAATGCCTGGTATCCTTGTTACGCACGTATTTTACAACTTTGTTTATTCCATGTCATCGGATGAAATAACACCTATTACTGACGCTCGTAATTTTCATTTATGTCAAATTACAATATGCATTTATATATTGCCTCTATTGCAATCAAATATTATAAAACATGTAAATGTACATATACATGAAATTCACCTTCCGATTGGGGTTGCCATCGCTGATAGGGCTTTTACTTGTTTTATAAATTTTTACTTGTTTTAAGATATAATCGTACTCAAAATTATATTACCATTAAACCAAAAATAATGCATTTGTTGTATTTACAGCGATGAAGACAAAGAAAATTTTTCAACATCAAATACAACTTCCAAAGAGAAATACAACTTCCAGAGAGAGTCGAGAACCGTTTGAAGATAACACAAGTTCCTCATCGTCGACCACTACACTCGATGACTTGCATTTAGTTTGCGATGACGATGATGGTGACGATAATGAAGAAATTCAAAACGACAAGTTATCAGTACGCAGAGTCGTAGATATAAAATATTTGTTTTCTGCTATTTCAAACAACAAGCACCAACATATATGCTGCATATTTGCCGATTTAAATTTCGTTAAAGAGCAACGAAATGGTTTTATAAGCAAATATATATTTGAATGTAAAATGTGTAAAATAATTGAAACAGTGCACAGTGAAGACCCAAATGTGAAATTAAATGCAAATAATGCGATTGTAGAAGGAATTCTCTGTTCAGGAAATGGATATATAGACGAGCTTTGCAGCGTGCTAAATATGCCAAATATGAATAAATCAACCTATACGAACATTGAACAATCTATGATACCAATAATTGAATAATGTGCCATAGACGAGATGATCGCCGCTGGGCAAGAAGAAAAAAGGCTTGCCATTTTAAATGGCCAAGTAGACAAAGATGGCTGGCCTTTAATAACAGTAGTTGCAGATGGCTCTTGGGCAAAACGATCTTACAAAAGTGGATTTAGCTCTGCGTCTGGTGCTGGATGCATTGTTGGACTTCGGACTAAAAAGGTTTTGTTTCTTGGCGTTCGCAACTCATACTGTTGTGTATGTGCGAGAAGTCAAAAGTTGAATGTAGATGTAGCTGAACACAGATGTTTCAAAAATTGGCATGACAGCGCTAATGCGATGGAAGCAGACATAATTTTAGAAGGTTTTGCAAAAAGTATAGATATGCATGGAGTCAAATATAACAAACTCGTTGAAGATGGTGATTCTAGCATAATGAAGAAGTTGATATTAAACAAACCCTACGGTCCTGATTTTATTGTAACAAAAATCGAATGTAAAAATCATTTACTGCGAAATTTCTGCAACAAATTAAAAGCTTTAGGTAAAAAAACAAATAACCACAAAGGCTTTGTACCAGTGCAGCTTCGAAAAAAGGTGGAAGAAAATGTTTTGCGTTTGAGAAAAGCGATAGTTGGAGCAGTAAATCACAGAAAATCTGAAGCTATAAATCCCAATGAAAATCTAAAAAAAATAAAAAAGTATATAAAAAATGCACCTAACCATGACTATCAAAAAAGAGAGCTGAAGAACTTGAACGTAGCACGATTGGCCAGAGTGACAATGAATTGTGGGCAATAGAAAGGCGCAAGCGTATCACGGCGTAAAATTTTGGCAAAGTATGTAAACTGCGTAAAAAAACATCAGCTGCGGGTTTATTAAGATCTTTGCTATACTAGCAATTCAAAGGCACTCCTGCGACAAACTATGGAGAGATACAAACTAAAGAGAAAGAAGATGAAGCAGTAATTGATTTTTCAAAAGAAACTGGACTGTCGGTGGTCAAGTGCGGGTTGTTCATAGATGTCAATAAAAGCTTTTTGGCTGCAAGTCCCGATGGCCTCATAAATGAAGATTCAATAATTGAAATAAACTGCCCATATAATATTGCTGAAATAACTCCAACAGAAGCAATACAAAATAAAAAAATAGACTCCTGCATACTCCACAACGACAAATTAAAATTAAAAAGAAATCACAACTATTATTATCAACTACAAGGTCAATTGCACATCACATGCCGAAGATTTTGTTACTTTGTTTTGTGGAGCCCCAAGGGCTTATTATATGAAAAAATTGAAAAAGACGACAAATTTTGGCAAAACATGGAGCCAAAATTAGAACAATTTTTCCACGAATGCCTTCTCCCTGAATTAATTGACGGTCGGATACCACGAAATTTACCTGTAAGAGAAAGGATGGAAATGACAACAGAATAAATGGACGCTGATAAGCAATAATGTGTCAACCCACTAAATCGCAATTTTGAGAAAATCGTGTTTAATTAAATTTATTCTGTAGAAAATTTCAACTACGTGTCAAAGGGGTTTATCAGTTTTTCAGTATAAAATGATTTAATCCACTTAACACTATTTTGAAAATCATAGTTTATCGCCTGAGAAAGCGATTAGTATCAACATCTTGATTTTAGTGTGTTTGTGGGTTGACACAGTATTGCTCATCAGCGTCCAAATGTACATATTAATTATTAAATAACTTTTGTTTTATTTAAAATACCCACAAGCATCTCTTCTGCCACATAAATATTAAGAACTAGCTCCGCCCGCGTAAATAAATTATCCCGCGGGAACACTACTTTTTCGGGATAAAAAATATCCTTTGTCCTTTCCCGGGAACCAAATGTTCATACCAAATTTCATAAAAATCTGTTTAGCGGTTAAAGCGTTAAGAGGTAACAGACAGACAGACCGACACACTTTCGCATTTATAATATTAGTATAGAAGTATAGATTTAGGGTAAGCTCATGTAATTGTGTGACTCATCTTATTTGGTGATATCGTGTTTTGAGGCTGCCCCCGCCTTGTGTAAGCAAAATTAACTATTTTATATTATACCTTACGATCGAGGCATAAAGCTTCTTTTTGTGTGCAAAATTTTGTTAAGATCGTGCGAGCGAGATGTTAACAATAACACGATTTGTGATTTCGCGCGCACGTTTCGACTTGTCAGCGCCAGCGCATTGCAGTGTGGATGAAATTAATTCGTTTTAAATAGTAAAAAGTGCTTAATAGGAATAAAAATTGAACCAAATTACGTAAAATTTATCACCTGATTAATATTAAAAATTAGTTTTAGTGTGTTGTTATTAGTTATTTACTGGGACTAAAAAGTTGCCGTTTTCGACAATTTGACGGAGAAGCAGTATCACCGCATTAAGCAAGGAAAAATTGTGTTTGTTTGTTTTTTATAATAATAATAGTTTTCAATTAGATTAATTAAGTAAATAAACCTTTTAAAGAATATTGGATTACAATGACAAAAATTGTAGCTATTTTGACGCATTTTAAATACCTAGTGTAGTTTTTAATATTAATTAAGTAAGTCTTTGTAATGTTTTTCCAGATGGATAAGGACATGTTAGATGATGGTTACCGAACAAAAAAAAATCGAAAATATAATGAAATGTCATTAAAGTCTGCTGTAGAAAGCGTTTTGACTTCAAAATTAACTGTATACATGGCATCGAAAGAATTTAATATACCATGGTCAAGACTAAAGCGCTATATCGAACGTGTAAAAAAAGAATGGCAACATGGAGGAACTATTGAAGTAAAAATGCTCAAAGTAGGCAGAACGTTTTCTCTACCGGCAGACATTGAACAAAGTCTGTTAAGGTATATAATAAAAATGCAGGAACTCGGCTTCGGTCTCACAGTTAACCAAATTAGAAAAATTGCATTCTCGTTGGCCCAATCTGCGGGCAAGCATTACTTTAACACAAAGAAGGAATGTGCAGGCTGGAATTGGTGGGTTAATTTTAAAGAAAGATACGGCTTAAGCTTAAGAACTCCCGAGAACCTATCGGTTGGTCGTGCTATGTGTTCTAATACTGCATTAATAGCAGATTTTTATGAAAAATTAAAGGCTACTTTAATTAACCATAGTTTAATGGACTGTCCAGAGAGAATATGTAATTGTGACGAAACTGGACTAATGTACGTTAACAAACCCGCTAAGATTGTCACCAAAGTTGGAAAAAAATTCGTATATAATCGAACATATGCTGAGAAAGGCACGACAACCACAGTCCTTGCGTGTATTAATGCAGCAGGCCAATTTATTCCCCCTTTAGTGATTTTTAAAGGGATAAGAAATGTCTCTGAATTGTCAAATGGATCCCTGCCAAACAGTTTAACGCGACTTTCTCCAAAGGGATGGATAAATGCAGATTTATTCTTTGAATGGCTCAAGTTTTTCGATACAAATATCCCTCCAGCTAGACCCGTGCTTTTGATTATGGACTCTCATGCCAGTCACATTACTCCCCAGGTATTAGAGTATGCTTCAGCTCATCAGATCATATTATTTACAATGCCTGCTCATACAAACCACGTTTTACAACCTTTAGATGTTGGGGTCTTTCGACCATTTAAAGCGGCATGGCGAGCGGAGCTGCAAAATTTTAAGACAAAATATCCCACATAACTCCAACAAGATACAATTTCCATAGTTTTCTAACTCCTGTTTACGAAAGATATTTTACCCCTAATAATATTCGTGCAGGATTTAGAAAAACTGGCATACACCCATTTAATGATGCTGTATGTTCAGAAGCTATCGCACCTTCCTTGTTATCTGACCAACCTGTGCCTACAGAACAAGTGTCAATAGAAGAATTAGTTGCTTATAATGACCATGATTACGGGGCAGTGACCCCTTCCTCCGTTATAAATAGTAAGAATAATGATCCCCTCTTTGATGTACCATCTAACCAATTATTAGGACAGCCGATTCCAAGCACTAGCTCTGTTGTTATTGTTTCTGAAAACCCAGAAGAACCTGGAACATTGCAAATGGAATGTCAGTCAGAATCAGCTTCGATCTCAACTGCAAATGTAGCGCCTGGGCCTAATATTCCAAGTAAAAAGAAAATTGAAATACATGATAGGTATTTTAGTACTACCAAAATGGAATCCTACTATTAAAGTACAGCACAAGAGGACTGTTCCAAAAGCACAGTGCTTGACATCTGTTTGCTCCCCGTCTTCGAAAGTGTCTTTAAGGAATGTCCGTATGCCAATCAAAGAGGCCAAAAAAGCCAAAAAAGATAATAAAGGTTCGCAATCAAAGCTAAAATCAAGCGCTAAACGATTTACTAAATCATCAAAGGGACTGAAATGTCCTGTATCTGATGACGATTGGGTTTGTGGATCTTGCAATGGGCGGTATTCCAATGACGTGCAATTAAAAAATGGAGCTGATTGGATTGCTTGCTCATTCTGTACCAAACCTTACCACGTCCATTGCCAAAGCCAGATTGTAGAAGACAATCAAGCTGTATATATGTGTGATATTTGTAGCATCGACGATGATTCTAGTGGTGAAGAATAAGTAAATAAAAGAAGAACATAAAAAATATTATAGTTACCTACCTACTTACTAAATATTATATTTTTTTATTTCTTATATGTTAAAAATATGATTATCTAACAGAGTTTATTTTGTGTTTTTGTTAATTTAACATACTTGGCTAATTTGGTGATAAAAAATAATAATTTCTCATTTAATTATCTTATATCAGAATTAGAGTAGTAGCGCCACCGAATTAAGGTGATTATCACAGAATTACCCAAGTCATCATACTTTTTAAAAATTATTCTTAAAGTAAGTTAATTATATTAAATTAAAGATCTCTTGTGCTCAAAGGATACCGAAAAGTCTGATTATTGTTTTAAATAAATATAAAAATAATTGATTAAATATAAGCCGGATTTTCTCACTCTTTACCGAATTATCACCGAATTACATAAGCTTACCCTACTTGATAAGATGAGTCATTATTTTTATAAACTCCATAGTCAAAGCTGGCAAACAAAGTATGCAGAATTATCACATCAAGCAGTAAAGTGCGAACATTAGTTAGGTACGTATTATTTGGTTATGGTTTGTATTTTTTCAAGAGACAGTTCGGTGAAGTTAATTTAAATTAATACTATATAAAAACTTAGGCCTTTTCATCCGTTAATGGATGATTTATACAGTATTCTCCGAGCGAAGTAACCACTCTTGAAATACTGTAGTGCCTGGGACAGTTGATTTTTAAATGTCGTATGGTTGCCCAAGCACATACGGCATACTTACAACATACACATTTCGTTATCTCTTGAAAAAATACAAAATGAGCATCTAATTTCACTGTTCTGTGCCGCTTATAGATCAGTATAGGATAGACGTCGATATCGACATCACTATTATATCGATAAAATATTCGACAGTTATTACTTCCTTAATTGTGTACGTATTGGTCTAACCCTCCCTCACCTCTGGTCTTCCCCCCGTAGAGTGCGATAGGGACAACTGCAGCTCAGAACGAATACACCTACAAAAACCATGACAGATCGACGTTTCGTATTACGCTGTTTTCTCCTCGACAACTAAGCCGATTAAATTATTTTTGGTATCAAAATTTAAAGGAAGAATAGGTCTATGCTCCTATCATTTGTTTTTATCATAAAAACTTTTCAAGCTTGTTTGGCGTCTGGTTACGGCGGTAAAACGGGGCATTTTTTTAGGTTTTTGGAAAGTCATATTTATTTTTGTAATATTTTTTTGGAGATAAATAAAAGACAGGGGCATGCCTTCAATAGACCTAGATTTTTATAAACAAAAACGATAACTCTAGAGGCATTATTCAGGAAGGGAATAGGGGAATGCATTTGTATGGAAAAAATGCCGCCCGTCTACGCTCTTAATAGTGTCAACACAGCTTAACTAATCCAACTTGCATGATGCTACACAAATATTTTATTTATATCAACATTTTATTATTTTAGTTTCTTTTATTTTTGCACATAAAGTTTAAGTAATATTTAATAGCCGCTAGACCTCGAGCCATTTTTCTGTCATACGTTTTATTATCCGTGCGCGAATTCGCTCCGCACGCGGGTGATAGCAAACTGTCATAATTGTATTGCGATTGCATGCCGTCATTATAATACAAATAAATTAGTAAATTACGAAAACACTCTACCTGCTAGTGAATTAGATTCCCTGATAGTACATAATTGAGATGATGGAGAAGATTTTCCTAGCTCAAGATCTATATCTATACACTAACTGGGTCAAATTTATAAATCAAATGAATATGGCACACACATACATACCGAAAACGGTATGTATCTGTGTGGGAAGAGAAATTCCTCGAAACTAAAACCATGATATAGCTACTAGCTAGGTGCAGGACATGGTAGAAGTGCTGCATGAATAGAAGTAAAAAAATATAGCAGTTTTTATTACTCTCGTCTCCACTTTCAAATAAAATATATTCGAGCGAAAACAAATGAAATTCAAGCAGCAATACCAGTAACATAAATACAATACAAATTGACCTTCAACTTTAAGTTTTAATTTTAAAAAGTTCATGTCTCATCATTTTTGTTTCTGGGTCATGGGCACTTCGGTGTCTTGTATAAATATTTCAAACATTTATGTGTAAAAGATCTCTAAATCATGTTTCTTGCTACTAGTGACTTTTCGAAACGAGACCAGATTGACCTGATATAAGTAATATATGTATTGGTGTATTAAAACACGTTTTTAAAATATTCCAATATAAAAATATTATTATATTATGTATTTTATCTAGCTTTTCATAATAAAATATTGCTAGCATGTAATATTTAAAAATCTACAATAAATGTCAAAACCAAAAATTATACACTTAATGATGTCCTCTGTTGTGGTTTCTTTGGAACATAACCATACAAAAATATCGATCCTATAACGCACATAGTTCCTAAAGCAAACTGCAAAGTCAGATGAAAGTCGAATATGTACATTGATGCTATGCATGAAATTATTATAGCTACAGACGTAGCGAAGCCCTTAAGTATATTATCAGCATACTTTACAACAACGGCTACTATTAACCCCCCGCCCGCTTGTAACACTACCAGATACCACACAAAGCCATCAAAGCCCTTCAGTAGGTTGGTCAAGGAACCTTCCTTAACGAGGTATGTGCCTGTGGCAAACGGTAGTGACAGTAGACTCAGTTGCACATTTCTCATCCACACCTGCAACAGAAAGGTTAAAATACTAATTACCAATAGCAATATAATATGTGTCCTTGACATGATAATATGTAAAATGCCAAAAAGGTCAACAAGCTTAAAAATCTTTTTTTATGGTTTATAGAGATTTAAGGTGGCTAAGTATTTCACACCGCAACGCAACGTTACGCGGCGCTACATTTTTTAAGATAGCTTTTCAAAATTGAACTTTATTCATTACACAAGAAGATACGCGTTTCATTGTAAGAGTTCGAATGTCGAGTTGCACCGCGCATGTGCACAGTGCAGTGTATGACTGATGTCATATTATGAAACGTGTATCCTGTGTAGTGAATAAAGTTCAATTTTGAATAGCTATCTTAAAAATGCAGCGCTACGTATCGTTGCGGTGTGAACTGACCCTAAGCTTACACACGCGCCGCAGTTGCCGCGGCGCCGCTGCAGTAATAGGATTTGTACGTAATTTTTTGACACAATGCCGGCTGTAAACGCTGCAACTACTACGGCGCGGTGGCGAGATCCATACAAAATCGCCTTTAACTATTTGTTAATCTATTATAGAACGAAAGCACCAACTTAACTTCTAGTAGTAGATGAAATAATTGTGTCATATTTTATCATTTGCACATAAATAAAACATTGGAACAATGAACTTTTTCTAAATAATAAGTGCAGGCAGTACAGTATCAAAAGGAGAATGAGGCCATTCACCCCAATGGAGCAGTTATATTTGACTTTTATGCAGTAAAACCAATTTTCTAACGTATTTCGTGAATCGTCATTTTTCATACATAGTCTGACATTTTCATACAAAAATGATGATTGCCAAGAAAATGGGCGCTCTGTACAAGTCTAATATAGCATATTATTAATATTAATAATTATGTATTATTATTATACCTATTAAATTATTAATCAATGTATAAAATAAAATAAAATGTAACTTACAGATATATCAGATTCCTTAAGAACTTTTTCAAAATAAATGCCAGCAAAACCAGATATGAAACAGGCTGCTAATGCTGCACAGAAGCCAAGTACTTTTGATTGTCCTTTAGTGTCTGAATTTGTGTTGGTCTTGGGATCAGTTGAAGTTAGTTGCACCAGTGCTATTCCTGCCACTAATAGAGCTAGCGCTAGCCACTGCCATCTCTTCAATGTTCTTTTTAAAACAATCACGGCAAAGAAAGCAGTTGTTAAAAGTTTAAGCTGATATGTCACCTGTAAATTACAATTCTTAGGCCCTGATTCACAATTTTCAAATAAGTGTTGAATAGCTTATTTGGAAGTTTTATCGCTGCTAATTTTAATCAAGCTACAGAGACAAATAAGTGTGTATATAAAGTCTCCGAATATTATTACGGATACTTCGGAAACATGATTCACTGCTTGTGTAAAGACGTTTAGGCAAAAAAATA
The DNA here is from genome assembly GCA_037179445.1 of Phengaris alcon alcon. NCBI lineage: Eukaryota > Metazoa > Arthropoda > Insecta > Lepidoptera > Lycaenidae > Phengaris > Phengaris alcon. Next base: position 311,369 of record JAYRCH010000235.1, read on the forward strand.
TTTCACATAAGCTGTGAACCATGTGCCCGAAGTGTCCGTAATTTATTTTTCTAGACCTTATATATGTTTAAATGGGATGACACAAATGTTACAAATTATGTAAGTAACTTATGTATTAATGTAGATATAAAAATTATTCTGACTTGATATCAAATAATATATCAGAAACTGGGGTCATTAAAAAAACATTAGTACCTGATATGTTGCTGCATCTAAATTAGATGCTGATACATATAGTAAATTATTCTGTATTGTATATAAAAACGAAGGCACACAAACTCGTAGTGTATCCTTAATGTTGAGAATAACAGTACCATACATAGTTTGAACTCCTTTTGTGATACTTTTAGACTCATTTATCACAAGTCCTATGCATATTGCAAGTTTTAGTACCTCAGCCATCAAGACAGCTGAAAAAATAATTATATATTGCACTAAAAATTAAGCAATCTTGTCATACAACAGATTGAGATTTTCCTAATTATTTTTTGGGTCTACTGAGTAAAAATAACTTTGTACGTAGATTTGAAAAGATTGATAAAAACTCTGTGAGCCTATAAGGTTATTCTATAAAATAAGATCTATTTTCTATCTGTCAATTACCTTGGAAAATCAATTTCCATTACAAAATAAAATCTTAACCAAGAGCATGTCAGGACATGTCTAAGGAGGGTTCTGTAAATATAAATGCGTAATAGGTTTTTCAAATTACATACTTCAAAAGTTTCTGTTCGATTTCGATCAAAATAATTTTCCTAGAGAGATTTTAGCATGATCTATCAGCATCGAAACTTACAAGTTTCTATCTCTTATAGTTTAGAAATGCTAGGGGGGGACCAACTTACAAACCACTTTGGAGGCTGATTACTCGAAAATGGTTGACTTTGTAAAAAAGTCATATATGAAACCTTGCCTTTATTCAACGGTACCCCACACAATGAGGTGGAATGAAAAAATATTTTTCATCCCCACTTCACATGTATGGAGAGCCACCCCTAAAATATAAAACTATTATTATTATTTGATGCCAAATCCAAGATTAATACACAATCCACAACTATACCAAATTTCATCCATTTATATTCATAATTACAGAAGCTAGAAGCACGGACTGACAGACGGACGGACAGAGCAAAACTTCCTTATGTATTACAGAATCCTAATGATAGTATAGTAGAAAATATTACAAAATAATAGACTGATGAGAAATACAAATCTCTTATGTTGGATAATAATTATTGAAGGTCAAAGTTTATTTCATCAGCTGATATTTTGGGTAGTAATATTTACACAGCTATCTTATTTCATGTCAAATTTGACTAACGTCTGGTTTCTGAAGTTTTTATCAACTTAATAGCAATTTTGATTGGATGACACAAATGCATGAACCAATCAAAAGCAATATTGAATAGATCAATTACTGACAAAAAACCTCAGAAACTGGACATAAAGGATGTAAGTCTTTTGTAACAAGAATTACTGTAATTGAAGAATAACCTGCTGGAGCTGAGAACATCTCCACATCTCTTGTTCGTGCATATCTCATACTAAGACCAAGGGCAGCATTTTGTACAGTTAGTATGGCCAAACTTACATACTTAATTACACCTGTAATAAAAAGTTTTATCATATTATCATAGAAATATTTTTATCTGATATGAACTATCAAATATCTTAAAATCACAACTAGCTTTCAGTTATAGTACTAATAAAATGTATTTAGTATGTGTATATATATATATATATATATATATATATATATATATATATATATATATATATATATATATATATATATATATATATATATGTTTTAGTATGTAATATATATACAAGTTTCTATCTCTTATAGTTTAGAAATGCTAGGGGGGACCAACTTACAAACCACTTTGGAGGCTGTAATATATATATATTACATACTAAATACACCTGTATAAAAAAATATAGTATGACCACTTGAAATAAAAATGTAGATGTTGGATGCTTTCTATAAAATTTATAAGCATTATCTAAAGTCACCTATCTTTTAAAAATAAGATACATACCTAAATTTATATGCCTATTTGGAATGTATGGACCAGATTTCTTAATATCATTGTCCATATCTTTTGAGCTGGAGTCACTTATCGGATTTAATACTGTCTCTGGGGTCACCGGATCGTCTTCCTGTGGAATAGGGTTACTTGCTATTTCCTTCTCTCTCAAATCTATATTTTCTGTAGACTTCATAAGTACCTTTCCAGGTTACTTAGAAAATAAATTACAAGTCTGAAACTATTCACAGTATCTATATTTGTAAAGAAAAGGATTAATTAAATGACTTCCATATAATTAAAACTAATAATTATAGTAAATGAACAGTAAAATTACAAAAAAAAATGTTTTCAAATAAAATTTTGGTTAGCTTTGTTCTTAACTGAAAAAAGGCAGTAGGTACCTAACTGGATACATTTACATATTACTCACCAAGCGATATGTTTGTGGATTTTAAATGAAACAAATATAGCGTTATTTTTCTTTGTACAGAACTATTTTCACCTCGTCTCCATGTATTTTCATTTAAATTTGTTGACGTCGACTTGCATTGAATGCATTCAGCTGTGGAGTTAACACTTTTTTTTCTAATAAATAACCTTAATGGCTTAGAACCATTTGCCAGGGTCAAATTAGAAAAGGCGGGAAATAGAATTTTCGTTTGAATTTTCGACACCGTATTTCTAAATCGTCAAGTCCAAAGTCTAGTCAAAGTCAAATTAAATAGTCATTGAGTCAAGTCAGTCGATTCAGTAAAGTGGTAGAAAACTGAAAGTTCCTAGTGAGTTTTGGATAAAACACAAAATAGCGCGCTTTTTGTAGTTGTACCACTTGTCCACACTTGTGCACATCAACGAATATCTAATGGTTAATATTTTACCAATATTATACATTAAGTTCCGAATTGACACAAATTTTGGAGAAATGCAATAACAACAACGTCGCACATTGATATTCTCGGAAAAACTCAAAGAGTTGACACTTGACACAAGCAAATCCCATCCATCAACCGGGCCGGCCGGACAGTTGTGAGCGTTTTAGTGGATTTTGACAAACATATTTCATGCTGTTTAGCCAGTGATAACTATGAATACGTTGTATTCTTACAAAACCGACAAAATTTTTGTGCTGCGACACACATTGACATTTTTCATTATTGTTACATGAATTAATGTAATGCTCACTCACAAAATTCACGCAGCAAAAATTCGTGAAAGGGATGGCTTAATTAAGCACAATACAATTTTAACAAAATACCTACTCCTTGCATAAGTAAGCTTTTAAATAATATAACGTCAAAAAAGTAGATTGTTAAAGTTATCTTATTTTCCAGAATTTGTTCCTCATAAGGAAATCTTACTATCAATCTCTTTTTATGTAAAGGGTATTTTAAGAAGTAGGGCTTGCAAATATTCGAAAATTTTTTGGCACTATTCGAATAAAAGAAATAAAACTATGTTTTTTGACGATTGGCGATTTACACGAAAATCAACAAATTCTTTATAAAAGGCTTTAAAATCAAGTTGCGTGGGCATTTTAACAATCAAAAAATAAAATAAGACAAAGAAAATGAAATAAACGGTAACACTGTAGAAAAAAATATTATAATAAGTTTTTAATAATACTATTAGTTACCCTCGTTTTCTTTGTATTTCACACTAATATTATAAAGGCGAAAGTTTGTGTGTGTGTTTTGGAAACCTTAATGAAAAATTTATGATCGATAAATTTTAATAAAATAAAAGTAACAGTTACTTCACTGTTAGGTACTGTTAGGCCTTCAGTTCGTTTTAAGTTATATAACATCTCACAACTCACTTTTATGCAGTTTAAAAATTTTAAGAAGTTTATATTTATTTTACTGATTGAACGATATAATTAAATTCTTTTCTTCAATCTTAGCAAAATATATTTAAAGCCAGATATAAAATAATTGAACGGTAATAACTAATTACAGACTTATTACTTATTACCATAGTTACAAACACTAGTCATTTTTTTTGCTATTGAATTCAATAGCAAAAAAAACGACTAGTGTTTGTCACTACCAAATAAGCGTAATATTAAATAAGTCAAGTTTGAAATATCTTCCATAGAACATTTGAAAACACAGAAGGTACAAAATGCGTCAAAATTATATTCGTTCATAGTTATCTACCTTTAACGATATGCTTACAATTTAAATTTTTTGGTTAATCGGTAGTTTGACAACCATTTTATGTAAGATTAATCAAGATTATAATGGCGTGAATGCCTACTATTATTAGGCCATTACATATGAAATTGGTGTTTTGTAAAGGAGGAACATAAACTTGTTTTTTTTAAACTTATTATATTTATTTAATCAAAGTGTATTTTTGTTATTTGTTATAACAAAAATATTTGTTAAGGACAGCGGCCTCGTAACGTAAAACATGAGTGAATTTAAATGTGAACGATAAACGTGTAATTAAAAACAGTACATAAAACTATAATAGTGAATACTCAGTGACTATATGTATAGATTTATATGGCATCAGTGTGTAAAAGTAGTGTTAAATGGTGTTTTATCAAGTGCAGGTTATTTTGCTTATATATTTTTAACTAAAGCTAATTTTAACGTAGCCTTTTTTGATTTATATGAATAAACATAATACCTAACGTGTAGCGTAACGATTAAGATTATATAATAAAGGGTTAAATAGTTATTAAGAAAATAGTGGTAAAATGTAGACCATTTCTTATATGGTAAGCTTTAAGATGTAAATATCTTTTTTATAGAATAAGATCCCTAGTATATAAGGATGTATGTATATGGTTATGGCAATAAAGAATTTCACACAACGCGTTTTGCTTCACCTGGCTCATGAAAAATAGGGAAAATTATGGAAAATAGCCGTATAGAGAGGTAAAAGTGAGATGGCAAATCGGCCCGAAAGAGGCGTATGGGCGGGGCTCTCTATACGGCATTGCCATGAGCCAGGTAAGCAAAGCGAAAAAAGTGAAAATCGTTCTCCTCAAATAAGTGTTTTATTATCGCCCCGGCTCTGCCCAAATCGGTGTAACCTTGCTATCTTCGAGTCTAATCTGAGCCGGCGGTTGAAATGCTGTGGAATTATACAGTCCCCTACACTATTACTATCTATGCACTTTTGCCATCTCATAGGTAGTTCATTGATTCCTTTACTAAAAAAACCATTCGGACAGAAATCAATAAAATCTTTGAAGGCGCTTTGGACTGCCCCATCGGAATTGAATTTTTAGCCAGGTAAGCAAAGCGAAAAAAGTGAAAATCGTTCTCCTCAAATAAGTGTTTTATTATCGCCCCGGCTCTGCCCAAATCGGTTTAACCTTGCTATCTTCGAGTCTAATCTGAGCTGGCGGTTGAAACCCTGTGGAATTATACAGTCCCCTACAGTAGTGCGTGGTCATTTGGCGAGCCGAATTTCAAGATCGAAGAAATATTCGAAGTCCATATCAAGTTGAAAATAACGAAGACGGCACTTAGAAAATTTTCGTCAGTTATTATGAACATAGAAAAATTTCCGAAGATTCAAGATAGAAATTTTTACTGAAGACTGGACTTAGAAAATTTTCATCAGCTGTTCTGAACATAGAAAAATTTCCGAAGATTCAAGATAGAAATTTTTACGGAAGACTGGACTTAGAAAATTTTCGTCAGCTGTTCTGAACATAGAAAAATTTTTTGAAGATTCAAGATAGAAATTTTTACTGAAGACCGGACTTAGAAAATTTTCGTCAGCTGTTCTGAACATAGACAAATTTTTGAAGATTCAAGATAGAAGAATTTTATCAAGTCAGAACATTGGAAACTTTATCAAGATTTATCAACGGGAATCAACGCCAGGGATTAGATTGGACTCAGAAGATCGGACTCGAGGATACAAGGATACACCGCTGCGAACGGAAGCAAGGATTCGCAGATTTTTCATCGGAAAAACCTCCCGAAGATTCTTGAAGGGAAGTTGAACATTGAAGATTAACTTTGAAGATTAACTTAACATTTGAAGATGGTTATGACAAGAAGTCAGAGTGGGGCCGAGGAGAACCAGCAGCAACCACGTAGATTTCCGGATCCGCCACGATTGCCGTCCGCTGCCGCTACGAGCCAGCCGCCGCCGACCGAGGGAAGAGCGGATCTGCTTCAAACTATTTTGAAACCGAGACCAGGTACCAGCAAGGCGCCTGCAGCCTCGGAAGTACAAACCCTAGCCAGAAAGAAGGCTATTTCAATTAGATCGCGTCGATCGACAGCAAGTGTCGTCGCGCGTATGCATTACGAGGCGGAGGAGAAACTTGCCGCTCTTCGTAAGAAGGAACTGCAGATCGAAGCAGAACTTATAAAGAAGAAGCTCGCCGCTGACGTCGCCGCTGCAGAAGATGGTAGCAGCCCCGACGACGACGAGCCATCAGAACAGGTGGAGCAATGTGTCCAAGCCTGGCTAAGCGAACAGGGTCCCGAACCCGAAGGGGCTAGACGAGAGCCGACATTAATGGAAGAAAGAGAGACGCCGAAGCCAGAAGACATGCCACCGAAGGGAGCCCAGAAGACGAGGTTCGAGTGGCCGCAGCAACGCCGCCCACGCTCACCCACACCGCCCACGTCTAGGGCTATCGGGGTGGAACATCTTGCCGAAACATTGGATAAACTGCTGAACCAACGCCAGTCGCGCCACACTACGGAGTTGCCCATATTCTCGGGCGCTCCCACCGAATGGTTGCCATTCAAAGCAGCCATGGAAGACACCACTGCGTTCTACAAGCTCAAGCCGATCGAGAACTTAGCTCGTCTGAGAAGCTGCCTACGGGGAGAAACAAGAGAAACCGTGGCACCACTGCTGAGCGTCGCGACGCCGCCCGAACAAATTATGAAGACCTTGGAACAATGCTTCGGTCGACCCGAGGTTATGGTCGATCGCATGATGGAAGACCTGAAGAAGATACCGAGGCTCGGAGGTTCGGCGGCAGAACTCGACCAATTTGCAGTGAAGATTCAGAACATGGTAGCCATCTTGAGGAAGCTGAGGCACGGGTACCTCTTTAACCCGTTGCTCACGAGAGACATCCTGGAGAAGCTCAGCCCATACGAGAAGAGCAAGTGGTACGACTACGCAGAAGAGACGTCGCGCTTCAGGAACGAACCCGATGTCGTCCTTCTCTCTGAATTCTTAATGAGAGAAGCAGACAGGGCGCTGCGCTACGGGTTCAGCACGGCACCGAAGAAGGAAACACCGCGTCCACCTCCTAACAAGAACGAATCCCGAACAAGAAGGCCAGTCTTCGCGATAGCAGACTAGGGCAGGGAGTCGCCGAGTCGCAACCAGCCAAAGAGAACACGCGAAGAGTCAACGAAGTGCCCGATATGTGCCGATGATCATGCTATATTTCGCTGCGCTGCTTTCAAGAAACTGAGCATGCAAAAGAGATGGGACACAGTCAAAAAGGAAGGGCTGTGTTTCCGGTGCATACGAAGCAGGCACAGAAGATACAACTGCAGAGCAAAGCCGTGCGGCGTGAAGGGCTGCAACTTGCCTCATCATGCTCTGCTGCACGAAGACAGGTCCGGCGGCGCTCCACAGACAGAGGGCGCTGTGATTACCGCATCGGTCACCTCCGACCGCGCGGTGAAACTTAAGATGAGAAGAATTCAAGTTGTCGGTCCACGGGGCGAAGCGGATATCTTCGCGCTGTTCGACGAGGGCTCGACTGTGACACTACTGGATGAAGACGTCGCGAAGGCTATCGGCGCAGACGGCCCACCGAAGGTGCTGAGAATGCATAGGATCAATGCCGAGAGAAGGGAAGAAAAAAGCCGACTCGTACAACTTGGCGTACGGGGTCACGACGGTACCAGATATGACGTCACTGCGAGAACCGTGGCCGGATTGAACCTACTTACTCAGTCCGTCCCGGAATCACTGTTTCGACTTGCTCACCTGCGTGATCTCAAGAACGAAGAGATATGCTATGAAGACAAGAAACCCCAACTTCTCATCGGCACGGACAACTGGCAGCTCATTGTATCCAGGGAGCTGAGGGTCGGCAAGAGAAACCAGCCTGCAGCCTCGAAGACGAAGCTCGGCTGGGTAATCCATGGAAGCATCCCCAGACGCCTCATAAAGCAGAAAGGACACGAGAACATCCTGCACGTGTCTACGATCGAGACCCGAGGCGAACGACTGGAGGAAATGGTAAAGAAACACTTCGAAATAGACGCACTGGGAATAGCGTCCAAGGCTAAGCTGAGCAACGAGGAGCAGCGAGCCATCGACCTCTTTGGCAGAACGGCCAAACGAACGGAAGACGGTCGATTCGAAGTGGGACTTCTGTGGCGCACGTACGGCATCAAACTACCTCTTAGCTACAACAATGCGCTAAAGAGGCTCAAGAACTTGGAACACAAGCTCAAGAACCCCCTGGACGAGGCGCAGTATCATGGGCAGATGAAGAATCTCATAAGCAAGGGATATGCGGAAAAATGCGACGGGACAGAGGCCGGAAGTGACATCACATGGTACCTGCCGCACTTCCCGGTTAAAAACCCAAACAAGCCGGGCAAGTTGCGACTGGTTTTCGACGCAGCAGCGAGAACAAACGGCGTGAGCCTCAACGATCACTTGTTAGAAGGGCCTGACCTTCTGACCTCACTGCCGAAGATACTGTTCCGGTTCAGAGAGGAAGCCGTCGCTGTGAAGGGCGATATAGAGGAGATGTTTCTTCATGTCAAGGTCAGAAAAGAAGACCAACCGGCCCAGCTGTTCCTATGGAGAGAAGACGAAGGCGAACCGCCGTCCGCATACAAGATGGTGGTAATGATCTTCGGAGCGTCGTGTTCTCCGTTCCTGGCACACTCAGCCCGGAATCAGAACGCGGAAGAATTCGCCGAATCGCATCCCGAAGCCCATCGCGCTATCACCGAAGCCCATTACATGGATGACTACGTAGACAGCTATCCAGACCACCAGAAGGCCATGCAGATCGTGGAACAAGTGGACCAAATACATAGGAAAGGTGGCTTCCACTTAAGAGGCTGGACGAGCAACGACCGGAGGGTGCTAGAGGGACTGCCTGAAGACCGCCTGGCCGAGAACACTACACAGCGTGTCACCGAAGACGAGCAGAAGACCTTGGGCATGCTGTGGGACTCCCGAGGCGACAAACTAAAATTCAACACGTCGCTATCCAGAGTCCACAAGGAGGTTCGCGAGCTACAGCGCGCACCGACGAAGAGAGAGGCCCTTAGCACGGTGATGAGCATCTACGACCCGCTGGGACTGCTGAGCTGCTACACGATCACCGCCAAAGTCATCCTACAAGGCTTGTGGCGTCAGAAGCTGGACTGGGACGAGTCGCTACCCGCTGAGTCAGCCCAAGACTTCGCCCGTTGGCTGACCAACATGGAGTACATCAGTCAGCTCGAGCTACCCCGGAGTTACAACGGGGGGAGTCCGACGAGAGGCCGGCAGCTGCACGTATTCTGCGACGCGAGTAAGGACGCATACGCCGCAGCCGCCTATTGGAGATTGGAACAAGAAAATGGGGAAGTACGAGTCGTGTTGGCCGCCGCCAAGGCCAAGGTGGCGCCGCTGAAGGCACAGACCATACCTAGAATGGAACTACAGGCTGCCCTGGTCGGAGCGAGGCTGGGAAACGCCGTCGTAGCAGAACACAGGTGGAAAACGGACACGGTTTTCTACTGGATCGATGCACAAGTAGTTCTGTGTTGGATACAGAACGGCAGCCGCAAATACACACCGTACGTCGCACATCGGCTAGGGGAGATCGCCGAGCTGACGTCTGTTCACCAGTGGAGATGGCTGAGCACGAAGAGCAACGTCGCCGACTTAGCACCAGAACGGGCTATGTTCCGAAGAGCGACGAGGACCCTTGGTTCCAGGGGCCGGACTTCCTGCGCAGGCCTATGAACGAGTGGCCCGCGGAGAGTCCCGCTGGTGAAAATCAAGAAGAATACGTCGCCTTCCACACCACGGAGGCGAGCGAGCTGAGCTGTCTACCAGATGTTACGCGCTTTTCAAACTACGAGCGCCTCATAAGATACACGGCGATGGTCTTGCTGTTCGTCGAGAAGTGCCGAGATCGTCGGGCCCACCTCGACGTACGACACCTGGAGAGGGCCGAGAGGTTGTGGTATCAAAAATCACAACGAGACAGCTTCGCACAAGAAATCGAGAAGATGGCAAGTGGCAAGACGGTGCCTAGATGGAGCTCCTTGTACCGGCTCAACCCAGTGTACAAGGACGGGCTGCTCGTACTAGACGGAAGGATCAAAGCAGCTCAGGTGCCGGCCGAAATGAAAAACCCTATCATCCTGGATGGAAGACATCACTTCACAAGGTTACTGGTGGCAAGGGTGCACGCCAGAGCGGGACACGGGAACCGCGAGGGAGTCGTGAACGATCTCAAGCAGAAATTCTGGATATTGAAGCTGCGCCCGACGGTGCGTACTATCATGAACCTATGTGCGTTCTGTCGAATACGACGGACACACCCGAGGACCCCGCCAACTGGAGACCTGCCAGCCGAGCGCCTGGGGGCGTTCCAGAGACCATTTTCGTACCGTGGTCTCGACTGTTTCGGCCCGATGACGGTCACCATCGGCCGACGTCACGAGAAGAGGTGGGGAGCTCTCTTCACATGTCTGACGACGCGGACGGTCCACCCGGAGCTGCTGGCTTCGCTGTCGACGGACTCTGCACTGATGGCAATGAGAAGAATGGCTGCGCGGCGAGGATGGCCGTCAGTCATGTACAGCGACAATGGGACGAATTTTAGAGGCGCGGACGTCGAGCTGCGGCAGGCGTACGCCGAGTGGGCGCCGGCTATGGCTCAGCTGGGCCTCACTCATCGGATGCAGTGGATGTTTACGCCGCCCGGGGCGCCGAGTCAAGAAGGCACCTGGGAAAGGATGGTGAGGTCAGTGAAAACCTCCCTGCTAGCCACGCTGAACGAGAAGTCGCCCAAGGAAGAGGTACTCCAGACACTGATGGCCGAGGCGGAGTACTCAGTGAACGCTCGGCCGCTCGTTCACGTATCGGTGGGTCCACCGATACGTGAACCAACGACCCGGAGGCGATTACACCGAATCATTTCCTCCTCGGGTCGTCCACCGGACTGCCGTACATCGGACCGTGTGTGCCGGCGGACAAAAAAACATGGAAGGTCGTGCAAGCCCTTGCCGACGAGTTCTGGAGGCGCTGGGTGAAGGAATACCTTCCCACGCTCACACCACGCTACGGGGCCCCGCAGAGCAACCGAGTCCTTGTACCGGGGGACCTGGTTATCGTGGTCGACCCGACGCTGCCGCGTAATACGTCGGGGGTCGTGCACCGAGTCTACCCCGGCCAGGACGGACAAATGCGCTGTGCGGACTTTCGCACGCGCAGTAGCGTGTTCCGGAGGCCGACGTCGAAGCTGGCGGTGCTGGAGGAGGCGCCGCAGTCGCAGTTGCGACCGCTGGCGGAGCAGACGGAGCCGGGAGCGGAGCGGACAACGCCGGGGACGGCGCCTGGCGCGGGACGAGCATCGGAGCAGCCTACAGCGAGCAGGGACAGCTCGCAGTCGCCGGAGCGGCCCACAGCGAGTCCGAACGGCTCGCAGTCGCCGGAGCAGTCTGTGGCGGGCGCGAACTGCCCGCAGTCGCCGCCGCACCAGCCTACAGCGAGCTCGAGTAGCTCGCAGTCACCGGAGCAGTCCACGACGGGATCGGCGAGCCCGCAGTCACCTGAGGAGGCTGCGTAGACCCTGGCTACTGCGCCGGGGGGAGGATGTTAAGGACAGCGGCCTCGTAACGTAAAACATGAGTGAATTTAAATGTGAACGATAAACGTGTAATTAAAAACAGTACATAAAACTATAGTAGTGAATACTCAGTGACTATATGTATAGATTTATATGGCATCAGTGTGTAAAAGTCGTGTTAAATGGTGTTTTATCAAGTGCAGGTTACTTTGCTTATATATTTTTAACTCAAGCTAATTTTAACGTAGCCTTTTTTGATTTATATGAATAAACGTAATACCTAACGTGTAGCGTAACGATTAAGATTATATGTATAATAAAGGGTTAAATAGTTATTAAGAAAATAGTGGTAAAAATGTAGACCATTTCTTATATGGTAAGCTTTAAGATGTAAATATCATTTTTATAGAATAAGATCCCTAGTATATAAGGATGTAGGTATATGGTTATGGCAATAAAGAATTTCACACAACGCGTTTTGCTTCACCTGGCTCATGAAAAATAGGGAAAATTATGGAAAATAGCCGTATAGAGAGGTAAAAGTGAGATGGCAAATCGGCCCGAAAGAGGCGTATGGGCGGGGCTCTCTATACGGCATTGCCATGAGCCAGGTAAGCAAAGCGAAAAAAGTGAAAATCGTTCTCCTCAAATAAGTGTTTTATTATCGCCCCGGCTCTGCCCAAATCGGTGTAACCTTGCTATCTTCGAGTCTAATCTGAGCCGGCGGTTGAAATGCTGTGGAATTATACAGTCCCCTACACTATTACTATCTATGCACTTTTGCCATCTCATAGGTAGTTCATTGATTCCTTTACTAAAAAAACCATTCGGACAGAAATCAATAAAATCTTTGAAGGCGCTTTGGACTGCCCCATCGGAATTGAATTTTTTCCCTTGCAAGAAGTTATCCAAATTTCGAAAACGGTGAATGTCTTAGACCAGTGGTTCCCAGACTCTTTTGTTTCATAGACCATTTTCAAAATTTTTCTGGATCCGGTGGATTACATTGGTGGACATTACTACCAATTTCTAAATCTAAAAAAAAAGTGAAGATTAGATCTATCTATCTATGGAAACTTGCGTTGTGGGGTTAATATTTAATAATAAAGTAGGTTAATTGTCGTCTAGAGATTGCTAAACTCTATAAAACCGAAATATTTTTTTGTTGTAAAATATCATTTGTAGGTTATGACGACAATTTCAGTTACCCCACATGTTATCATTTTAATAAGACCTGTGTTTTTAAAATAGTAAAGCGTAAAAAGATTTTCTTTTGTGATTAGCAAGATGTAAAAAAATGCGATGACGAGAAATCAGAACTATGAAAAGTCCGTGAGAAAAGAGACAAAATGTGCAGTGAAGTCATCAGTTTTTTTTATATAAAAATTTTACAGCCTAAGTGTTAATTTTACAGTCTAGTGTTAATTTATTAAAAAAGCGAGAAAATAGAATATTCGTTTATGTTATCAAAAACGTTTTTCTAAAGCGCCTTACTCACGGTCCAGACTGCAAATCCAACACCAGTGGTAATGGCCGTCATTAGTAACAATCATTTTTTATATTGGATTTGCAGGCTGGACGACGATTAAGGCTACGTTTTTTTATGGTCGCGACAGAAAAAGACTGCACTGTAAATAGAAACACTGTAAATACAATAGAGCTGTCCAAATATTAGCACAGAGTTCTATTTACAGTGTAGTTTATTTCTGTCGCCACCTCAGATCAATTAAGAAATCAAGGTAGCGTACGGTCTTTGTCATTGAGGCCCCAAAACTATGCTACTTCAAGTAAACACATGCGCTCACGCAATACACGCAAAATACTACGCTACTTTTCGTCAGTATCGCATAGATGATAAGTACTACCACCAGTATCGTACGAGTCATCGTGCAGTAATTTTGCCTAAAATGTCGTCCTGTGCTATTAAGTGGTGTAAAAACTGTACAAAAGTGAACAAAAAGTCTGAAAGAATAGCGTTTCATAAGTATACACAAAACTGTAATTTGTTTATGTTAATTTATCACAATTCTGAGGTTACTCGACACAAATATTGTCAATTTCATGAATGACGTACCGAGAGAGTGTTGCCGAGGTTTCATTATAATTAGGAAAATTCATAACTAAATTAAGAAGTAGAGAGTCAGACTGTAGTTTTATTATTAATAACGTAATTTTATAGTGTTTATAAAATTACATAATTAAAGAAAATACGGAATTAGTACAATTTTTTTATTCCCGATTAAAATCCCCGGGTTGACCCCCCAGACCCCAGTACTATTCCTACCCCATCGGAGACCCCCGTTTTGAAGCAATTTATGCTTTAAATATTGGGGTACTAATTCATTGATGTAATTTTGGGTTATTCAAGTACTTAAATTTTATTTTTTGGTATAAAATATTATTGGTTTTAGGTTGCCTACAAATATTTTGACAAGAGATAAATGGGAAGCAGCTTATAGCTGAAATATTAAAATCCCCGGGTTAACCCCCCAGACCCCAGTACTATTCCCCCCCTTCGGAGACCCCCGTTTTGAAGCAATTTATGCTTTAAATATTGGGTTACTAATTCATGGATGTAATTTTGGGTTATACAAGTACTTAAATTTTATTTTTTGGTATAAAATATTATTGGTTTTAGATTGCCTACGAATATTTTGACAAGAGACGAATGGGAAACAGCTATAAGATTGTGTGAATATTATTACACTACTAATATCTCTACTAAACAAAGGTAGTTTTAAAGTTATGTGCATTGTATATTGTTCGCGCCAACACTAGCGCGACGTTTAGAATAAACAAAAAGGACATCACTACGTGATGTATGGCCGACCGACTCAGGGGCGCTGTCAGAGAGTGACGAACACTTGCATTTAGATACCCTTCCGCGCCGGATGCATTTTCAGCTCATCCCGAAACCTAGTGAACGCGAACGCGTGTGCGCATATTTATTTGTGCTCGTTAATATAATACCAAATTCGCCGGCGAACCGCGATAAATCTATCGATAATCCGCTCAACGGCTGTGTAGTGTAGTGAGAAGAAACCTCCGCCCAGATACAGAACCACCAGCTCAACAATAAGGTCAGTCCCAGATTTCTCCAGCCCTCACATTAACCTATATACCTACTTCCCTCAGCTCAAAGTCGTATGTGTAAGTTCCTAGCTTACACATTTCTTGGTCCATCGAGCCTTCGTGAAGCCCTTCTCCCTATTACCGGCGTTGGGCCTCATTAGAACCAGCACCTACAGTTCCACTCCGCCCAAATCTGCACATAAAATCAGCTCGATTATTTATATTTTGTCCAATTAATTCTGGCCAGGCCGCCCCGCCATTTTAAAACCAAGTTACAGTCCATTCCCATTATCAATTCGGCACATTTAACATTAAACCCCTATTCTGTACTTTGATATTAACCTATATGTTAATTATTTAAATTATTTTGTGCATATTTCGGCCCATAAATTCATAGGAAAAACCCAAAAAAAAAAATAAAAAAAAAATAGTGGGTAGGTTGTCGGCTTATTGTCGAACAAAGAACTCGAACATTCCAGAACTTCCCTAACGTACCTAATACATAATTTGTGCCAATAATATCTCATATAATTTTCTCAGCTCTTAATTACTTACAAAATATTTTAATGTTTGACTCGCATATAAAATAAGTAATAACTAGTGCGTATTGTGAATTACGTTCGGCTCATAACAGAATTGTAAATCGTCGTTGCATTACTAAGTATTTTATCTATATATAACGTTTATATCTTCATATTCTCAATTTTTAAAACACAATATTAATTAACTTAGCATTATTTTAATAGTTACGGGTTGCATAACATCTCAAGTGCCCATACTAACATCGTCGGCTCGCTTCGATACAGAAAACTTGATTTGTGTACCTACACGGCGCCCGTGCGAACAACAGCTGTTACATTCATTCTCAATTAGGTATTCTTCATAGAATAAATAGTGACCTTCACATTGAATTCATATCTTATCTACGTTCTGTGTCTATACAAAAATATTATTAGGTGTTACGTTACAGCTGTTTTAAATAAGAATTCTTATCGACGTTCTGTGTTTATACAAATATATTATAGGTGTTACGTTACAGCTGTTTTGAATAAGTCGGCACACTATTGAGATTGAAACTGCTCATACCTACTTGCATTGTTTTCATTACGTTATTTTGTTTCTAACGCGCCCGCTAAGATTTGTTTATATTCAAACTTCAGGACATTAATATAATATTACAGACGACTTCTAACGCATTAATCTCCGCTCATCAAACATACACTAATACTATATTAGCATCAGGCGATCGGTCAGCTCATTTGTTAATTAACTCGTACACATTTTATGATAAAATTGTATACATTGTCGGCACATTATTAAAATCTATTTTCTGCATTTTAATTAATTGCGCGCGTATTTTCCGCTCATTACTTTTAAATATTTAACTTAGTTACACGCATATATTTTAAACATGCCTACAAAATCGCAAGCGGCCATATTTAGGCAAACTATAAAATCTATTAGTCGGCTCAGAGAGATCGCATTGGCATTACACAAAGGTGACTCAAAGTCTAACAAAATGGAGTTTAATGCGCGTTTTAAAGACCTACAAAATTTGAAACAAAAATTAGAAAATTTATACTGCGAAATTTTAGACGACGGCAGTGTTACAGAAGAAATTGAAAAGTTTTATACAGCCGGTTACGAGAACGCGCTATCCGAATATTATGATATTTTAACTGCAGCGGAAAATATAAGTTCCACTTCAGAGTCAAGTCAGCTCACTTCTGCCGTTCTGCCCAAAATTGAACTGCCAAAATTCAGCTCACGCGTTGAGGACTGGCCATCGTTTATTACGATTTTTAGGAGTCTTACAGACG
Source organism: Phengaris alcon alcon (assembly GCA_037179445.1). NCBI lineage: Eukaryota > Metazoa > Arthropoda > Insecta > Lepidoptera > Lycaenidae > Phengaris > Phengaris alcon. The sequence goes on from JAYRCH010000235.1 coordinate 328,054, forward strand.
ACATGACGTCACTTACAGATGCAGTTAAAGCTGCACTATCTTTTGTCTTGCCTATCGGGGGAGGCGCTCAGCATGATTGCGCATTTAAAAATCACAAATGATAATTACAGCGTCGCGCTCGATATACTCACACGTAGGTATGAAAACCGCCGTGTTCTGATAGATGGGTTTGTTGATATAATACTCGGCCTACCTAATATTCATATTCGATCAAGCATACGCGCGACGTTTTTAACTCCGCTCATTTCCGCACAAAGCGCATTAAATAATCTGCGTTTACCTATGGATAGTAATTACGTATTTGTGTCTATTGTAGTTAGAAAATTACGAGGCGAGCTCCGCACCCTGTACGAAAGAAGATACGGCATCTCGGACACTCTGCCCACCTTAGGTGATTTGATTTCTTTTTTAGAGGAGCACGCGCGCTGTATCGAAACCGAATATTCTAATGCAACGCGCGGTGTTACCTACTCACCACAAACTGGGCCCTCTCGTCAACACACACCCCCCGCAAACTCTCCGCGCAGTCCACGCTTTAGACCAATTAGTCCCGCGTATCCTCGTAATACTCAGCGCTCGCCATCGGCTCACACTTTAAGTAGCTATCACGTCAGCCCAGTTCCTCATTACCCTCAACGCTACTGGCCCCCCTCCCCCCGAACAGAGCGGCGCGAGTACTCAGCCCGGAATACAGATAAACACAAGCGATTCTACTGCCCCTATTGTAGGAATACAGAACACAAACTTATCGCGTGTCCGAAATATAATCATCAGCCCACTCAAGGTCGTTGGGATTTCATAGAAGCCAACGACAGATGTCGTAAATGTCTAGGTCCGCATTTTGAAAATGAATGTCGTTCGACAAACTCATGCAAAGAGTGTGGAAGTGCAAATCACCACACCTCGCTTCATCGTCACGGAACTCCAAATTCTCCGGTGTCGTCAGCGCATTTGCTTCCTCCTCATTTACGTGCACAGCCCCGCCGGCGTGCTCAAGACAAGCCACATACCTACACGGCCTACACACAACATACGCGTGCACATCAATCATCATCATCAGACCCCAACCAATCGTCTGATCATGCACCGTCTACAATCTCACAAATATCACAAAGCTCGGGCTTTATTGGACTGTGGTAGCATGATAACGCTCATAACTCAGCGCATGACTAGAAATCTTAATTTGCAACCAAAACAATGTTCATTAAAAATTACAGGTGTAGGTGATCAGCACATACAAAATTCTAAAGGTTGGGTCACAATAACATTTAGGCCCACACACCGTGACACGCCATCTATTACTACTACCGCTCATATTCTCAAAGACGTTACAGGTTATTTACCTTTGCAAAAAATACCAGATGTTGTACAAGACTCAGCTCATCAGCTCATTCCATTGGCGGATCAAGCTTATCATACTCCTGCGCCCATTGATCTCATTTTAGGCTCAGACGTATTGGGTCACGTTTTGGATGGTACAGGGTGGCCCATAAGTCTCTTGAAATGTAAAAAAAATCATAAAAAAAAACTAATTACAATATGAAAAAGGTTTTTATTTTGAAGTAATCTTAATAAAATGGGAATTATTTTTTGAAAATTACATCGTCTAAATGTAATCCGTTACGGTCGTGGCACTCCTGTAAGCGACGTCTAAAATTGTCCATCACTGCGCGGCAAGTAACTTCTGTAATGCTTGCCATTTCTCGTCGAATATTTTCTTTCAAGACATCGATTGACCGCGGGTTGGTTTCATACACTTTACTCTTAAGATAAACCCATAAGAAAAAGTCCATTGGGGTCAGATCCGGACTACGTGGTGGCCAGGCAATATCTCCTCTTCGAGAGATAACTTTACTAGGGAAAAGTTGACGAACGACGGGCATAGCGGTGTTAGAGGTATGGGCAGTTGCTCCATCCTGTTGAAACCAGGTCCGCGTATTGAAGACTGGAAAATTCTGCAACTCTGGTGCAAAAAAGTTCTCGATCATTGCCACATAGCGCTGCGAATCAACAGTAACCGCGCGACCTCTGCTGTCCTCAAAAAAGTAAGGGCCTATGATGCCATGCGCTGACATAGCCGCCCAAACTGTCACTTTAGGGCTATGTAAGGGCCTTTCATGTTTGCGATTCGGATTTTCGCAACTCCAGTAGCGACAATTCTGCTTGTTGACATGGCCGTTGATGTGGAAGTGAGCCTCATCAGAGAATAACACGTTATTAAACGATGTAAAGCGGTCGAACATTTCATTTGCAAAATTTAGTCTGTGCATAGGGTCAGTATCTTTTAATTCCTGTACTAATTGAATCTTGTAAGGGTGAAGACGTAAATCTTTCTTTAAAATCCGCTGTGACGAAGTTCTCGATAAGTTTAATGCACTGGAACGCTTACGAGTAGACTGGGTAGGATTTTCACGAATTGACTGTTTCACTACGTCGATGTTTTCTTCCGTGCGTGATGTCCTTGGTCGACCTGACCGTTTTTTATCCAACGTAGAACCACTCTCCTCGAACTTAGTAACCCAGTTCTTAATCGTTTGAATACTTGGAGTGTCGTTAAAGTTGCGTAAATTGTGATGTTCTCGAAATTTACGTCGCGCAACGGTAGCAGAATTATTGTTGCGATAAAACTCGCGCACACAAAAAGCACGGTCCGCACCAGTGAAACGCTCCATGGCGACTGAATTCCGAAAGACCGTTGGTGCTTCCCCCCTACCCCGCGCGCCATTCTTGCGCACCGTTTGAATTTTATTGGAAATTTAAATTTCAAAGGACTTATGGGCCACCCTGTACTAAGATTGCTTTGGGCCCGGGGAAGCCCATAGCCTTCGGCACGATTTTTGATTTTGCACTCATAGGACTCGTTGAGCACTCATGCGATTCACCTGTAGCTCAAGTTGGCTCTGCTCATGTTACTCATACTCATTATACTCAGTCGGCTCACTCTACACATTCTGCTCATTCTACTCATGATATTTGCAAAAGCCTGGAAAGATTCTGGGAGTCGGAAGAACCCCAGCCTCGTTCTGCTCATTCAAACCCGCTACACGAGCAATGTGAACACATATTCAGCTCAACCACCATTCGTGACGATTCAGGCCGTTACATGGTGACTCTTCCCTTCTTATCAGATGCACCCGTATTAGGTAGTACTCATGCTATTGCTCTACGTAGATTTCTCAATCTAGAAAAACGGTTGCAATCCGATCACACACTGCGACAAAAATATATAGAATTCATGAACGAATACATAAACTTAGGACACATGACACCGTGTAATCCGTCTACATTTACTCATAAACCTCATTATTATATTCCTCATCATGGCGTGTTCAAATCAGGTACTGACAAACTCCGCACAGTATTTGATGGCAGTTGTAAGTCATCCAATGGAGTCAGTTTAAACGATTGCCTGCACACAGGTCCAGCACTTCAACGAGACATTGTAGATATTATTATATCATTCCGCGCACATCGTATAGTATTCAGCACTGACATAAAAATGATGTTTAGAAATATTCTCTTAAGACCAGACCAAAGACACTATCAGCTCATACTCTGGCGATCGTCTCCAGATCGACCTCTGCTCACATATGCACTCAACACCGTTACATACGGATTGCGCTCAAGTCCATATCATGCTATCCGCACATTATTACAATTAGCTGAAGATGAAGGTCATCGCTATCCTCAGGCTGCCGAAATTTTGCGTAAATTTGTTTTCGTGGATGATGTACTTTGCGGCCATGACACCATAGAAGAAGCATCAGCACTCCAAACTCAGCTCATTGATTTGTTATCACTCGGTGGATTTAAACTTAGTAAATGGACATCAAACACACCTCAGCTCTTGCAAAGATTTCCAGACGATCAATGCGAAATGCCTAAAGACTTTGACATCAGCGCAGAGTCTCCATCAATTAAGGTTTTGGGTATTAGATGGATTCCCCGGTCTGATGAATTTACATATCACATCTCATTACCACCAGTTACCCACATTACAAAACGTTCAATTCTTAGCACAGTAGCTTCTCTCTATGACCCAAACGGTTGGGTTACACCCGTCATATTCCGCGCAAAAATACTTCTTCAAAGGTTATGGTTAACTAAATTGGACTGGGACGATCCCACTCCAAATAATATTACAGATGATTGGCAGCGCATCTATCATGATCTTCCGCACATCTCAGATATACATTTTCCCAGACATATCGCTCCACACAAATTCAAATCAACATACTCACTTCACGGATTCGCAGATGCTTCGGAAAGCGGTTTTGCTGCAGTGATATATTTACAAGAATCAGCTCACAACGGATTTGTTAACGTTCACCTCATAATTGCTAAATCTAAAGTCACACCGATTAAAAATAAACTCACAATCCCCAAATTAGAGTTGTCTGCTGCAACTCTATTATCTCAGCTCATGTTGCGTGTCTCCCAACAATTGTCTGATCATCTCACAATTACACATCACGTTTGTTGGTCAGATAGTACCATAGTGCTTGCATGGATAAAAACTCCGCCCCATCGTTTACAAACATTTGAATCAAATAGAGTAACAAAAATTAACTCAAATTCACTCACACTTAAGTGGCGTCATGTACCTTCCCAATTAAATCCTGCTGACTGTGCAAGCAGAGGATTATCAGCTCAAGCTCTCTCCGCTCATGATTTATGGTGGTCTCCTCCTTGGCTCAAATTGCCAGAGGATACCTGGCCCAAGATGCCCTCAGCTCATACTCGACAAGACTTGCCAGGGCTCAAACCAAAATACGTACCATGCAATTTCTCGATACCCGGTGTCGATAGTGATCTGCTCACTCGCTTCAGCTCTTTAGAAAAACTAACTGGTGTCACTGCCTACATGAGGCGATTCATTCGTAACTGTAAACTAAATTCAAACTCGCGACAACTAGGCCCTCTAACTGTAAGTGAACGTAGAGAAGCATTACTCTTCTGGATCCGCTCTGTACAGCAGAATGCATTCGCAGAAGATATTCACCGCCTGCAAACCGATAGAATCTGCACAATACGACTACAACGTCTGTCGCCTTTTACGCAGGACGGTCTCCTCAGAGTAGGAGGTAGACTCACTCGTTCGGAACTCACATACGATGCTCAACACCCATACATTTTGCCTAGTTCTAGTCCGCTCGTAGACCTCATAATAGATCACTATCACCGCATACACTGCCACCCTGGCACGGACACGCTACATGCTATTTTACGTCAGCAATTTTGGATATTATCTGCCCGCCGCATTATAAGGTACAGAACGTTTAAATGCATAAGATGTTTCCGTTGCCGCGCTCAGCCCGAAGTACCTATCATGGCTGACCTGCCAGCTGATAGAGTCATACCTCAGCCCGTATTTAGTCACGTATCAACAGATTTCGCCGGACCGTTTCTGCTCAAATCAAGTCAATTACGTAATGCTAAGTTAATTAAGGGATATTTTTGCATATTTGTTTGCCTCACTACAAAGGCGGTTCACTTAGAACCAGTCTCATCGCTCACTGCCGAAGCGTTTATTGCAACATTACAAAGGTTCTGCTCACGTCGCGGACTTCCGGTATTGATACGTTCGGATTGTGGCACAAATTATGTAGGAGCTAGGAATCATCTACTAGAGGTACAACAATTTCTCAATGACAATAACGACGCCATTTCTCATAAACTCTCAACTCAAAATATAACATGGTTACTCAATCCGCCTAAAGCCCCATGGATGGGAGGTATCCATGAGATTAATGTTAAATCCACAAAGCAACTTCTATACCGTGTTATCGGTGAGCAACACCTCACTTTCGAGGAATTCTTAACTCTGCTTACTAGAATCGAAGCTGTGTTAAACTCTCGGCCCATCAGTCCACTTTCGTCCGATCCCACGGACTATCAGCCCCTTACTGCTGGCCACTTTCTCATTGGCCGTCCGCTCACACCTCTCCCCGAGCTGACTCTAGATGAAAGAGTAATATCTCCGCTCAAACGCTTTCAGCTCATTCAATCACTCTCTCAGCGCTTTTGGAACCTTTGGACCAAGTCCTACCTCCATACCCTTCAAATCCGCTCCAAATGGCTTTCCTCTTCCTCTCCACCCAAAATTGGAGAACTGGTTCTGCTCAAGGAGGACAATTTGCCTCCTCTACAATGGAAGATGGGAAGAATCTCACGTCTGCTACCTGGGAAGGATGGAGTCATCAGAGTTGTGGACTTGGACACGACTCAAGGCCAGCTGCGGAGGCCTGTCGGCAAGATTGCCCGGCTCCCACTGGATTCTGCTCAGGATGGGGCTCAGCTCGCCGCCTGTGCGGGCCCCCCAGGATGTTCGCGCCAACACTAGCGCGACGTTTAGAATAAACAAAAAGGACATCACTACGTGATGTATGGCCGACCGACTCAGGGGCGCTGTCAGAGAGTGACGAACACTTGCATTTAGATACCCTTCCGCGCCGGATGCATTTTCAGCTCATCCCGAAACCTAGTGAACGCGAACGCGTGTGCGCATATTTATTTGTGCTCGTTAATATAATACCAAATTCGCCGGCGAACCGCGATAAATCTATCGATAATCCGCTCAACAGCTGTGTAGTGTAGTGAGAAGAAACCTCCGCCCAGATACAGAACCACCAGCTCAACAATAAGGTCAGTCCCAGATTTCTCCAGCCCTCACATTAACCTATATACCTACTTCCCTCAGCTCAAAGTCGTATGTGTAAGTTCCTAGCTTACACATATATTTTTGTGTGTAGTATTTTATGATGCCAAAAATAAAGTCTATGAAATTTATATATCTTTTACTTTTTTCTTTGAACTTTTCACCTTTACATATCTCTTATCTAAATTCCTTCACCTCTAACATCTTTTACTGTAGCCTAAGGTTATCTAGGCGCGTCCCTCACAAAAAAAAAGAAAAATTTGTTGATTTTCGTGTAAATCGCCAATCGTACAAAAACATAGTTTCATTTCCATTATCTTATCTATTAATCGAAACTATTATTCGAATGTGCCCAAAAAAATCGAATATCAAAATTTTCGAATATTCGCAAGCCCTACTTCTTAACCCTTTACATAAAAAAACTTGAGAGGTGTTCCGGGACACCCGGATGGAACGAAGTTATAATATATATAATAAAATATAGTAGAAGCCTACTTTGGGAGATATATTATATATAATATATATATTATATATAATATATCTATATATATATATATATATATATATATATATATATATATATATATATATATATATATATATATATATATATATATATATATTTATATATATATATATATATATATATATATATATATATATATATATATATATATATATATATATATATATATATATATATATCCAATATATCCAATATAGGACGGGACTTTCACTGGCATATATAGCTTCTAATATCAGCTATATATGCCAAATGTTAATTTGAAATTACAAACAGACACTTCAATTTTGTTTATCTGTATAGGTATAATATATTATATTAATTATCTGCCAAATTCACAGTATGCTCATGTGCAGTCGCAAACTATTTTTGTTCGCACGATTAATAATTATAACCCTTTTTACATATAACTACACACACCGGCATATTTAGCGGAACATAAAATAAAGGTTTGATATCAGTATCATATAAGGTTGCTGGCTGGTTTATACGTCATTTAATTTAAAAAGAAATATTTTCAAATTAAGAAAACAACTAAACATCACATTTTATGCAATTGTTTTAATTTTATTCAAATACACCTTATCTGGAGCGAACTTCGAGTATTTCTTCCTTCTCAGTTTGATTTAAAATTTCATTGAAATACTGTTTTTTGTTAGTTATTTTTTAATCGCGTATCTTTTTGGAGTTGAGGACTGAATTATGCCTGACTTAGCCCCAACGGAGATTGCCAGGGCACTCGAAATGCGAAGAAATGGTCAAACCTACAGAGTGATATCCAGAGATCTTCGTCGACCAGTTTCAACGATCCATCGCAGTATCCAACGGTTCAGGGAGACCGGTACTTATGTAAGAAGAGCAGGACAAGGCAGAAAAAGACGCACTTCGAGTAGGGATTTTTTCATTCAGCTCCGTTTACGTAGGAACCCCCGTTTGACGGCCGTCCAAGCCCGACATGTGTTAGAAGCAGTGCGGGGTGTAGCCGTAAGTGAGCGTACGGTACGAAGAAGGTTCGAAGAAGCTGGTTTGGGTTCATTTGTGCCCGCTAAGGCTCCAAGGCTCGAGGTAAATCATCGTAGAAACAGGTTAACTTTTGCTCAGGAACATCGACTTTAGAAAGCGGACCAATGGAATAAGGTATTGTTTAGTGATGAGTGCAGAATTCTCTTAAATCAAATTGACGGCAGGCAAAGAATATACAGACGCAAAGGAGAACGATACATTCAGACAAATTTTGAAACTACAGTTGCATACGGTGGTGGATCAATAATGGTTTGGGCGGTCCGAGAAACGAGTATCAAAATTTATTTTCAAAGCACTCAAAGTTTCGATTGCAAAATCGATAGGAAACTCAGTCTCAGTGGTGTGGCTGAATATTTCACATGTTTTAAAATGTGAAAAACATTTACTTCGTAGTTGTGATTGAAACAGTATCAATTTCTTCCGGAATGAATTGATATTAGTGTATAAATCAAGAAGATGCTGGTTTTCTCCTTGCAATCTCAAATTCAGTTCGTTCACATGTTTTGTCAAATCAACATAGAATGCTAACTTCCACAGCCATGCGTTGTTTTGTAATTCAGTAAGAGGGCGATGCTTTTCATTAAAAAAAAATTCGATCACTGCTCGAAGTTCAAAAAAGCGCTGAAGGACTTTCCCACAACTAAGCCAACGTACGGCAGTATGATAAGGTAAGTCATTTTCTCCAATCTCTTCAATAAATTGTCGGAATTGTCGGTGATTCAGCCCAAAAGATCTGATAAAATTAACAGTTGATATGACTGGTTTCAGAACTTCAGACATATCCAAACATTTTCCGCACAAAGACTGTTGATGAATAATACAATGTAAGACTAATGGTTTGGAACCACCGTCATTTTCTACAGCCTTTGACACAAGAGCGACCACTCCTTTATCTTTCCCACTCATGTTTTTGCCTCCATCAGTTGTAATACATTTCAAGTTTTTCCATCGAAGGTTCTTTTGATTAATGGCCATTTCAACTCCTTTAAAAATATCTGTACCAGTAGTTGTGCCATGAATACTATACATATCAAGAAGTTCTTCATGCACTTCATAGCTTTTATCTACTCCTCGAATATAAATCAACACCTGAGCAGTATCTGACACATCCGTTGACTCATCCAAGGCCAAAGAAAACCACTCAACATGTCCATTTTTGTCGAACAGTTGAGAGGATATATTTTCAGCGATGTTTTCTACCCTTCGAGCCACAGTGTTTGCTGACATACTGACAGTTTTTAATAAATTTACCTTTTCAGGGCACATTTCTTCGGCTACTGCAATTATGCATTCTTTGATCATTTCTCCATCGGTGAATGGTTTTCCACGTTTTGCAATTTCAAGAGCCACACGAAAGCTGGCACGAGTTGCAGCCTCTTGTTCAGTTTTGAGTTTTGTAAATGAAGATTGCTGCGATTTCAATCCGCGCTTCATAGCTTCGAATTTTTCTGTCCGCAAACTTCCTGTATATTTTGAGTAATTTTGAAAATGTTTTGTTTCATAATGACGTTTAATGTTATATTCCTTGAGAACGGCTATGCTTTCATTGCAAATCAAACATAGCGCCTTGTTACTGGACTCAATTACGAAATACTGAATTTTCCACTGATCTTTGAATTTTCTGCATTCACTATCAATTTTTCGCTTCTTTTCCATACTACTAAATCACACACGCACAAACACGTTTTAAGGAGGTACGCACTATTTTATTTCACAACAGTGTCATAGGAACTGATTTGTGGTAGCGCCACTAGCCTTCCTATATATTCCAATTACTGCCATCTAGAAGTGAGTGGAAGACACAGAACTTTCTCGAACCAACGAGATTATTCTGTACGTGTTAGTAGCGCCATCTGTTAGCGATAGAAGGTACTACCTATTTCCGCTTGTGTCCACCAGATGTCGTGTCACGTTACTCCTCACGGCTCGTACTCTACGACTAATCTAGAAATTACAGATAATTACAGGAAAATTAATAATATGCAGTGTTGCCGTTTTGCGGACTTTAGTCCGATTTGCAGCCTTTTTAAACGTTGCGTACTTTTTCGGACTTTTTTTTTCATCAGTGGACTATTTCACTTTTTACCACCGGCAACAATGATAATATGGTTTTGGCCCTCGGGACTTACTTGAGTAATCAGTATGGCCCTAAGGCTGGAAAGTTTGGAGACCCCTGTTTTAAACAGAAAATCTACAAAAAGTAAAAAAAAAAACTACCTTGACCTTCGCTCTGGGGTTAATTGGGTCGTGTTAATCGAGTTTTTAACAGGGCTGAAAACTTACTTGAAACAACAAATCGATTCCAAAAGTCCTCATATTAATATAAACTTTATGAAAACATGTAGTATTCGCGTAAGTTACGGGAATACTACATGTATGTTACGCGGCGTACCTAACATAATATTTTATATCATTTACCTTACTTTACTTTTTATTTTTACTTAATATAGTTCAATATATAGAATTTATTTACAGCAAAACCATTCTGCTAATAGCGCTTGACAATCTACGTTTTTCTATGGAAATTACAGCTGACGATGTATGAAAAACGATGATTTCCAAGGATTATTAACAACATGGTTGCGTACAATAAATTACCTTCACAATTTATGAATCGCGACAACCCTATCTATAAAAACCCAATTTAGTCGTCCCGATTTATCCAAGTTTGGTCCCAAACGAACTGACCCCATTCCTGGCCCAATCCCCACTCATTTGACCCTTTACGTAGTTCGACTCGTCTCCCTCCCATTTTTTTCTTAAATTTACCTCAGTTGGATTTTGTTTTTTTTTCAATAATTGAAAAAAAATACATTAAATCAATTAACTGATCTCTTAACCGAAACCTGAGAAATTGATACTAAAATATATACTTCGCTTTGACATAAATATTGTAAATGCAAAAGAAATTCAAATGTTTTACAGAACAACAACACGCACGTTATTTTATTTGTTTACACCTTGGAATCCGTTTTTTTATTTTATTCAAATAAGAGGACCGCTTAATATTACCTGAATATAATATAAGGAAATATAACAAAGTTTAAATTTAATACCTATCATTTATTAAATTATGAAAGAATGAGGAATAATAAGGTCGCAAAAACTTTCGCGGTTTTGTCCCAATTCACCCCCTAGACTCTATCCCCCTATTTTACGGTATAAATTCTACAAATATTCAGGGACAGGCGGGCAATGCTTTAGCACGTAGCGATCGTCTCTTTTCCTCTAACCTCCATGGATTTTTACATGAATTTGAGAGTTTTGCCGGGGAGTTCAATGGGTGACGTAGTGGATTTTGTATTCTGCATTAATTTGTGTTATTGACTTTGACTAGACTTTAGACTTAACGATATAGGAATACAGTGTTGAAAATTGAAACGAAAGTTCTATTTCCCGCCTTTTTTACTTGACACTGGCAAATGGTTTTAAGATAAGCCGACGCCATATATATAAAAAAATGAATTTGTCACTTTCGTCATTTGTCAGTTTGACTGTTGTTAAAATAGAAGGAAGAAGTAGATTTCAGGTAAGGCTATGCCAAAAGAAGAAGATGAAGAAGAATTGAAAATACTTATGTAGTACAAGTATTTTTAATTAATAAAAAACGCTTTTCTTACTTTACGGCATCATATAAATATATTTTACTGAAATACCGAGGTCTATCATCATGCTCCGTAATTTGCGGTCATATATTTTTCGCAAACTTTCTACTACGACATGTTTACCAGCACCAACATTTTTAACCAATGAATATAAGTGTGCGGAAGCTTGGAATACACAAACCTCTTCTTCATTTGTAAGTAAAGTAAACCTTAATGATTTTTATAATATACTAGACCAAAACTACACATCCAAAGGTGTTTTAAGTCCTATAGATGTGGATATATTTGCCAATGCTATTAAAGATCCTATGTACTTGGACGAGCTAAAAGATCTTCTGTGTAAACTTAGGCGTACTGCTGAAACGCAAAACACATTGAAATCAACACATCATGCCACCATAAGAAATTACCTTGAATATGGAAATTTGTCTGACTTGGTAAACATTTTATGTGATCCGTTGAATTTCGGACTGTTTTTAGATTTTTATACAGCTAATATGTTATTAGACAAATTATTAAGCAACCAACAATATGGACTTGCGGCTAAAGTAGCATCTATAATTATGCTACAAGAAGATTACTCACATGACATAACTAACAACCTTTGCAAATATGCTTGCTTTAACTATTTGTTTCAACCAAAGGAGACTAGTCCTCCACTTGATGATACAAATAAAAAAGTGGAAGAAAAAAAAATAAGAGTAAAATTTTTAAGAAATCCATATTTCGATGATCATTTTGATATAAAAGATCTACATCTATTGAGTGGCAAGACATTAGCTTGGATGTCAAGAATGAACACAAACAATTCCAATAATAATTTAGAAATAATTGGGTGGTTATTTTATAAAAAGTTTGATAAATTTGCATCAACTGTTGAAGAGTTATGTAAAAAGGACACATTTAGGTTATGTCCAGAAGTATTAGAGCTAATCAGTACAGAATTGGAAACTTGCAATGATGATGATAAAAAGTTAATACAAACAAGTGTGGAACTGCTCAAGTCAGCCCCTGTAACTGAATTCAAATTGGAAGATTCATTAAAAAAAGAAATTGAAAATGCAATCAACAAATTACAAAATAATGATATATTGTCACAAAAAGAGGTAAGCAGCAAATTGCAATCATATATTGTGTCAAATAGTTAAATTGCAATTTAGTATAATTTCAGTTACATATTTTCTGCAAATACTATATATTTAAATAATAATATTTTAATAAATCTAAAAAAATGTTTCATCTCATTACAGCTTTTTGAAACATGGATCAAAATCCGAAATGATAAATTAGAAGAACAAGTTAAACGCTTAGATAGAGCTAAAAGAATTAAAGATATTGAGGAAAAACAAAAAACTTTGGAAGTAGTAGAGCAAAAGTTGTGGTTCTTTGAAAATGAAGAAAAAATTGACCTACAAATAGAAGATAAAGAAGAAAAAGGCCAGATTACAACTTCTGCAAGCTCAAAGGAAAATAATGATGAAAGTTATATTCCACCTGAAATATTACCTAAGAAGAGGTCTTAATGCCTTTAGTAAAAGTAATTAGAAATGTCTTGGTTTAAAAATACAAAAAAATATTATATACTTGATTTTCTTATATTTATTTTATAATACCTAAAATGCCTATTGAAACAATGTTACATTAATTGAAAAGCTCATCAGACCATAGCATAAGTGGTACAGGGTAGTACATAATATTATAATATCTTCTACATTGAAATATATAAAATAATTCAACACAATATAAGAAAATATTTACTTATTTGCAAATATAATTGCTATAACTAATTTACATTTCAGATAAATAAATTGTGAGATTGTAAAACTCATTTCCTGAACATTTCTATAATATGAACAAATTATTGATTTGACATCTCATTTTGTAACTGTGCCAAATCTGTTTTGATTTTTTGTAAAACATCTTCCGTTCTCTTGGATTTTTCTGTTTTAATATTGTCCTCTAGGTCCACTACATCTCGAGATAATGTCCCAGTTTCATTGACCAGAGAAACTATTGTGTTGCATTCAGAATGAAGAAGGGCCAACAACTTGTAAGCTTTCTTTGCTTGATCATCTTTCTTTGCATCCTGGAATTTAAAGTTTAGTTACTAAACTGATTGAAGATCCCAGATTAATCAGAAATTCTTATATTATGCTCAGTTTCTTAATTGGAATTAGAATATGACAATAATTATTTATTATTCATTACTCATTACTCTCCTCAGAGGATAAATGATATACTGAGCAATCTATTTTGGTATCTTTTTAACTTACTTTGAATAGGGTTTCGTCAGCTACGGCAAAACACCGCTCTAATTGTCCTTCTAATGTGCTAATCTCCTTTTGAAGTTGCCTTGTGTCTTCCAAAATTTTTTTGATTTCTGCATTTTGCTTGTCAACATTACCAATTATCTCTAAAATTCGTTTTGTAAAAATATGTCTAAAAATGCCAAAACAATTAATTCAAAATAAGCAAACTAGACAAGTGCAGGAATAATAATATGTAGTCATAGATGTATTAAATTAATAAACAAAAAATGAAAACAGACTTCCAAAGTAAAAATGCACAAAAAAAAATGAAATAAAACTTATTTTCTAAATAATTCCCCTTTTAAATTCGTCTAAAATTTTAACTATTTCTCTACTCAATCTTTATATTTTAAAGAGCATTATTTAGAAAATAACTTTTATTTCATACTTTTTGTGCATTTTTACGTTGTAAGTCGGTTTTCATTTTTTGTTTAAAATAATAATTTTTCTCTTCTTTAACTAATATACTATATACTTACTATAATATACTATAATACTTAACTAGTACACTATTATTAACACATTTTAAGAAAGATGTACAAACAATCCTCCGTTATTCTCACTCTCTCGTCAAAACAAACTCAGCGTTATTTTATGCTAGTTTTCTGAGAGGCCGTGGTATTTCCCCAAATAAGCATTACCGATCTGTAGACCTACTAAACATATCATCAGTGATGATATTAATTAGATACTATATTATTAAATAATAATTATTATATATTTTATTAGTCGACGGAAAAAATGTAGCATTATATTAATATATTATAGTGATGATGATGATCACGAATATAATTTTAGCAAAAAATAGCAAAATTACAAAGACTGATATCGATGCACAAAACTCTGATGAGTAGTGAGTACCTATGTCATCATTATAAAATTATGTTGGTGTTTCTTGTGAAGATGGTAGTGATGATGATAATGATTACTGTAAGTGGTATGATTGCACATGCTTGCAGTTCTTAAAACAACGCCGAAATCCCCAAACATGTATCTATAAGGACTCAGGAGTTCTGTTCAGTACTTTTGGATCCAGGGTATATCTTGGTACAAAAGCTTACTGTTTGGTAGCATATGCTTGGAATACTTCAGAAAAAGTCGAAATCTACTATATGTGTCCATATAAATTTCGAAGAGTTCCCTCGGTTTATCATGGATTCAATCATCAGGTAACCACTTTGGTGACCAAGGGACAAATTTCGAATTATAGCCTTTACAACAAAATAATTTTGCAAATTGGTTCACAAACGACGAAGTAATGTTCAAAGATATCCGTGTCGGTGTAAAATACTATGAGAAGTACCTATTATATCATCATTATGTGATGATGTATGTTGTGATGCTGGTGGTGATGATGATGATTACTGTAATTGACATAGTAGCATATGCTTCCAGTTCTTTGAAACAACGTCGAAATCCCCAAACATGTATCTATAAGGAGTCAGGAGTTCTGTTCAGTACTTTTGGATCCAGGGTATACCTTGGTGCAAAATCTTACTTTCTGGTGCATATGCTTGGACTACTTCAGTAAACGTCGAAATGACCATATGTGTCCATATAAATTATAAATATATATATATATATATATATATATATATATATATATATATATATATATATATATATATATAGTCATAGTGACCATAAATAATGTTACAATTAAAAATAAACAAATATTACATTTGAATTTGAAATCTGTCATTTTTATATGATTGTTCATTGTGTTTTCTCTAAAGAGAACCGAATCGCTGTGATTGCATTATTCAAAGTAGGTATGGATCCAAATGTAATTTTTAAAACTCTCCATACGCTTGGTATTACTAAAATGTTTGTGGTACAATGAGACCTCCCCTGTTTGTGACAGAAAAAGATCTGGCTGTCCACGTCATGTTCGTACGAAAAACGTGGTCAAGGCAGTAAGGGAAAGAATTCGAAGAAATCCTGTCCGAAAGCAAAATATTTTATCTCGGGAGATGAAGATAGCACCTAGAATCATGTCGCGTATTTTAAAAGATAACTTAGGACTTGCAGCCTAAAGAAGACGTACTGGTCATTTATTAACTGATAATTTAAAAAAGAATAGGGTGGTAAAATCGAAATAACTACTGAAGCGGTACGCAAAGGGAGGTCACAGAAAAATTTTGTTTACGGATGACAAATTTTTACAATTGAGCAACATTTTAACAAACAAAATGACCGTATTTATGCCCAAAGCTTTCAAGGAAGCTTCCCAATTAGTCGACAGAGTGCAACGTGGCCATTATCCGATGGTTTGGTGGGGTATTAGCTATGCAGAAGTGACTGAGCCACACTTTTGTGAAAAAGGTATCAAAACATCGGCACAAGTGTATCAAGATACCATTCTTGAGAAGGTAGTGAAGCCCCTTAATAACACCATGTTCAATAACCAAGAATGGTCCTTCCAGCAAGACTCGGCGCCGGGTCATAAAGCTCGGTATACGCAGTCTTGGTTGGAAACAAACGTTTCGGACTTCATCAGAGCTGAAGACTGGCCGTCGTCTAGTCCCGATCTCAATCAGCTGGATTATGATTTATGGTCAGTTTTAGAGAGTACGGCTTGCCCTAAACGCCATGATAATTTGGAATCCCTAAAACAATCCGTACGATTGGCAATGAAGAATTTTCCCATGGAAAGAGTGCGTGCTTCTATTGATAACTGGCCTCAACGTTTAAAGGACTGTATTGCAGCCAATGGAGGCCACTTCGAATAAGCTTTATATATTTTAAATTGTTTTATATTTATGTATTAAAGTAACAGACTATAAAAGTAATAAATGTTATTTGCAATATAATTTTTTTTTCTTTGTGTCAGTATTTATGGCAAGACTAGGTATACAGCCGAATGTATAACCCCCTTTTTTTTTGGACGTCGGTTAAAAAGAGGTAGATATGGTATGAGCGCGCAAAAAGTGAAGACTAGAAACTGAGCTGAGTTGGACAGTTTTTGGTTAGTATGCGACAAGCCGGTTGATGAGTAGCACGTACTACGCATCCCGTGCAGTGTGTACCTTGCCCAAAATGCATCGTGTCTATAAAGATTGGAAAAACCATTACAAAAAAGTGAATAAAAATCAAGGAATTTAATTCCACACGTAAGTTTACAACATTTATTACTATCAGTAAAGTATTTTGTTAAAAATAATTTTCATCATGTCCTTTATTACTTTGCGGAATTTGTACCTCATCATCAATGTAACCAAGCGCAATAATACAAATGTGTTTTTAAATACCAGGTTTCGATACCTGTTTGGGAAATTAATTTAAAAAATAAACTAAATATGCAGTTATAGCATTCACGTCATTATTATCTTGACTAAACTTACATAAAATGATTGTCAAAATACCGATTACCCAAAAAAAATTAATTGTAAGCATTTCGTTAAATGTAAATAACTATGAACGAATAGAATTTATATGCAATTTGTACCTTCTGTGTCGTCAAATGTTTTATGGCAGAGATTCCAAACTTGAATATATGCGCATAATTGGCAGTGACAGACACAAGTCATGTCATCTTTTTTTGCATGCATGCATGCAGCATGCCACTTTTACGAATTTTTGCTGTGTGAGTGAAATATATCAATAATGAAAAATGTCAATGTGTGTCGCGGCGCAAAAATTTTGTCAGTTTTGTAAGGATATAACGTATCCATAGTGATCAAAGTATGTAGTTATGTCTTCACACAAATTATTATAATCTGTATTGTAGGTCCTGTTTTGAAAAAAATTGAGCAGACCTACCCTACTCTTATTACCCAAGTATGTTTCCATAACGCCATACTCACGGTCCAGCCTGCAAATTCAACACTACTAATACCTGCCATTCGTGCCAATAATGTCAATCATTCATAATTTTTGCTCAAAAGTTCAACAAACGTCCAACCTTCAAAAAATTACAACTTTTAACAAACCTTTTATTGCCAGCCTTTAGTTTTTCATATCTTTGTTTTAACTGGTTTTTCAACTCTTGTTTTTTCTCACACTCCTGTTTCAAACTTTTAGCTTTTTCTTTTAAGGAGAACAGTATTTTCTTGTATTTGTTTCTATCTGTCTGTGTTTTAAAAATATTATGTTACAGTAAAAAAATTATAAGTAAGTATACAAGTTACTAACATTTAAATTGTAATAAATATTAAATAGGTATGTATTATAGTCAGGACAACTTTTTATCCTTGAACATATTATAATCATGTGGTATATAAGTTGCAAGCAGAAATGAGTAAGATATTAAAACATACAGCTGTGAATTGTGATACTTACATCATTCAGAGATTTGGCATTTTTGATTTTTTCAATTTCCAATTTAAGTGACATATTCATAGAAGTTGTTTCTTCACTCTGTTTAAGTAAAACGGCTAGGTGTTGATTTGCTTCTTCTATTACATTTTCTGACACATTGTCTGTCACTGATATACCTATACTCATTAAAGTATTTTGTATGTTTCTCAAATCGGCTTCTGATCTTTCACATGTCTTTACAGCCTGAAATAATTAGTATGTTTTTTAGACCAAGAAGATTTACATACTTTTTTTGTTTTCAGAACAGTTTTACACATGAAACAACATATCGACGTCGCCTACGTAAATTATTGTAACTGCAAAATGGCAATTTTTGAAATTACTGTCTTGGAGTCTATATCTTTAGTACCACGTTTAAAAAATAATTTAAAAACCCATTGCAAGTGCGTTTTTTTCAAGTCGTATTTTATCGTAACATACCGAGTCTGTCCGAACAATACCAACGATACCAATATGTTAACGACACGCACCTGAGTGTGCGACAAGGCCGTAACTGCCACTAACGTGAGGGTTCGCCGCAATATACGCGCGTCATTTATTTTTTATTTTGAAGTGTTAGTTACTTATATATATTTGACCAATTAACATTCATATTGTTTTCCTTGTATTGAAATGTTACTGAATAAAGTAATGAATCGGGCAGAACCGATTGCTTAAGATGGTTTTTCATATTCCAAAAATAACGTAAGTGGCAGTTATGGCAGTTTACATGGCTTTTCTTTAACGTATTTATATCGAATATGACAATTATGATAAAGACGTGGGATTTGAAATTCTGATATTAATCGAAAGTGCCACTTACGATTGTTTTGGAGGAATTTTCTTACAGTTTTGGTACAGATTCGATATAAGTGCATAAGTAAAAATGAAGTTTTATGTTTAATTAAAGAAACGAAATTGATTTTCTGTATGAAAACAAGAATTTTTCCTTTTAAGTATACTATACTGACTAATAAATTAATTAAAAAAGAGGAGAAAGAAAAAAAAAAACAAAATAATCTGATTTAAATCAAATTAATCTGATTATTTTGATATTTTTTTTAATCATGATTTTTATCAACCCTGGTTATTTTTAGTGCTTTGTATTTTCTTGTTTTTAATTAAATTAAGATGACTGATATAACATCAACAAGCGATTATAAAAGTCAACCTGTAGAAAACAAAATTTTAGAAGTAGAAAACAAAACTTTTAGAAGCATATTTTAATGTAAAAAGGACAGAATAATATTAAGGAACATAATTTTTTTTATCAGTTTATTTAATTTTGGGGAGAAATATTTTTGAGAGTTGGAACACTGTACAAAAATTGGAATGCACTCTAAATAGTACTCTGTACTAATACAATAGAGCTGAACATCAAGCAGGAGTGTTGTGCTGTCATAATGGTCCCATCCAAACCAAATCTGTATATAATGTAAGCAACATTTGATTTTTGATTTATTTAAAATAAAACCGGGGCTGGCCGGTTTAAATGGCAGTAGGTTTAAAGGCTGGCAGTAGGTTTAAATGTAGGTTGTAGTTGTAGGTTTTCCATTTCATAGTTAAGACAGTACAATGTGTGTCAGGACAGCTAGTAAACAATAAAATACCTGTGAGTACTCCATATCCATAACATTTCTTTCACTCTCTAGCAAATCTAATTTTTGCCTCAAAAATATTGTATTTTCTTTTAACTCTTTAGGAGTTTGATTTGATTCATCTTTCTTTTCTTCTTTTCCCACTTTAAGTTCTATATTCGACTCTTCATTAACAATTGGATCATCTTTTATTTGCATATGGTTTACATGGTTAAGTTCATTTATTTTTAACAAAATATCAATGATTTGAGCAGATTTATCTGCCTGATCTAAAAATTAAGATAATATTTTAATTTTCAACTGCTTTAAATGTATTTCTGGAATCTAATTAAAGCGACTCCTGCAACCCTGGAATATATGAATCGATGATTAGAAAACTTACCATGCTTGATTTGAAACCTTTGATAATTTTTACCATTAGATTTACAACAAGGTGGTATCCATATTGTATTTAAATCTTCACCTATTTTATTACTAATCTCTCGAAAAAGTGAGGGTTTTGTTTCACTAGACACTGCCTTACAGGCTTTCTTATCTTCTAAAGGCAATTTTTCAATAAGAAACATAAATACTTGTCGTAAGTCATTTTCATTGTGATATAAGAACGTTTGATATCCAACATCATTTTTATATCCTAGATCCTAAAAATATGAACATATTTAACATGACTTTTTTGCCATACAAAACACCACCACACCCAAACCAACACTCTATGATTATTTTGTAAGTACATGCTCATGTTGATCGCTGATTAATTACAAAAAAGGATTACTTACCTTTACTTGTTATAGTAGTTTCTACATGACTAGTATATTTCTGCCACAGTTAAGTCTTACATATAATTGTACTTTTTACCTTACATACAGCTGCGACATGAGATGCGACTTCTATTCTTTGCGAAACACCTGAAGGCAGTTTTAGGGGTACCTTCAAATTAGGATCAATAGCTGCAATACATTTTGAGGCAGATTCTATTATTGTTTCGTCTGTCAGTGTACAGATGTTGGTAACATCGTCTTCTATTTCACTAAAAACATGATACTTAAGTACTACCTAAGAAAAATCATTCAAAAGTAATGTTCTCACAATATAACAAAGAAAAGTTACATATTTAATTGACGTAAGAAATGTAGAATTATTGAATCAACTTCTTCCATTTTATATGGCTTTAATTTATACTATTTTTAGTTTAATTTTATTTTAATTTTGTTCTAATAAAATAAATTTAACAATTTCTACATGTTCTTCTTTTTATATTTGGCTCCGTAGCATTAATCTGTGGTCCGTAGTGATTCGCCAATGTCAGAGTGCGTGGCGGTAACTTTAGGAGGTCATAAGGTTAAACAAGGGTACGGTAAGCTGAAGCCTGAATAGCGAAGTCTGTTGAAAAAAACCCAAAACAAACGCAAATATTTAGGGGTTATATAATTAATAAGCTATATTACAGTTTTAGGTTGTTAGTTGTAATATATGTACACAAGACTTATAAATGAAGGGTTATTTAGAAGAACATCCAATGTCAAAAAAAATACAAAATAAGATTTTTGTGTCTATGGTTTCTTTGTAATGATGCCTATCGAACGTCAATCACACTTTTTCGTAAAAGCGCCTTAGTCAAGCGATATTACTCGTTAAACTTTCTTTGATATTTGGAAAAACATCCAAGGTCCACATGGTTTTGGAGGAACCACCCAAGTCAATGACAAACGTTATATTGTATCCATGGTCATGAATAAATTATTAAAAAAAAAAAAAACAAAGGTTATCTTTCCGAAAAAACTGGCAACATTAGTGTCATACTGTCATCCGTCAAAATCAAAATTAATTATCTCTGTGTTCGACTTTGTTTACTTAATGCGTTGGATTTTGGGAATTGTGATAGTCTTCAGTAGTATTACTTATCATCTATGGTAATAGTTAAGTATGAGAATAAAAATGATCAAGATGCACATCTCTCAGGGCTAATATCATATAAAAGTGTCCAACAAGAAGACCCAGACAGAACCGTCATGAAGAGGATGATTTGTTTAGCCATGATTTAGCATACTATTACAAAGTGCGAACAAATAATGAAGAGGTTCCAGTATGTGTCAAAGCTTTCATGAGTTTGCATGGAATAAACAGAGGAAGGGTGAGTAAAATTCTAGCTAAATTATCCTCAGGTCTGTTACCCAAAGATGGTAGAAGTACACATACCACAAGACCTCATGCTGTACCACTTCCAATATTGGAGTTAGTAAAATCACACATCAAAAGCTTCAAGGGAAGGCAATCTCACTACTCCTTACATGACAACCCAAATGTGGTATTTTTGCCAGAAGACTTGAGCGTGAAAAAAATGCATGAATTGTTTTTGAATGAAACACAAATCAGTGTTTCTTATATAGTATATTACTCCGTATTTACAAAACATTTCAACATAAAATTTGGCCTTCCAAGATCTGACACATGCAGCATATGTGATGAAATGAAATTAAAAATATTGAGTGAGACTGATGCCACCAAAAAAAAATTAACTCAATATTCAAAAACGTTACATTTACAAAAAGCAAAAAAATTTCGAGAATTGAAAAACTCTTACAAAGAGAAGGCAAAAAGAGGAGAATGTACGAGGGGAGGTCCAAAAGTTCGCGGAATGGAGGGGATGGAGTGGGGATAGGGTAGCTTGCTTAGTGTCATACTAATTGAGCACTCATAATTAGTATATATATAAAATCTCAACCCTATAGCGCCATTCGTTTACGAGTACTCGCCTGCTAAACAAGTCAATCCGGAAGCAAACTGCAACTATGGAGAAAATTGAACATCGCGCTGTGATAAAATTCCTTACCAAGCAAGGAAAAAACGTTCAAACCATTTTAAATGAAATGGAAGCCGTTTATGGAGATCAGTGCCCTGGTAAAACAATGGTTTATAAGTGACATGGACTTTTCAAACATGGTCGAGATTCAATTGAAGACGACCCTCGCTCTGGGCGGCCAGTTGAGGCCACCACATCAGACATCGTCGAAAAAGTCGAAAAACTTGTACTGGAAGACACACGTTTAAAGAAAAAACAATTATCTGCATTTGTTGGAGTATCAGATACAACCATTTTGCGGATCCTGCACGACCACTTGGGCATGACAAAAGTCAGTGCAAGATGGGTGCCGAGAATGCTCACGCCGCTTCAAAAACAGCAGCGCAAAACAGCAGCGCACACCTCCAAAAAGTGCTTAGACGCGTCGGTCTAAGCACTTTTTGGAGGTGTGTGGAGACAACCCTGTGCAGATTTTGGAGCGGATTGTTACTGGAGATGAAACATGGGTTCATCACTTTGAACCTGAATCAAAACAGGAGTCCATGCAATGGCACAAAAAGGGTACACCACCTCCCAAGAAATTCAAAGTGTCAGAATCGGCTGGAAAGTTGATGGCCACTGTTTTTTGGGATTGTGAGGGAATATTACTGATTGATTATAAAGAAAAAGGTACCACTATAACCGGAGAATACTACGCCACAATATTGGAAAAGTTAAAGGAGGCAATTAAAGAAAAACGTCGTGGAAAATTGGCCAAGGGTGTGTTGCTTTTGCAAGACAACGCGCCGGTTCACAAGAGCCGAGTTGCCATGGCTGCTCTTCACACGCATGGATTCGAACCACTTGTTCACCCACCCTACAGTCCAGACCTGGCCCCTAGCGATTTTTATTTGTTTCCAAATTTAAAAAAAGAGCTAAGGGGAAGGAAATTTTCCGACGATAACGAAGTGAAGGAGGCAATTTCGGCGCATTTTGAGGCCAAAGACAAAAAATATTTTTTCAATGGTTTAGAAAAATTAATCCATAGATCAAATAAATGTATTACACTTAAGGGTGATTATATTGAAAAGGAAAAATAAATTTATTGTTATATTTTATTAACAACCCTTTCATTCCGCGAACTTTTGGACCTCCCCTCGTATGTTAGTATCCTTTGATTATATGCAGAATCTTCCTTTACCACACATTAAAACTAGTGATGTGTTTTACTCACGCCAGATGTGGTATTATGTATTCGGAGTCCACAACTTGTCAAACGATGATGCAACAATGTACTGTTACACGGAAGTTACAGGAAAAAAAGGTGCATCTGATGTTACTTCTCTCTTACTACATTACTTGAATACTAATGACTTAACATCGGAGAACCTTGAGTGATGGATGCAGTGGCCAGAACAAGAACCATATAATGGTATATTTCCAATACTTTCTTGTACATGTTCTGAAGCTGTTTAAAACTGTAATGCATATATTCCCTGTGAGAGGACATACATATCTTCCAAACGATGCAGATTTCGCATTAATTGGAAAGAAAAAGGGAGTGTGTTCCCCTGAAATACCAGCTGACTGGGATAAAATCATTGAAGCAGCAAAAAAAATACCCAACCCCATTCAAAGTGGTTACTGTTACTCAAGATTTCTTTTTTAATATGAAAGATGCACTGACTCCTTACTTCCTTAAAGTTCCAAGACCTGCACTTAGATTGCGTCAAGTACGTATTATCATAACTAATGAAAAATACCAGCACATAAAAGTGAAAGAAACATTTTCAGGACCTTCTACTCGCTGTGAAATTCGTAAAAAAGTAACATTGCCTCCAGAGCTTGTATTTAACCCTCTTTACACGGAATCTATAAAAATGACTGCCAGTAAATAGCTAATTTAGTAAACCTCAGTAAATATTTAAGTAAGCCAGAAAGTAGCGATTACTACCGCTAAATTTGTAGTGATGGTAAAAATGATTTTGTTGATGTCTACATTGAAGTTGATGAGGCTGATAACAGTGATGGTTGTGAGTAAAATCAAATAAATTTGAAGTATGTATAATAAGTTTGTTTTATTTTTTCATACTTATGTTATTTGTAAAAAAAGCCTTTGTCAATATTTTACATATTTTATTAAAGTACCTTTTTCAAAGTTATTTTCCATATTTTTCTTGGGTTTCTCACAAATTTCTTTCATGACTATAGTCATAAAATTTATGTTGCTCAATGACTTATCGCATATTATGTATACATAATTCATAAAACAGATATTCTGCCCAAAAACGTGTTTTGCTTCTACTCTAAAATTTACCAGCTGGCTGTTTTTCCAAATAACCCTTCAAATGAAGTATTTTCAAAACATTAAACAGATTTAAAATTAATAAGGCGAGAAATAGTAGGACGAAGGAAAAACATTTGTATTTAGTTTGATGAGGCTGGGACTATATGGTCCGGAATCCGTTACGCCGGTGAAAATTTAGAGCACTGAAAATAGAACTCTGCGTTAGATAACAATAGAGTTGAAAATGGAAGTTTCCATTGCCAAGCTGTCATATATAACATTGACATTTGAAGCGACACTCAACTGTTCGATTTTCAACTCTATTGTATTAGCACAGAGTTCTATTTTCAATAGATAGATAGTTTTTATTTGCATAGAATGTCGGTAATACAATTAGATTTTACATTGTTTTTGCAATGATTTTACAATGCTCTGAATTCTCATCGGCTAGCCCGATTTCGGTTCATATAGTCCCAGCCTTAGGTCGGGATGAGACTATACGCTCCCTAAGAAATGAGTTTTTTCGGGAATTCAATTTATGACGTTGTTGTTTATGTATTTCCTCCATAAATTTGTGTTATTTCGGTGCTTATTGTGTAATATTGGTAGAATTTTGACCATTAAATATACGTTAACGAGCACAAGTGTGGGCAAGTGGTACAACTTCAAAAAACTGTTTTTCCGCCAAAACTCCCTAGGAACTTTCAGTAAAGCTTCTACTACTTTACTGAATCGACTGACATGACTCATGGACTGTACTGACTATATATTTGGACTTTGACTCGACTTTAGACTTGACGATATAGAAATACGGTGTTGAAAATTGAAACGAAAGTTCTATTTAGTATTTGCCGCCTTTTTAACATGTCACTGGCAAATGGTTATAAGCCGATGCCATAAATTTAAAAAACAAAGTATTTATTTTTGATTGCCATTTGGAAGATTATTTCTGTGGTGGGGAGCGAGAGTGGGGAGATCATGTACAACCCGAGACAAATTTAAATATTTGAATTGGCGTAAATTTGTAGTAAAAAGAAATTGTTATTTGTGAACGAGACTAACTCACTTTTTAATGCTTTAACTTGATATATATAAAACCTTTAAATCTGTTGTGTTAATTTACATATTGTGCTTGTGAACGTATTTAAGTTTATAACTTTCGTAAAAAAATCGATGAAATATGTCTTTACATTGTGACCCTGGTATTAATAAATTTATTGCTGTTGAAATTGATGAAAATGATATTAATACGGGACTTTACAAAGTTCTAGAGATTCTGAGACCAAATTGGTCAGCCGTTAGCATTGCTTTTAAGGTATGTAACTTTAATTTGTATAAAATAAACAAGGAATTTTGTATTGAAATAAACACTGCAGTCATTACAATTTATTATTTCCATCTTATTTTCCAGGTTTTCACTGATGGTATTACAAATAAATTAGTAGCATGCCAAGCAAATGGTGAAGATATAGTACTTATTCGCATTTATGGTAACAAAACAGATCTTCTAATTGATAGAAATGCAGAAGTAAGGTCAGTGTTTGCTCCTCAAAAGGTACAAGTACAGTTGAATCCGGATGTAACGACATTGAAGGGACCGCATTAATTCGGATAGTTGTTTTAAGCAATGTACTTTATATTATATATTTCGCTATATCCAATGTTGTTATATGCAGTATGTTTGCTTAATAGTTTACTAGGGATTTGGCTGGGACCTTGCCATTCGATTGTTGTATGTCGCTAGAAACGATGTGGTTACATTCGGTTTAAAGTATAGTATTATTGTTTAATTAAAAAAAATATCATTCCAAATTATTTGTAATTACAGAAACATTACCAATCTACATAAAATAGGTTTGGCACCAGAAATATATGGAGTATTTAAAAATGGTCTAGCTTATCAATACTATCCAGGTGTAACTCTGACTCCCGAATCAGTAGTTGATGAAAAAATATGGAAACTTATAGCAAAACAGCTGGCTATAATGCATAAAGTACAAATTGAACCGGAGGTAATTTAATAAAAGTAAAATTCTTTGCTTTACAGTTTTAGTTAAATATTAATTGTAAAGCAATTGACTTTATGTCCATCTTCATAATGTCACAACATAATGTCCATCTTCTTTTACATATAAATAATTGCAAAATTTAGTTTTTTCGAGTTTTGTGTGTATATATTATACATACTACTTAGTGTGTTAATAGCACTGATTAAACAGTAAGTTATTAACCAAAGATAACTTATTATCTGTACCCATTTGGAAATAAGATAAACTTTATATCTTAAGAAAGTGACAAAACATAATTATTACAAGTTTTATATAAACAAATAATGTATTACAGGCCATTTTAGTTTTGAATATATTTAGTAATTATTAAAATGTCTCATATTAACAGAACATAATATATTCTTACAGATGAATCGAGAACCAGGAGTGTGGGATAAAACAGAGCAATTTTTATCTTTGATACCAGAACAATTTTCAAACCAAAATAAACAGCAAAAGTAAGTGTTATTAATAATAATCACTTATTTTTAAATGATTTTTTGAGGCCAGTTTGTTAACCTTTTGTCCCACATTGATTGTAGCTGAGTGTTTCAACAAGCAATAAATTTATCTAATGGACTGTGATGAAGCTCCTGACCTCAATTCATATTATTACAGGGCGAAGTCCTTCAAATATTGTTTGTTGTATAAAAATTCGATGTAAGTTAAGGTTTTAGATTTAAAAACAGTAAAAAATTTTTTGATGAAAAAAATCAGATAAATGGTACATTTTTTTCCTATATATTTTATTGCTGGTCATTTTGGTGTTTGTGCCAATTGGCAATGAAATGAATATAATCTCAGTCTACCCCCAATAAAAATTATATACGATCTGGCTTAAGGCGATATTTTGATTTTTTTTTATATCCTACTACTATTATAAATTTGAAAGTTTGTGAGGATGAATGGATGGATAGATGGATGGATGTTTGTGACACTTTCATGAAAAACTACTAAATGGATTTTGATGAAATTTGGTATGGTAGTAGTTTAGGCTCTGAACTAACACATTAGCTATATTTTATCCCGAAAAAGTAAAGTGATCCCGTGGGGTACTGTATTTACGCGGCAAAATGCCGCAGGCAAATGCTAGTAAAGAAATAAAGTTCCAATGACCACAAACATTGTTGTGCATATATCTTAATTTATTTTGGCATGTAACGGGTGATTTTTTAAGAGTTAAGTATTTGAGGTTGGCAGCACTAGTTGGTAATGGCGTCCGAACGTCATCTGTCAAAGTGAAAAGTTTTCAGTATACTCTGCCATTTCATCATGGAAAGACTTACAAACGAGCAACGATTGCAAATTGTTGAAATTTACTATCAAAATTCTTGCTCTGTTAAAAACGTTCATCGTTTGTTACGACCATATTATGGTCGTCATAATTGACCTAGTGAATCAACAATTCGTGCTGTTATCACCAAATTTCGCACCAAATTTACTTTGTTGGACATTAAACCATCGACTCGCATGCGTACAGTGCATACAGAAGAGAATATGCAGTCGTAGCGTCCAGTGTTAATGAGAATCGTGAAATGTCAATTCGTCGCCGTTCTCAGCAATTGGGCATGTGTTATTCAACCACATGGAAAATTTTACGTGTCGATTTGGGTTTGAAAGCCTATAAAATTCAGCTACTGCAAGAATTGAAGCCTAATGACCTACCACAGCGTCTAGTTTTTGGTGAATGGGCCTTAGAACAACTCCATGAAAATCCGCTGTTTTATCGAAAAATTGTGTTCAGCGATGAGGCTCATTTCTGGCTCAACGGATACGTAAATAAGCAAAACTGTCGGATCTGGAGTGATGAACAGCCAAATGCCATAAAAAAATTACCGATGCATCCCGAAAAAACGACAATTTGGTGTGGTTTATGGGCTGGTGGCATCATTGGTCCATTTTTCTTCAAAGACGACCGTGGAAGAAACGTTACCGTCAACGGCGAACGCTATCGAGCTATGATACGCGAGTTTTTTTTGCCCCAGTTGGCTGAGTTGAACTTGGTTGACATGTGGTCTCATCAAGACGGCGCCACATGCCACACAGCTCGTGAAACAATGGACATATTGAAGGATGAATTTGGTGAGCAACTTATCTCACGAAATGGCCCTGTAAGTTGGCCACCAAGATCATGCGATTTAACGCCCTTGATTATTTTTTGTGGGGTTATGTAAAGTCGTTAGTCTATGTGGACAAGCCGAACAAGATTAAAGCCTTACAGGATAACAGTTGCGTGATTCGAGGAATACAGGCAGAAATGCTCGAAAAAGTGACGCAAAATTGGACCTTCCGAATGGACCATTCGAAACGGAGCCGCGGACAACATTTACATGAAGTTATTTTAAAACGTGAATGGCAAAGGCCAATTTATCGATTACAATAAAAATTTTGATTCTGTGATGCCATTTTGAGTGATTTATTCGATTTAAAAAAAAAACTACGCTTAAAAAATCACCCTATATTTAAACTGCGGCAGAAAAAAGTAAATTTTAGGCGTAAAAAAAAACAAATATTTTATACTAAATTACTAAGTAGGCGAAAGAATATTAGGAACAAAAAATGCCAGTTTTGTTCACTTAATATTCCAAAGTCGTAGACAGACATTACTTTGGCGAACAAATAATCACGGCGACAAATTGAGAGCACACATTTAATTTAAGAATGGCCACATATTTTTTCCTAAGGTAATTAAAAAAACATAAAAAAAGCAGTGAACCGAGGGCGCATCAATAAATCGTAAAGAAGCGTAGAAAATTTTATTTTTTGACACCCAGTGTGCGGAGTTCGAGTTTTTGTCACTACTCACCGTGAAGAAGTTAACTACAATTTGTATGGCATTGAATTAGTTACCATTGTTTGCCACTAGGGGCGCTGTTTCGATGCCATACAAATTGTAGTTAACTTCTTCACGGTGAGTAGTGACGAAAACTCGCACACAGCACACAGATGGCGGACGTTTTTTGTAATAAAACAAATATATAGTTTTAGGTTTCTGGGGATATAGATTATAAAAATTCATTCATTTTGAAATTCCAAGATGATGGGCATATTTATCTTGCGTACATTGATATCCTGCCCTCTCCTCTCTTTAAAAGACTCAATTCATTAAATATGTATTATTTATTTCTTTATAAAAATTCATTTAAAAATTCGAAACGAAAGAAAAGGACGACCATAATATTTATTTTAATTTAATAAATGTACGCCATTTTGTAATTTGAAAATGGATGTATTTTTCGTATTTAGCACCCACAAAAACCTTAAAAACGACACCTATATAAAAGGAATTAACAAATCCCAATAGTATCCAATAATGTGATTTTTCGTAGCCTATTAATTGCATTTTTAGCAGCCATTAATTTATCAACCAAATCTGGTTTTACAGCTGCTTACATCGTATAACGGTCGCCAACTCGGAAATTAAGTCGCCAACGTATAAATTTCTGTGTCAATCTGGATTAATATTCCCCACCTTTTATCTGTCAATTTTTGTATTTTTTTCGCCTGAGTGCTTTCGCCAGTTTAGTCAACATGGCGACCAAATTACTAATTAATTAGCTGCCAAATTTATTAAGACAGTATGCGAATGAGCAGTCGCCAAGTTATTTTTTATTCGCACGATTAATTATATCCCATTTATTTTTATTATTGTTTAATTCAAAAGAGCTGCAGCACACTAATTGTAACGCGAGGTTTTGTAGTACAAGGTGGTTACAATTAGCATCAGGCGATTCGGCTGCTCGTTTGCCCGTTTTTTTTGTAGAAAATAAACATTTGTACAATACGTCTGTATTGTTTGTGTTTGGCGTCGTGATGTATTAGCTACTTACATATGAAATTAGCGTTTTGTCGTACTGGCCACTTTGATCTCAAATATATCTTTTTTGGTTAGGAATTCCAATTTCAAATTCATTCCGCTATTTACTCGTGCATTTGTGTTTCGAAAACCGTAATTCATTTGTTTTTTCCCTTTTTTGGTTTTTTCTTTGCGTCACTCTGTTTACAAAATGGAAAACTTGAAATATCGTATTATGTTCGAGTACGAGTTCCACCGTGGCACCAGTGCTGCAGAAACGGCTCAAAGGATTAATGATGTGTACGGCGGAAGTGTCGCAAAAGAAAACACAGTGCGTTTTTGGTTCCCACGTTTTCGTTCTGGAAATTTCGACCTGCAGAACAAGCCCCGTGGACGACCGGAGACCAAAAAAGATAATAAAGAATTAAAGGCTATTGTGGAAGTGGATCCATCGCAAACCACGTCCGAGTTAGCTGCAGGCTGCGGTGTTAGTGATAAAACTGTTTTAATCCACTTGAAGCAAATTGGGAAGGTGAAAAAGCTTTAAAGGTGGGTACCTCATGAATTGAGTGCAGCAAATCGACAAACGCGCGTCGATTGCTGCGTTACATTACTCAACCGGCACAATAATGAAGGAATTTTAAATTGAATCATTACCTGGGATGAAAAGTGGATCCTGTACGATAATCGGAAACGCTCATCGCAATGGCTGAACCCTGGCAAATGCAATGGCAATGGCAAAGCCTGCCCCAAGCGAAAATTGACTCATAAAAGTTACTTGTTAGCGTTTGGTGGACTAGTGCCGGTGTCGTTCACTACAGCTTTCTTAAATCTGGCTTTGTAGATTACGGCAGATGTCTATTTCCAGCAACTGCAAATCATGATGGAAAAGCTAGCTGCTAAACAACCTAGGTTGGTCATTCGCTCTAGGCCACTGCTGCTTCAGGACAACGCAAGACCACACACCGCACAACAGACGCCCACCCAATTAGAGGAGCTTCAATTGGAATGTCTAAGACCTCCACCGTACTCCCTGGACCTTGCTCCAACATTTTACCGTTTTTATTTTCGAAATTTGGATAAGTGCAAGGGAAAAAATTCAACTCCGATGGGGCAGTCCAAAGCGCCTTCAAAGATTTTATTGATTCCTGTCCGAATTGTTCTTTTAGTAAAGGAATCATTGAACTACCAACTACCATTGAACAGATGGCAAAAGTGCATAGATAGCAACGGTATATACTTTGATTAAATAAATATATTATGTTTACAAAATAGATTTTATGTTCCTCCATTACTGCTTCTTGGACCTGTCGATGGCATTCGACTTAATGTCATACGACAAGTTGTGGCAAAAACTTGGCGACGAAACCAATCTGCCCAAGGAACTGATTGGACTCTTTCAGTACTGGTACGGTCATCAGAAAAATAGTGTAAAATGGGCTGGAGTGTTTTCGGAGGTGTACGGGTTGGAGTGTGGGACGAGACAGGGGGGGGTTAAGCTCGCCCCGCCTCTTTAATCTGTACATGAATCGGCTGATAGGTGGGCTCAACAGCACCTACTTAGGATGTCACGTTGACGGCGTCTGTATTAATAATATAAGTTACGCGGACGATATGGTGCTGTTGAGCCCATCTATCAGTGCGTTACGTAGGCATCTCCGTATCTGTGAAGAGTATGCGGTGGAACATGGGCTCAGATATAACGCTAGTAAAAGCGAATTTATGGCTTTTAATGCAGGCGCCGACAGGAGTCGCAGAAGTGTACCTCCTGTGTCTCTTGGCGGTGTGCAGCTGAGAAGAGTTGACCGATTTAAATATCTGGGTCACTGGGTCACCTCCTCTCTGTCAGATACGGAGGACATAGAGAGGGAGCGTAGAGCGCTATGTGTGCGCGGTAATATGTTGGCACGTAGGTTCGCACGATGTAGCAGGGACGCCAAAATGACGCTCTTTAAAGCATATTGTCAGTCATTCTACACGTGTAGCCTATGGGTAAGATATACGCAGCGTGCATATAGCACGCTCAGAGTCCAGTACAACAACATATTCAGGATGCTGTTTGGTCTGTCACGTTACTGTAGCGCCTCATCTATGTTCGCTG
This sequence comes from Phengaris alcon alcon, assembly GCA_037179445.1. Taxonomy (NCBI): domain Eukaryota; kingdom Metazoa; phylum Arthropoda; class Insecta; order Lepidoptera; family Lycaenidae; genus Phengaris; species Phengaris alcon. Next base: position 361,080 of record JAYRCH010000235.1, read on the forward strand.
AGGCACATACAGATTGTTTTCAGACAATTATTAGAAAGAGATGTGCCTCGCTCTGGTCGCGTGTGCAAAGCAGTCCAAACAGACTCCTGAATGTGTTGGGTAGCAGGTGGGATTCGATGTTGTTGAAGCATTGGGTGCAGCTTCATGCTCCGATAGCTCGGTTCCCATATATATAATTAAATTAATTAATAATGTAATTCCAATTTATTTTATATTTTTACTACCACTAGAATAAGGATCTACTGTTACTAACACTATGGATGAAAATCTGAAATAAATGAATTGAATTGAATTGAATTACAAAACGCCAATTTCATAAGTAATGACCTAATATTTGTTCCGTGACTTCAATTATCTCCGTTATCTGTTTGGTTGCTATGAGGTGTCGTTTACTGGAAAATATCATGTAAACTGGTGATTTTATGTAACTACGTTGTAAAAAATATATTGTCAGCACAATTTTTTGTTATATTTTCATGTGACGTCTTCCTCATAAGATATACTTACCTATTTATCTTTCCAAAGTTTTTGTAGATCTCGCCTTGGGTGTCTTACCGTTTTGCAGTTTTGTATCTTAGTATTTCTTTTCATACCTAGTATAAAATGAAGTCACTTCCGCTGTCTGTTCGCTTAGATCTTATAAACTACTCAACGGCTCTTAATGCAGTTTTCAGCAATAGTGTTTCAAAAGGAAGGTTTATATAATATATCACTCGTGCGAAGCCGGGCGGATCGTTAGTTATATCACTTCTAACATAGTTATGACTTATGACTCGAATATTTCGAGATTCCAACAAAATTAATTTGCCCAACGTTCTTTTATAGGTACATATAAATTGCTTATAAAATCTCTTACCCTTAATTAATCATAAATATTATTTAATTCATTCAAAATACTCAGTACATATGTACAATTACAAGCGCTAGAATGTGTTCGTGTCTAACTTCCAGTCTTCCATTGACATGTAAACTATACTATATACTAATAGACGCCACTAATATTTATACAAATGTTCAAACAATAAATTGGCATTTTGTTATCTTGTTTACTTTGAAGCTTGGCGCGTATACATTCTAACCACGAATGACGGAACAGAAAACAATTAAAGTGGAAGTGCGAAGTAGGCGTGGTTAGCCTACACATGGGTTCGCGTGCCACGACTTATTTTCAGTAATGATTCGTCAAATTTCATGTCACTTAATATAACATTTCAATACAGAACGTCGTAAGTACCTACTTTACAAAAAAATATCTATTGGTATGATTGCATATTTTCAAATTTGTATTTGATAAAAGCTCTTAAACCTGGTAGTTTCTACTAAAATATGAACGACCCACCAAACGAATTCTTGGTGCGCTATGCGATGTATGATCATTAACGGTGTATTATTGTGAATTGTGGGTTTGGCGACAACGACTTCCATACTAGTAATTGTGTCATAAGGTAATTGTACATAACACTTCAATTGTTTTCTGTTCCGTCATCCGTGCAATCTTAACGCTCGTCATTATTTAACATTATCTAATTTTGAAAGTAGATATGTAATGTTTTATGTGTGTATTGTATATAATAGCAATGCTTTTATCGAATGTTGTAGATTTGCGAATAGCTTTGGGTCAATAACAAGACTAAGGATAGAGTTTGAGCGTCTAAAGTCGAAATTAACAAAAACTGAGAGCCCAATTGTGTTTGCTCACAATGATTTGCTTCTAGGAAACGTGATCTACAATGAAAGTAATCGGACTGTTAAGTTTATTGACTATGAGTACGCCGCGTACAATTACCAAGCGTACGATATAGCGAATCACTTCAATGAGTTTGTTGGTAAGTGTTTATTTACCTACTGATCCTGACATTGACAATTAGTGACCTCCGTGCGAGGCTAACTGTTGCGAAGCGCATAAGTTTTCTCTTTTAAATTAATCCATTCGCAATATAACAATTTTATTACAATAGCTAAGTATGTATGTAATATAGGTAAGGCTAACATGACTAAGAATAATCAGAAGTTAAAAACTATAACCCGACTACGTAAAATATACTTATAGCCTATGGGGCATTTCACGTCAAGCGGACAACCAAAAAAATATGAGGTCGTGAATTTTGTTTATACACTGGTCAGTTATACTCACTTCTAGAAGACACAATATTTTTTTTCGTATCATACTTTATTGATGAGTTTAAAATTACTAAGAGTGAAGTCCGTTATTTTTAATGCTTAATATTTATTATGACATAATTAACATCAATTAATTGATAACAAAACCCAAAAAGTATTGTTTCATAAAGTTAAATTTGAAATTTTTAATTTTTTTATCGAATTCTAAATTTGAATTTTCTTTGCGTATAGTGCACCGGACGGAAGTGAAAATTTCAAATCGATATTTGACTAACTTCGACCTTTTTTTTAAATATTTTAATTTTTAACCTTGAATTAAAGCTTTAAATGTACTAATTCTTCACAAAAAAAATAGCTAATAGTTTAAGACTTAGAGTACCTATACTCTAAGTACATACACACAGCTATGAGCACTTTAATAATATTCTAATATTTTCACCAATTAATTTGTAACAAAAACCAAAAAGTATTGTTTCTTGTAGTTAAAAAGTTGAAATTTTTGAAGACTAAAGAGTTTTTTTTGTAAAGAATTAGTACATTTAAAGCTATTAATTCAAGGTTAAAATATTTAAAATATAAAAAGGTCGAAGTTGCTCAAATATCGATTAGAAATTTTTACTTCCGGTTTACTATACGCAAAAAAATACGAATTTAGAATTCGGTGAGAAAATAAAAATTTCAACTTTTTAACTATAAGAAACAATACTTTTTAGTTTTTGTTACTGTAATATGTATGTATTATATATGTTTGTAAATTTATAATAATAATATCTATGGACTGTTTTACGCCACGTCAATCTGGTTTCGTGGTAAGTTCTCGAAGAACTTGTATTAGGTACACCAAACAAGGGAAAATTATTATTTAATACTTTTTATACTATACTCATATTTAAAATTTTTATGATTGACATATCCATGACCCAGGAAGACCGATGCTTTTTGTTCCCTGGTGGGATTCGAACCCGCGACCTCCGGTTTGAGCACCAACGCGCTAACCACTCACCCGCTGAGGTCGTCATGTACATATATATGTATGTTTGTTCCACCGCACCGTGAAGCCTAATCTACTGTAATAATATCCCGAGTAACATAGGCTACATAATTTACGTAGTCGTAACTATTTTCATTATTTGGAACTTCTTTTTTTACAGGTATATCAATCGAAGACATTGACTATCAAAAGTATCCGAGCAAAGAGTTTCAGTATTCTTGGATACGTACTTACCTGGCCGAGTATTTGGACAACTCGACGCCGACGATAGAGGAGATAGTGAAAGTTTATAGGGAAGTTCAGTGTATGTCCCTCGCCTCACACTTCTTATGGGGAATTTGGTCCTTAGTACAATACGAGCTCTCGGACATTGATTTTGATTTTGGAAGGTATGTTATTATTTTTTTCTATACACGTATAACGTAATCAATAATTAAACGTACATCTAAAAATCGATTCGATGCTAAAACTGCTCGGTAATCCCTTCAAGCTAGATACTGTAGCTTATATCTAGTTTTTAGATTGGAGTGCAAAATAGACAACTGCATAGAGTATAAATTTTATTAGGATTTAATTTTTCCCCACTCAGATTATAAAACCTATTGTTTATTATGAGTTTTACCGTAGGTAGGTACTAAATGCGTCTAGAAATATTACATTACAGATGACGAATTTGTCAATCGCTCTCTGGGGTTAAAAGTAAAGTATTTATGATTTTGTACTTGAATCTCTGTATTTTTGTAAGTTAATTTAAAAGGCTTTCTCAATTCATCACATAAGGAAAAAGTGAAGAGAGATACCAAATTATTTTGATATAAGGTACCTACCACCAGCCAGTAACAGTTTTTTGTTTGAAGTTTACCTATGACGTCAAAATTATTAGTTTATCTAACAGTAGAATAAATATTATCCAAGATAAGTTATATTATCTCGGGTTGTTATTTCGGTCCCAAATGACCTCTGTATCGTAAATTAATTCCACGACACAGTTACAGTTAAGAAAAATTAACCCAGTGTTTAACCACTGTCTAATGCAGTCCCCCTTATTTATAAAAATATTTAAGCGACGATTTGTTAATACATGTTGGCTGTCTTTGTCTGTCAAGTCACTTTTCCAACGTAACGGACAAAGACAGCAACATTGATTTTGTAAGGGGAAATAAGTATATTACGTTAAGTAGGTAACAGTTCTTTTTAGGGTTCCGTAGTACTACAAGAAACTCTTATAGTTTATCTCTGTCCGTCCGTCTGCCCTTCCGTCCGTCTATCGTCGTCTTACTTCTGTAATTAAGAATATAAATGGATGAAAATTGAAATAGTTATATTTTCATTTCAGATATGCAGAGATTCGCCTAAACAGATATTTTGAATTAAAGGAATTCGTCTTGAAAAATTATTTGTTATAACATTTGATATTTAAATTTCGTAGTACATTTTATATTAGGTATGTATATATATTTTAATGTATAGGTATATTATTTGTACTTTTTATTGTTTTTAGCTTTTGCCAAAGTGTACCTATCTAACCTAAAATTTTCAAAAAATATGTAGTAGTTATATTATTAAATCATATTTAATTTAATAATTAATTGTGTTGCTCATTTCAATTTACCCTTTCTTAGAAATTGGCAAAAACTATTGGTTTACCAATATGTAATTGAAATCTTATTGAAACCATAAACTGACTTCCAAAGCAAACATGCACAAAAAAGTAAAAAAGACTTATTTTCTAAATATATTTTTTCCTCTTTTAAATTCGGCTAAAATTTAAACTATTTCTCTACTCAATCTTTATAATTTTGAAGTGTGCTGCTGGTAAATACCATGATGAGTATGAGCAGGTGTAATGATTAGTAAAATGTTGCCAAGATAATTTCCGAAAAATAATAACATGACAAAACGTCAATACCTACTCAATGTATTGACGTTTTGTCGTGTTGTCAAAAGACAAATTTTCGGCCATATATACGTATAGAAAGATTATAATTTCTTTTAACGAATACAATTATTTTAACACGAACTTAAAATTTGTGATAGTTAAAATGTGTCATAAACATTTTGGTAACTTAGCTATCATTCGAGGCATTGTTTATTATAGATTATCTCCACATGAACTGAAACCGTTTGCTAATGCATCTCAAGGCCTGCGCAACTTTGTGCCGAGGACTACTGCAAGAATATTCACGTGGTTGCCTAGTAAGTCAAAGACTATGATTGTAGATAAAGTGCTGTTTACCCTTGCTCGAATGTTACACTAAAAACGAGTTCGTCAATTTCTAATGGATAGCATCATCACGAGTACGGTAGGTAGGTCCTCCAGTCTTAGCGACGCGACGGTATCTTAACAATATTGTCTATTATTTTTGGTTTTATAGTTGACCCTTTTTCAATAAAAAAGGATAATCATAATCCGATTAAGTACTTAGTAGGTATTCCTTTTGTAATGGTGTGGTGTGGTCCAAAATCGACCCAGAGTCAACGGCAACCAAATGGTTGTCAATGTGTTCACTAAATCATAGTACCTGGGAGACGGAGTTTTATTAGAACAATAAAACAATTTAAAAAAATCACTTACGGTACTAGCCCAAACAATATATGTACTGATAAAACGATATTTTATAGAACTCACGTTCAAGTTGGTTGGTACCGAATTAAAAATTATGAAGATTGAGTAGTTATTGACGTAGGAGTGCGTTAAAAAAGGTTTTTCGAAATGCATGCCCCACGGGGGTGCAATGGGGATACATTTTATTGCTGTCGACTCTGGGCTTATGGATTATAATAATTAATGAATAATATGTCCTATAAAGTCAGTAAAAAATGAGTAACCCTTATAAAAAGGCAAAAGTTTAATACGAGTTACGACTATGTATTTTTTATTGTTTATTAAAAATTACAGTCGTAGTAGAAAGGTAAGCTTACAAAGTGTAAATAAATTGTTACAGCGTTATTAGGCACTGTAGCCGTGTACGTTGGAGTTGAGGAAAGTTATCGTAAGAAACTTCGAAAAAATCCTCAAGATTATGTCAATGAAATTGGTCCAAATAAATATGAAAACTGTCTGTCCTGAATAAATATTAAAACTTTTAATATTAATTTTCCTTTCTGCTTTAGTTTAATTTAAATTTATTTATTTCAGACTACCATGGTCCATGTGTTAGTTAGTACTTATTACATTCTTAAAACTTTAGGGTTAGTAATATTAAAGTAAAATACATAAAAAATAAATATCTATTCTTAATCAACCTCTTATCTATTGTCATGCACCTAAAATAGTAGTACGCGCGGACGAAATCTAGAGGAGGCACTGATCTCATTATCCTAATCGTTCATTATCCTCACGTAGTTCCTTAGTATAGGTGCATGCAGATCATCAGCTACAATCCTCAGGATGCTGTTGTCGCTCTCCCGCACGAGGTTTATTACTGACGCTACTTTTTTGCGTATGAGTGCCCGAAACCCGTCCTCTGCAGAAACGGGGAAGTTTCAACAACATCCTGAAGATATTATTATATTGGATGCGAATTACAGTGGGACTCAGCAATACCACGTCGTCCGCGTAGCTTATGTTGCTTACGTTAACATCACCAACCTTGCACCCCACACGCTTATTAAAGCTTTATTATTTTTCAGATAGTCAAAAAAGAAATTCACATTTATTTGTTAAAATTTTTTTTTCTATAAAAATTGGTTGCTTGAGTACCACCAGCAACGCAGGAATCGTGATAATTGGCCCCGATACATATACGACAGATTAGACTGATTAGACGATACTTGACAGATTGAAGAAACATTAATACCATTCAGAGCAAAATAGCTCTTATTGTAAGGCAGCAAGGTCGATGAATCGTCGTTATGAGAAACAACATTTCTTTTCTTCCCGAGCATGGGGATGGGGTCACAAAATGACCTCTTTTGACAGCTAAAGTAGAAACGTTTTCTTAATTCAATGTCAATTAATCTTACAATGATGTCAACTATGTACTCCACATCACGGCGGTCCTAGACAAATAGTTTCTTTACATACGTTCAGTCATTTACTTGAAAATTTGATCATTTTTGACAGAAGATATTCCTGCAGCCATTTTAAAAATGTTGACTTCTATTTACGACCTTGTTACCATGGATTAAAAACTATTTTGCAACGAACTGTTTTGGATAGAATATTAATATTTCTTTAAAATGATTTCTTCGGATCGCCATGCTAAGCCCTACTGATATACATAGACGACGCTCGCACAGCCGTAACTGCTAATGGTAGGAATGTGAAATTTTAACAGTACCTACTTATTTTTAATTTACAATGTAGAATGTAATGTACGCTAAGGGGTTTTAAAAAATTCCACCCTTAAAAGGAGTGATATAGGGGCTGAAAGTTGGTATGAAAAACCTTTAAATCTGCACAGTATCGATGAAAATTGAGATTCATGCTCTTAAATACATTACATTATATACGTGTTTCAGGGTTTATAGAATTCACCTTTTCACCATACTGAGGGCGTAAAAAAGGGATGGAAATTTGTACGAAAAAAAATATTGTCCTAATTTCTTTTCGGTGTTAATTGGGGTGAAGGGGTTCCAAAGTTTGTATAGTAAAATAATAATTAATAGCTGGTTCCGTTACGTTACTTAAAAAAGGGTTTTTAGTAATGTATACTTGGGGTGCAATGGGATCCACACGGACGAAGTCGCTTCCGCAAAGCTTTATACAGTAGTGTCCCGAATCTATAATCTATTATCACCTAACAAAAGTATCGTTCTTACTAAATAATCCGGATTTGAGAAATAAAACGCATATATACTTTTTTAAATCATCATTTTTACTAAGCTTTAACATATCGAATGCACATCTAAAATTAAAATGGTTTAACCACAGAATTTAATAATAGCAGTGTTCCGTATGAATGTAGACAGATGTACTATGTATTAAAGACTATTATGACTTATTAATTTCATGTCCTGAGTTCATATAAATTGGTATACATTTGTTTATTGGTTGGCATAAGCTATAGGTACCTTAAAATATTCTTGAAACAGTATGAGAAGTGATAAAACGATACCGCAAAAAAGCTGTAAGATCATTTTGTGTATAATATTAAGCAGGTAGCACAGGTAAAAACAGTTGTCAATGAGATTATTATTGAAAACAGTCACAATAACTTTTTATTTAGCATTCGCGAATTTGCAATGGAATGTTCCTAAATTAACAAAATTTAACAAGTGATTTATCTACATAAGAACATAACACGTGAATTTGGAAAAATAATTATTATGGTGTTATTTTACAAATCGAGAGAGTAGGAACTGCACAGTTTAGGCTTTAGTAAATGGAATCAGTTTTAGTGCGGGTTGAAATTTATGTTACGAAGCCACATCATTGCACGAGTTAAGGTTGTTTACAGGAACATAAATTTTCTCCATAATTTATTAGTGTTAAAAATTTATTTAGTTATTTTTATTTGAAATATTAAATAACAAAATAATGTTTGTGTAAAATAAAGGCTTAGTCTAGGGCTAAATGCAGCCTATTTTTATAGACTTTACTTTGTTAATTAAAACTTTTTTTTCCAGTTCCTTATTCTAATTTGTTAAATAAACTAGTGATAAAATACCACTACTAAACACAATATAGCCAAATAAGAAAAAATAAATATATTGGTTAAACATTTTTTCAATTTAACTTTCGGTTGCAAACCAATAGTAAAAATGTAATGTAGTGACCTGTAAAAGATTTACATAATAATTAGTGAGTAATTAATACAACAGATATTCGGTGTACAAATAATAAAATGGGCTGTTATATATTATATTAAATAGTAAAACGCTATGTAAATTACAAAAAAATAAAATAAAAGCATATCCGCCACACTTAGCCAACAAAAAATATTGACTTGACTGTAGGACAACTACGAGATAGAATATCTGCAGCTGTTGTGTTAACATGCCATCTAAATGACTAAATAATACAAAGGGTGAAGTGATTTCACTGCGGACTATTTCGATAGCAGCACAGTAGCTTAAATACAAAATATGTATTAAGTACTAGAACATTGTATACAATTCACATATATTTTGAGGTGCACCAGAGCACAGTGAGAAATTATTTGACATAGATTTTAACAGATCTTTAAAAAAATATTGAATGTTTTACTGTTATTCATATTCATTTTGGTAAAAATATCATAATATATTAGACACATCCAACAATTAAATTTTACGTTATTATCATGTTTCCTACTATTATATTGGGATTTATCTGAGTCACCATCTAGAGCACCGATCTAAACACAATACTGCATGGACTAAAATATATCAAATTGGTTTATGGTGGTAGACAGTGCTGGAAGATAAATTAAACTCACCAATTTTTCTCGTTTCATGATGTGGTTTCAATACTGTGTATTTGATTGTTGCAAAATTTTTTATTTAGTATGAACGCAAAACACTTCATTTGGCTAACATTTGACATATTATTTAGTAGTGTGCTTATCACAATGTTCCTGTTTGGTGACCATTTAATTTACCCAGTGCAGAATTTAGTATCAGCATAATTAACCGCTGGGTGTGTGGATGTTATTGGCGTGTTCACTCTACATCCATCTGGTCGGCGGCCGGTTGTCCGTCGCCGGGCGCGTCTGCGGGGGCCGGCGCCGGCGGCGGTGTCTTCTCCTTGGGCTTCGGTTTGTTGAGGATGGGGTTCACGATGCTCTCAAAGTTCTGAAAAAATAATATAAAATGTTATGGTTAATGCATGTAAAAAGTGGAACAGAAAAGCTGAAAGAAACTCCTGCCTGCAGTAAACATACAATAATTATTATTTCATTCAAGATTATATAATAATGTTGCACTTCTACATACTCACTTTCGTTATAAATAATAATTGTACTGAATGGTATAAATTACAATAATACAGCATGTGTTTTTAGTCGCTTTATTATCCTGATTAGGAATATAACATAAAGGACAAAACTTTAACAAAAGACAAAAATCAGGTTCTTAAAGCTGGAAAATCCTTGCGCACTCAATAAATCACCTTGTAAAGAATTTCTCTTACGACTAAGCTATGACGTCACATGTGTGTACCTGTCTCTCCTGGCGCAGCTGGTGCGTGGTGTGCGGCGGGGGCAGGTGCAGTGGGGCGTGCGCGAGCGCTTGCCGCGCGCCCTCCAGCCAGCTGAGCGCCGCCGACGCCGCCTCGCACACCTTCTGTATGTCCGCCTCGGACAGATGGCTGTACTTGGCGTCACCGGATCTAGACCATATTATATAAATTAATACAGGGTTTCGAGTCTGTTAGATCTAACAACAGTTCGGACCCGACGCAAACGAAACGCAAGAGAGGAGGCAGAACAACAATAACCTTCATTGAGAGCTTTCAACACCCCTTCCGCCTTTAAAGAAAATGCCAAAAGAGTATTATGCTTGTATTTGTCAATGATAGTGCGTGCAAAACGCGAGTTAACTACTGCATCATATCAAATGTTTATTTTTTGCTAAAATCACTTTATTTTTAAAATTTATTTATTTAATTTGGGAAACCAACAGCTTATTAATAACTTAGTATAGAAAATGCACAAAAAAAAACTTAGCCAATAACAGGTATCCTAATTTTTTTTAAACATAACCTAATAGCAATTAGTTGACAACTTACTTGTACTGATCTACAGCTTTATTACACAATTGGATAGTAAGTGAAAATTCATCTAGTGCACCAGGACGCAGCTCAAATTCGAGACGGCGTTGCTTGATTGGTTCTCCCTCTGTCCTCAACTCAGCTAGTTTATCACAGTAAATCTGCAAAATACAAAATTTATAGACTATAATAAGAGTCAATGATTCAAATATGTTTATTTAAATTTATACATCTCAAATAATCAAACATCTTTAAAATAGAATGGATTGAACTGAAGTTGCATGATAGCATAAGCAATAAGTATCCTCCATTCATTACAGAGAGGTTTTTAAATAAGTCAAAACTATATGAAACATATTTTTATAAAAGTAATTTGTAATTGCAAAATAGGAGCATATTGCTACTTTTGCATATTAATAAATGTATCACAATTGATTTTCCAATAAAATGAAATACCTTTATTTCCAAGTTAAACTTAAAAAGTTGTTTTCAGTAAGTCGGAGTCAATATTTTATTTTACCTGTCTATTTTGATCTTCGCCTTCATCATAGAGCCACTGTTCTAAGCTATCCAAATGGTTGACCAGTTTGTTCCTCTGGTCTTCAGCAACAAAATCGTGCAACATTTCACCATCGGACAGTTTTCCTCGGAGCTCATACACATACTCCTCGAGGGCGTTACGAGCATCCGCGCGCTCTTTCTCTTGACGATCTTGGGCTTGCATTTTGCCCTGAAATAAGAAAAAATATATTTAAATAAGAAAAACCGGCCAAGTGCGAGTCGGAATCGCGCACGAAGGGTTCCGTACAACTATTAGTACTAATATCGAGCACTAGTATTAATATCGAGCAAAAACCAGCGAAAAAATAAAGTTTTTTGTATGTGAGCCCCACTTAAATATTAATTTTATTCTGTTTTTAGTACTTCTTGTTATAGCGGCAACAAAAATAATAAAAAAGTTTACCTCTTGCTCCATATGTCCATTCAGTTCATGTTGTGAGAAGCCATGAGTTTTCGCGTCAATGGGCAGCTCGATCGTTTTCACCAACAACTTTTTAGATTTGTCCTTGGACTTATCCTTTTTATCATCACCCTCCTGTAAATAAGGCAAAAGGGTTCAAAACTTACGGAGATATGGCCCCACCATTACACAATTTGGGATATATGATATTAAAAATTAATCCCAAATAATGTAATGACCCATTTGCACAAAAAGAAATACCTATCAACAATAAAACACATATTATTACATCTTATACATAATATTACAGAAAATAAAAAATACTTGCAGGGTAAACAAAAACATGCGTGGACACAGAGTATACATTGTTCAAAATCACTTATGTATCTTCAAAACGTATAAGCCTCGAAAAGTACCGTGCAAATGGGACCTCAAATTGAGAATGGGGGAAAATGTCAACACAGTGGTGTCTGCTGCCGTTTTATGATAAAATCTCTAAAAATACCAATTAACTACAGCAAACACCACATATAACTGCAAAGGAAAGAAAGCCTTTATTGCAACTGTTTACTTGCACTTCGCATTTTCGCCAGATTGACTTAGAATCTTTTAGCTTGAATATAACAACAATGTGTTATTTAATAATAATCAATTGTCTGTTGCAAATAAATGGCCTCCTTTCCATTCCAGCGTACACTTCACAAGGCACTACCGACACGTACCCCGCTGAACCACTGGCCTACTCTCTGTGTCCACGATTGTTTTTGTTGAACATCCCCTTCATCTTCTCTCACCTCTTGGTTTTCAGGACCATTTGGTTCCTGAGAACCACCGTTGGTCTCCATTGGAGCGTCCTGATTTTGCACATTTTCATTGGTGTTCTCCATTTCTACGTTCTCATTTTGAGTGGGATCCTGTTTCTTTTCAACTAGAGACGCGGAGGCGACGGTGATTATGCCGTGAATATTGACGCGTACTTTCAGTTTCACTTTCTGGGATTCGCCCTCAGCAGTGGGTTGTACATCTTTGATATTCCATTGACCTAACATAGGAATGCAACTTATTTTATCTTTCGTTCATGTGGCAGTGATTTTAAATATTAAACACGTAAAATTTTTATTTTATCTCTAAAACAGTACAAAAATGAACTTACCAATGAAGTTATCAAGGTATGGAATTTGATCAGAATAATAGGCACTAACAGTGAATGGTTCTTTTCTGTAGAAAGTGAGCATTTTCGAGAATGGAGCAGCATGGAAGGCTGGGAACACCTGCATAAATAAAAATAATCTTATCAAAACTTATAAAATAATCTTTAACCGAGTAAGTAAAGTTGATTAAACAATAGTAAATAGAATCAGGCGTTACTTTGCGGAAATCCATAGCATACAATTTAATCAATAATATATCTAGCAATATCCCGCGAAAAAATACCTGCAATCTGCCAGCAAATGTGTGAGTGCACACATAAGCATGCGTAAAACCTTTACCTTTACAAATGCTTATGCGTGCACTCACAAATTTGCTTGCGGGTGGTAGGTATTTTATCGCGGGATATTGCTAGATATAATATTGATAAACAATAGTTTTACGGTATTAATAAACTATTCTAAAAATCCACATGAGAATCTAATTATGCAAAAAATAATTGAAATCGAAATTTAAAACAATTCGGAAGCCGTAATCCAGTTTAAAGCCGGTTTTAAAAGACCTGCAACACAGAAGCACTGGTCGTCAACGACTGGCATGGTCATCTGCTAGTTATAGCCATACCTCCATATCGCCGTCCTCCCCGCGAGCGGCGTCCCAGGCCAGGCGCACGGGGTAGGGCTGCACGTCGACAACGCTGAATTCTCGCACGCGCACCGCCGGGCTCAGCATGGCGCACTGCAGCGCGCAGCCACGGGACACCGCTTCGTCCTTGAAAATATTATCTATGGTTCATCATATCATTAAACATACTCGTAAACTAGCCAAAAAATTGTTTAAAAAAAAGTTACAATTATGAAAATTCTGTCAATTGGTTTTAGAGAAAAAGTATTTAAGCCATTTACTCAGTAGGTAAGAAATGCTTTGGTGCAAATAAACCAGCCCGATTGCATAAATACACAGCTTACAGAAAAATATTAAGGTTAATATAAAGTCAGTGGGCTGAAGATGGCTTTTAAAATATTTGGATGGCTTAGATGGCTTTTCATACTTGTGACTTGTTTCAAGCGATCAGTGCATTTGTTTGCCATAAGGCTGCTGCCTTTAATTTTGACAGTGTGCAGCGCGACAGCGGGCAGTGATTGCAGCGGTTACGTGCGGAGGCTGGCACCATAATCAACTATTGTCAGAAATGCACTTCTGTGTTTCATGCGAAATTCGAGGCAGCGGCCTAACAACCAAAACAAGATATTTCATTTTCTGTTGATTTATACCTGGTTCAGTGTAGTTGAAGCTGTTTTGCCAAATACTTGTTCAATCAGAGTTTTCACCATTGGAATTCTGGTAGAGCCGCCCACAATTTCAACTGCACTAATATCTTCGGGTCTCAGTTCTGAAAAATAAATCATTTTGATTAAAAGAAATATATTAGAGCTTATTATGATAACTAAAGGGTCACCCTGTGGTCGAAATTCGCCCATAATAATTCATATAATTTTTAGTTTGAACTTTATAATGGCACTTCTCTTACGCAATTACTTAAATTTGTGTTTGTAACAACAAGATATAAGAACCAAGATGCTCTACAAATGCTCGAAATGTATTCTGACTGATGTGTTCAAAGATGCGAGTAAGCCTAGGCCTAGGCTCGCAGTTGTGCGCGATCTATCCGACCGGCAAGATTCAAAAGTGCTCGGTAATAAAAGTTAAAATAAAAAAAAACACTAACTATTCTAAAAAGCATGGAATGTCTTATTTTTGGTAAGTATTCATTTAATCTTTAATATCTAAATGCGTTTTTAGCTAAATATTTAAGACATTTATGTTATATTGCTATTTGTATGGTATTATTCTAAATTGTATGGGCTGCCTGCTTAGGACGCAACCTCTTTTTTCCCGTAAAAATTGATTGTATGATTTGATTGTATACTATGAATCATTATCAGTAAATATTGAACCTTAATATAGTAAGAATGAAAGTATAATTGTAAAACAAAGCAAGTCATATTTATTTTTTCCAGTCTTAGCAATGTTTACTGAGACAGAGTACTAATTATGCACTAAGCGTCTATGCAAAATCAAGCTGTATTAGTGAGCTATAAGGTTGATTTTCAATAACAATGGGTATAATATTGGGTATATCTACTTCATAAAGACATTGTTATGTACTCTGAGGACATTTTCTAAAAATTTTGTAGAATGTTATAAATAATAGTGAATACAGGTTATATCATATTATTGATTTCCTAGCATTTTTTTTTAAATATTAGCTTTCTGCACACCATCCATCACATAAACTTTAACTGTGCCAAATAAGATACTCCTCTGTTTGCACAATTCTCGTAAAGCTGTAATGAAATAAAAACTTAACCTTAGCATGTAAAATGTGAGATTTATAATCCCAGTCAGTAAAATAACAGATAAAAAATTATCTTCTACTAACAGAAAAAGAAAGTAAGAGGTAAAGTGAATTATAAATCAGAGTATACTTGACTATGCAAATTTTTTACAATAACTGTAAAAAATAGCATTCTATATTTTAAAAAAGTAAGTGTCCTCTTATAATAACAATTAAAAAGGAAATATTTCCATTAACATAATATTATGAACTTACTTGCATTATGAAGTATGGCTTTCAAAGTTTTCTCAACTCTCGAGAAGGTATCACTGCAAATCTGCTCCATTTGTGACCTCTGCATGTCACCTGACACATCGCGGTCCTCCATAAAGCACTCAATATTTAGAGGCAATTTAGTGCTGTTTGCAGACATTTGCTTCTTCAGTTTTTCAACTTCTTGTAGAAGACGAAGGAAAGCTCTGGAAATAAAAACAAAATTATGTTTCAATACTCATCCATATGAATTTAAATTCTTATAAGAAAATTTAAATATTTTTACACACAAATCTTTGATAGAATTGGAACAGTGGTCACCTTTGATTCTTTTTAGCATCTAATTTGTATCTAGCCTGGAAATCTTGACAGAAATGTTCAGCCAATCCAAAATCAATGTCTCTTCCACCACAGAAGGGATCAGTGGAGGTAGCCAGCACCCGTACTTTTCCTTTATTAAATGCACATGCTGAAACCTGGAATAATTTTTTTTATCTATTAAAATTATGAGTTGCACAGAATGTGGTTAATGAATGTATCATCATACTCATTTACTATTTGCTACTAATACATTTGCTAATTTTGATAAATTAAAAACATGATAAAAATCATACCTGGAGTGAGCCATGACCAAAATCAACAAAGACAACATTTCGAGGCTTTTCTTCTGTAGCAGGCAAGTCTTGTTTGTAGATACCATAAGCTAAAGCAGTGGCAGTAGTTTCATTCATTAAACGAAGAACATTCAAGCCTGAAATAATATACATGTAGTTTAATATAATGTTTAACAATTTATTTAATTTGTTTTTAAAATACTCATATTCAACACTTTTGATGAATTTTTAAGTTTAATATTTGTTTGGAACGTTAAGAATAAATAAAATAAGTAAGTATATCAGTGGTGTGCACAGGATTATGACACTGGGTATGCGGCGAAGTACTCGGTCACAAAAATTTTTTCGTTTATAGATTTTTAGCATAGCTACAGCCAAGCGACGGATCTCTAAGTCGAAACCATGCCAACAGAGCAAGTCTTAGATGTATTACTATTCATGTACATCTTCTACGGCAACGCAGACAAAACAGCGATCGATCGTCGCGGCGGAAGAAATTCTAATAAGTAAAATAATAAGCATATTTTAAAATATTATAACTACTCACCAGTCAGTCAGCTTCAATTTTCACATATTCAAGGTTCCGGTTACTTGAGACTACTATATCCCGATGTAAATTACTAAATAATATGCAAGGAAAATAATATAATTTAATCGTGTGTACACAACCACACAGCCAGTTATACGTTTCATAACTTTTAACATGAAATTTTCGAGTTACATAATTTTTTTGCTGGTTTAATTGTTGTAACTCGGGTACACACCTACCTTTAGACAGAATTTGAATCTTTTCACTGAATGACAATTGTCGAGAACTTTTTATTTTTAATTATTAATAAACACACATTTTCAACACAAACCTCACAGTCAAATAACATTTAAAAAAAATCAACTAACTCACTAGTAAAAGCAAATCACTACAATTATTATATAAACTCAGTAATAAACTGTTAAATGTACACACATTCAAATGTTAAAATGAAAAATCTTTTAAGAAAACTATAAATAAACTGGAGCGATTAATTGTAAACAATGATTATCACATAAAATATGCAATATGGCCCTCGCGAAACACAAAACGTTTCTTCTATTTAAACAAATAAAACCTTACTAAACAAAAATGCATAATGTGCATATGTGATTTATTAGATTTCCGACTATTCTTTTTACTCGGATTATAGGCAACGAATAATTTCCGACAAGCCAGTTCGGCGGTTTTCGGAAGCGATCGGATAGCCGAGATCGGAGAGCCTGCCGCGGGAGTTAACGCTATATAATCATGTCGATATTCATGGGTGTGTGCGTTTGCGAAGTATGAAAACTACACATACATGCGATGATTTGTCCTGCAGAACGCACCGGCATGAGATGAGTTGCTATTTATAAAATATGAGGCGTTTTGAAGTTATTATATTTTTTAAATTAATTTATTTACTATTAAGTAATTATTAAAGTCATCTAAAACGTACGAACGTTTTATTAAAATATCTGTGAATGACAAGTAAAGCACTGCATTTCTGCCTATATGGAGCGCACGCCCCTGAAGTATATCATGATGAGCTGGCTAGGCTAGGGTCCGAAAGTCTCATTTACGGACCAGAATCAGTCAGCGGAATATCTCCCAGCACTACCAAGAGCACTCAAGGAATGGCGCCGCAGCCTAAGCATAAAGCAATGGGCTGCAATCCCGGGCCTTGTGCATTTCAAAGTGTTAATCCTGGCCTTTAACAAAAGGCGTGCAGAATTGGCGCTTTCAATGAGTAGGAATCAACTAAGAGTCCTTACCATAACCCTATCTGGGCAATGCAAGCTCCACAAACACCTCAACAAAATAAGAGTTGGTGACACAATTTGCAGATTCTGCAGGGAGAAGGACTAGACATCCCTTCACCTTCTCCTTGACTGTCCAGTACTTCAACAGAAACAGGTACCTTAGACAGAATACGTGGAGTATTCTGTCCAAGGTACCTTTTTCTGTTAAACAGAGAGAAAATTCGTAGCACCAACCCCAACCACATCATTCAGTTTATGAGCAGCATAGGCCTGGATAGGTACTATAATGCAAAGAATCACAATAGATCCACTTGGGTCACAGTGACGTCAGGGCACGATTTTGACCTCCCTACGACAGCAATAAAAAAAAAGTATATCATACCTGCTATAGCAGCAGCATCTAAGAGGGCACTTCTTTCTGCATTTGTAAAATAACTTGGAACAGACACAACACAGTCATTGATTTGTGTCTGTAATGCTGTAGCGGCAATATCTTTTAATTTTGTTAACAGCATTGCAGTAATCTGTGAAATATTAAAATAAAAAACATTTTATTCATTCTTTATACATGTTCCTATGGAGGACAAATAATAATTTATACAAAAAACAAACCTGTTCTGGACTAAAAACATTATCTTCTCCAAGATAGTTAACCCTAATACCAATTCCGTCATCAGGCCTTTGCTCAACCTTGAATGGAAGGTGTTTTAATTCTTTTTGAACATGTGGATCAGAAAATTTTCTTCCTAACAACCTTTTGAAGCCAAAAACAGTGTTTTTCATATTCGTAACCATCTGATTTTTTGCAGCAACTCCCAATATACGATTCTTTTGTGAAAATGCAACACATGCTCTGTAAAAGTGTAAGTAAAATTATAATTAAGGTTTGTATGCGAATCACGTATTCTCAACATTATTATTATAGTTATTTTAAGAAATAATGAATATGGTTCAGTGACTTTCCATAAAATCGAAAATGTTCCTAAAAAATTGCTGTCATGTGTAACATTGGTTAGAAATATCTCTTTAAAGTTGTCACGATTGTGTAAACGAATAAATCGGAAGAGTTTCATTGGCACTAATTGGATTCTGTTCACATTATCGAACACCATAATTGGAAAAATACTTACGGTGTACCTCGAAGACTGTAATCGTTTGCAATTGTTTCTATGCCACCTGCTTTGGCAACAGCAATATAGCAAGATTCATTACCGAAATCAATACCAATTACGGACATTCCGGCCATTCTTATGTGAAAAACACAATTTTTCAACACTTAGATACTGTATGGCAATATGACTTCAATCGCACAAAACACGTTGTTTCAGTATGAAAAAGATATTCATTAAGCTGATGAGTGCTGGCTGACAAATTAATCAGTCAATCGCAAAGAACGCCGGTTTTACACTAGTGTGTAATCGACCTAATAGAATTTCTCACTGGATGAACCCGAATTTTCTAGAAGCACACATTCGAGAACATGACTTTAAAAAAGTGGTATCATTGGCATGTGACAAATGAGTAATGACACATGACAGCTTGACAGCTGACAGCAAATAACCACAGATTCAATTGCATGTATACCTCTGAAATGTATACTAGATCTCCTAGGGCCTAGATCTTGGATATTGTGATCTTGGATTGGATATAAGATATTGTGCTCTTTATGTTAAACGCGTTCAAACGGCGCAAGCCAAATATATTTTTTACTATTTTACCTGTTAAAACCTTTATAAACTTTAAACCCTGAAAGACTGTTGATATCTATAAAATCAATAGCCTAAAACAGGGATGAACCTATGGCACGTGTGCCATCGAATCCTCGAATCTTTGGCATGCGACACAATATTTAGGGCACGTCACTGATCACAAAATTTTGTAATTATGTACTACAAAAAAGTGTGAAATAGGTATTGTATGACAAACCTAACATAATATGTTATTTGTTATCTATTTTGCAACATCAGAAATTACACTAATTTTACTTTCATTTAAATTAGAAAATGATCCTATTCTCACAGTCTTTTAGGCTTTAAAGTTTGAACAGATTTTAACCTGTAAAATGGGAAAAATGTTTGCTCGCTCGCTCCGCTTACAACTCTCATATTATACTATTTAGTATTGATGTTCAGTTTTGGGGCTATCGATATATTTGTATTTTTCCGAAATACAGTCTTTCAGGGTTTAGAGTTTAAACAGGTAAAAGAGAACAAAATAGGGGCCCAGGGCTTAAATAAAGCAGGCAGGGTAATAGGTTAAGGACGGCCCTGCTGACAACTGCAGCGGGGTGTCGTAGATCGGAGGAGTAACCCACTCCTCCCTCAATATAGATTAAATTTTTTCACTAAATATTAAAGACTTACAGGAAAATTGCTGTAAAGTCACAATTTTGAGGTAAAAATTTGTAAATTTTCAAATGCACGTTACTCAAAAACTATACATCTCCACACCTTGGGAATGGTGAAGGGGGGTTAGGTGACCCTTCAACCTCCTCTGCCCACTATTTAGGCTACCCTATTCTAAAACAACCTCATTTATTTATAGAGTAAAAAAAGGTATCGATTTTTGTATATTTTTAAAAATATAAGCCACTTTTATACTTCACACATTTTATCCACGAAATTAAAAATACATAAGTATTGAGACTATAATGGCAGAAACCTACCGATTTTTCTAGGTGGCAATACTGCCCATCCTTACGACTGTACGGTACGAATACGTCATTCTCTTGGTTTGTTTCATCGTAGTTACAATTTGTGTTTCTGTGTGTGTGTGTTTTTTTATAATCCCGGCTTGCTATAGTGATATTTGAAACCAGCAAAATCTGAAAAAGTTGTCTCGCTAAAAGGATTCTGAATTTTGGTCCGTATACTGACACGCTTATACCATAGATTACCGTATACGGACGCGCTTATACCCTAGATTATACACACATATATATATGTACAAGGGCTGCACTAAAAGTATCGGGAATGGAATATTTCCACTGTTCCTGTCGTATTAAAATCTTTTTAATTTAAAACTCCTTGGTTTTAAAAATCGAATACCGTTTATTTATTTAAAAAAAGATTCTCGGTCTTGTCACAAGGTCTTGTCAAACTTGTTTAGTCGTTGAGAAAATGGAATTGACTCGAGAAAATTCTAGAGCGATGATTTATTATGACTTTCGAAGTGGTTTAACACAAAAACAGTGTGCTGACCGGATGATTTCTGCATTTGATGATGAAGTCCCATCCAAAACCACAATTTATCGCTGGTTTGCTGAATTTCAACGTGGACGTGTCAAGCTCAGTGATGATCCCCGTCAAGGTCGTCCAAAAACTGCAGTCACCCAAGAAAACGTTGATGCTGTGCGTAAGCTGATTGAGGAAGATCGACATGTGACATACCGCGAAATTCAGGCAACTTTAGACATTGGCATGAGTTAAATACAAATAATCTTGCATGAACAATTAGGTGTAAAAAAGTTGTTTTCCCGATGGATACCGCATTTGCTCTGTGAAGAGCAAAAAGCGGCTCGCGTTACTTGGTGCGTCAGAACTCTCGAAAGATTCCACGCAGGATCCTCAAATGCTGTATACAATATCGTATCAGGTGACGAATCCTGGATATACGCGTACGAACCCGAAACAAAAAACCAGTCACGAGTTTGGGTGTTCGAAAATGAGTTAAAGCCAACAAAAATTGTTCGTTCACGGAGTGTTGCAAAAAAAATGGTGGCCACGTTTGTCTCCAAAACCGGCCATGTTGCGACTATTCCTCTTGAGGGAGAAAGAACGGTTAATGCAGATTGGTATGCTAACATTTGTTTGCCACAGGTCGTTTCTGAACTCCGTAAAGAGAACTGCAACCGCCGCATCATCCTCCATCACGACAATGCGAGTTCTCACACCGCGCACAGAACAAAAGAGTTTTTAGAGCAAGAAATCATAGAATTATTAGACCATCCGCCGTACAGCCTCGACCTAAGCCCTAATGATTTCTATACTTTCCCTAAAATAAAGAATAAATTGCGTGGTCAGAGATTTTCATCACCTGAAGAAGCTGTGGACGCCTACAAAACGGCCATTTTGGAGACCCCAACTTCCGAATGGAATGGTTGCTTCAATGATTGGT
Organism: Phengaris alcon alcon; assembly: GCA_037179445.1. Classification (NCBI taxonomy): domain Eukaryota; kingdom Metazoa; phylum Arthropoda; class Insecta; order Lepidoptera; family Lycaenidae; genus Phengaris; species Phengaris alcon. Next base: position 383,049 of record JAYRCH010000235.1, read on the forward strand.
TCCATCGTATGGAAAAATGTGTCAAATTTCGCGGAGAATACTTCGAAAAGCAATAAATACATTTTTAAATAGTAATGTTGTGTCACTTCCTTGATTCCCGAAATTTTCAGTGCCGCCCTCGTATATAATGTAATATGTGTATAATCTAGGGTATAAGCGCGTACGCGTAAGATGCGCAACTCTAAAATTGGAACTAAAAGCCTAGTTCGCATTAGGTCAGTATTTTAGTCGAGGAGCGAATAATTTATTAGCTAAACGCGTCTGCACACCAATAATTTAGTTGAGTAGATTAGTAAGTAATTTAGTCGAGCCAATCCATTTAATTCTATTTTTCACGGGCAAGTAGCCCCTTCCACCAGGCGTCACTGCGCTCACTGGCTTACCCGCTAAACAAGTCCGAACTTGTCTATTTAGTCGAGTTCATTAGTTGCCGCAAAAACGTTGTTTCGCAGGAGAGAAGAAACCACATTAAAATTTGTTTCCAAATTTATTTAACATTCTGAATTCTTTCTGAATTCTTCTTCATTCTCAATGATCCATAGGTCGCTTCGCAAACTTCGATAATGAATTCGGGTATAGTTGATTTTCCAAGTCTAAATATATGTGCGAGTGTCTTTAGACTACATCCAGTAGCAAAAAATATAAAACTACTTATAACTATAATTTTGTAATTGCAGGAATCGTACTTCTTAAAACGGTATCTTTCCGCTGATTTTTAGAGTGTAGTTTCGATAGCAGAAAATTTACACAACTTTCGGTCGTTCTTAAAGACTCGAAGTATTCTTTGATCTTCCAACGCTAATTCCTTCAGAAGCCAGTTAGTTACTCCTAATGTATTTCTTCTATCGTTCCATTTTCTTACCCATAGCTTCTTTTTCTTTTTAACACAAACTTCTTCATCCACCTAGGCTTATGTCTTGCTATGTTTCGGGATATCGTATATACTTGGATATTAAATCTATTTAGTTACTATTAAACCCGCTAGGTGGAAGCAGTACTGCCCGACAATTTTTATTGAACCAAAATAGAAACAGAAATTTTATGTTCTTTACGAAAGTCATAGAGTTCTGAACCATTGGTACATCCAATGGTTCAGAATGACCATATTCCCATATAATTGTCGGATATGGTCACAGCAATATATAATGTTCGTGAGCCTCTTACACAAACGCTTAGTGTCATCTGTTGTGGCTATCCGAAAATTTTCAAACTGTTAGTACCGGATGTATGAAAGTTTCATCCTCCTGGCTTATACCACAGAGTACAAAATATATTATATACAATACGTACATAGAAATAGCTTTCATAGAACGATCCAATATTTTAAAATTTTGACGTCCCCTTCAACGTACCACGATTTCCACATAATCCTGGACACACCATACCTAGCATAGGTATGGTATGTAGTAGTGCAATCAAATCGATAGCTAACTATGTAGCTGATCTGTTCCTTCATAATCTGTGCATAGAAGTTATACGCCGCAGGTCCGACCCGGTTATTACGATTGTCATTATCATTAGTGTCAATAATTTTTAAAAACTATATTTACCGATTATCAGCTTACTATTGACGGGTTAGTGAACCTACGACGCAGGACCATGAGAATTGACCTGCTATAGTATTACTGATAATGGCATAATATGAAACTATACGTATATTTCGGAGGGACTCAGGTTTGACTGCGTTTATTTATCTTACCTTCAGCAACACCAGACTTGCCTTTTGACTTGTTTATTTTAATTAAAACTCCAGTTATTTTAATAACATTTATTTATAGGATAACTGAAATTATCACAATCCATTTTGCAACATTTAGAATCACTTTTACACTTAAAACATGAAACTTTACTAAACTTTGAAACCTTAAGTAATAATAATAATAAAGAAATTAATGATTCTGACGAGCTATTTTAATAACAATTTAAATAACTTTTAATAACAAGTAGGTGTTGCTTGGACCAAGGTCCCCGTAATAATAATCTTCCTCCCGAGCACGCTGTACTCCCCTCTTCATAGGGTGGGGCGAATCCTCATTATCCCCACCTTGAGGATTCATGGGTTGTCAAGAGTGGTTCGATGAGTAACATTGCTCGTGGATATGACAAACAGCAGCAGGAGCATTAACACCTGCGCCGACATATATCATTAGGATAATATATTATTAATAATTAAAATGACGGAATATGCATGTCATTTTCTCGTTCTTAACTTTTTTTAACGGTTGTTTACATTACATACCTAACTCAAATCTGTAACGCAGTTGTTGCGACTGAGGGCTGAACATAATCCTATATGTGCATTTTCTGCACATACCAATTTTTTCCTAACGGTCAAAACACTTGTGGAATTTCTTGACTTCGTTTCTAGTGCGATTATCACACAAAGAGTATTATGGGTATATGGAGAATCAAACTAGGATCATTTTAGTGAAAAAAAAAAAATGCACATAATATGGAATTTGCAAGGCGCAGCGACGATATTATGTTCATAATAATATTACACTACTTTATTTTACACTTTTCCGCTTTATAATATGTATAGATGATACACCAGATGATGAGTTAATCGAAACTGGTAGTGTTTATAAATAAATTATTGTAAAAGTGTATATTATTATTATCAATATGTGTGTGATATTATTATCAACATAAATTTCTACCGAGAACCAATAGTACAATCAATCAGATATATGATGTTTCTTCTCTTACTAATAGCCGGACTTACAGGTTTATTTCTCTGAGGATTAAATTTTTATTGAGAATATAGCAGTCGGTGTTAATATTAACCTTCTTCCGTGGATCCACTCCATCGACAGAATGGGTTATTTTTCAGCATTTTCTATCGTATTAGCTAGAGTGAGATGTTCGATTGAGTAAAGTACCTATTACTTACCTACCATAAAATTTATTTCATTATCAAGTCAGAGGAATCATTTTCCCTAAAGTAATTTTATAACATGCAAGTAGAAACAGCCTTCATATACCTGAAATAATTTTATATTTCAGCTGTATGAAGGCTGTATGTAACTGAAATAAAAAAGTTTTTTTTTTATTTAAAATTAAAATACCGTAGTTACTTAGTCATTTTGCTAGAAATATCTTATATCTTATAGCAAAGAAGAAATGAATAGCAAACTCGAGTGTTTTTCATTTATAGAAAATCCCCTCTGGGTTAACACTGTGTCAATTAATTTTATTTATATGGAAGACGAAGTATCTAGCACAATGTCGACTTTGTTGCACTGTGACAGAATGTCTGCGGAGGATGTTTGATATTTTTTCTGCCGCTAGGGGGCAAACCCAACTCACACAAAGCGTGGTCTGCTGGCGGCGTAAGTGGTATCAAAAACGGTCAATAAGAATGTTCGATTCTTTTTCTGTCACCAGACGGCGCTTGGTAGCCCGACGACGGTCTTTGTCGTGTCAAAAAGCTGTCAGATGTCAAAAATAAATAAATTTGAACGTCATTGTCCGACATAAATTTAAAAAGGAGTTTTGCCGAGGAATTCAATTGGTGACGATGTGAATTTTGTATTTTGTCATAAATTTCTGTTATTTCGGTTCTTAATGTGTAATATTGATAGAATACTAGGCATTAAATATTCGTTAATGTGCACATGTGTGGGCAAGTGGTACAACTTCTAAAAACGTGCTATTTTGTGTTTCCCGCCAAAACTCCCTAGGAACTTTCAGTAAAGCGTCTACCACTTTACTGAATCGACTGACATGACTCATTGACTGTACTGACTATTTATTTGAACTTTGACTAGACTTTACACTTGACGATATAGGAATACAGAGTTGAAAATTGAAACGAAAGTTCTATTTCCCGCCTTTTTTACTTGACACTGGCAAATGATTTTAAGATAAGCCGACGCCATATATTAAAAAAAAAAATATGACAGCATTTATTTGTAATGACATCTCTGACAGAATTAGAATTGAATGCTGTTGATGTGTTGATGAGACTGGAAATATAAATAATTATTTTTTAGCCGCAGTACAAACTTCAAAGTTGCTACTTGCTACAGTTCTATTTAGCTTTCGTAAGCAGTAATGTATGGTTTTAAAGTTTGTTATTTTTCATTACGTACTCGTAGCCAATATTTTATTCTATACACATGAACAGAACCACAAAATATTGTTATCTAAAATTAATGATTTAAGGTTATCTTGGACGTGACGGTTGCGTTTTCTACGTTCGAGGTCACCTTCAAGTGATTCAAACTAGACAGTAGGGTATTAGAGGCTAAGAGGTGCTATTACACTTTCATAAAATTTTTGTTACAGTCGATTGCAGAATAATTAGTCAGTATGGGTTCAGAGCCGCAAGCGAAAAGAACGAAAATGAGTGCCTTGGATCAGCTGAAACAATATTCTACTGTAGTAGCAGATACCGGCGATTTTAAAGGTAAATTTAACTTACAATTATAGATGCTTATGACATTCAAAAGTATCTTTTCTTTGATTTATTCTATTCTCTCTGATTTATTCATCTTCCAGTTTAACAAAACTAAAACTCATATTTTGTAATATAATTAATAATGGGTCTTTTCTTGCAGCTATGAAAGTATATAAGCCAACAGATGCTACTACCAATCCTAGCCTCATTTTATCTGCAGCTGGAATGGAGCAATACCAACATTTGCTGGATAAAGCAATTAAATATGGAACAGAGAGTGGAGGGTAAGTCCTGCAGTTGCATTTTAGCTGCACTGTATTATTTTTTATAAAGTTTGTTAAAAATACAAAACTAAACTATTCGAAAAAGTGATAAGAATCAAATATGTTTGTATTGTCCTGTTGTCTATTCGGTGGCATTCAATGAAAATAGATTTTCACCGATTTTCATTGTAAAAACGATCCTAGACAAAAAGTGCCCTGATGATTTTCGTCCCATTTTTAAGCCCTCTACATGATGAAAATGAAAAACGAATCACTTATTTTATTTCAGTCTTTTCGCATTGCACACCCTTTGCTACACTCTGACCATAATTTTATATATGTTATTCATTAGCACATTCTACATTAAGTTGCATAGCTATTTATTTAAAAAAAAATGTCAGAAATACACAGTTAAATGTTTTATAGCAGTATTATTGAATGTTCTGAAAATTAATATTTTTTAATGTAGAACCATTGAAGAGCAACTCAGCGAGACTTTGGACATGTTGAGTGTACTGTTTGGTTGTGAAATTCTGAAAATAATTCCTGGACGGGTCTCTGTAGAGGTAGATGCAAGGTAATACTGTATAAATGAAAGTTGTATTCAAAACTACAATAATTACTTTTATGCATTTTCTTATTCAATAACATTTTCTTTGCAGACTGTCATTTGACAAAGAAGCTAGCATGTCTAAAGCAATTAAATTTATTAATATGTTTGCGGAACACGGAATAAAAAAGGAAAGAATATTAATTAAATTAGCTTCTACGTGGGAAGGGATTCAAGCAGCAAAGTAAGTAATTTACTGTATTACTATTTCTAGCTTCTAGGTCTTCTGAGTCTTTTTTAGAATTGCTTCTTGTTAGATCAGGTTATAAAATCAAAGTTACTTTTTGATGAATGTTTATAGCTACCATACAACATAATATGTTCAGGCTGCTTAGCGTGAGCCAAGCCCTATTCATTAACCTTAATTATAAAGAGTTACATTTAAGCCTATATATATATATATATATATATATTTTTTTTTTCCTTGTTCTTAACTTACTTTACCGTAAGCAGGGCCAATTTTTTACTTAGTTTTTTTTTGATACATTTTCCGTTTTCTTTTTAATTACAATTTTTTATCATTACATTTCATTTCTTAGCTATCATTTTTGTACATTTCTCTTATTACTTATTTCATTCTAGTCTTACATTTATATCTTTTAACTTCTTGTACTATTTACTTTACATTAATTTTTGCATTTACATTTACGTTTACATTTCAATTAATTACACTTAAATTTGTACATTTCCTTACATTTCATTTACATTTATCACTACATTAACATTCACTTACACTACTTTTTTATTTTGCCTTACATTTTTCTTTTTCAAAATTACATTTCATTTTTATTTTCATTTTACATTGTCTCTTTTACTTCACATGTCTAGCCTTTTTGTTCTTTTCCTGTTTCTATCTCATTCTATATTTTCTAACTTTACATTTTACTTTTACATTTTATTCCTTTACATTTTATTCCTTTACATTTTGTTGTTTACATTTTTCTTGTTTACTTATCAATTTTTTATTTTATATCTTTACATTGCTCTTTTCTAATTTGTATTATGCTATGTCTAATTACACTCATTTCCTGTTTCTATCATATTCTACATTATTCTTTACACTTATTTACATTTCTTCCATATATTTACTTTGCTTTATGTTTTCTTACTCATCCCACTACTCCTATCCATTATCATCATTCAGCCCGGGACATCCGCCCCGGAGTTTTGCACAAAAATTATTTGCATAATAATCATTGTTTGCAGTGTGTGTTTTTCCACAGCGCGTTTTTTGCCACTAGTCCCAGTATACAATTGTTTGGGACAGCGGGAGGTTACGTTTTTTAAAGCTTATGCTATATATGCTTCCTTATTAACAATAATTCCATATATATGCAAAGTTTTCATACCCAAATTTTTATACCCACCGCTGTCTGCCTACCTCCTTCCATCACATCATTGGCTTAAAATTAAATACGTTTAATTACAATATCCAATGCTGGGGTTTACAGGCGGCTTACTGGCACTATTGGTGTTCGGCATAGGCAACCGTTGCACCCGCTATGGCGTCCCACCTCTGGCGGACCGGACACCCCGCGCTGAATGCATTGTGATTGATGTTATCTAATTTTTCATTTTTGCAATTTATGCAGCAAGCATTGTTCCCGGCCTTCAGCTCCTCGCACCGAGACTGGTGATGCACCCCGGAGCAATGTCCGCACCTCACCTCGGCGGTAGCGCAGAATCGCCGCCCATGCCCGTACCCTAGACAGCTCGAACACTGTATTAGGGGGGACTGGTCGGCGACCCGCACACGCTGCATGTCTATGTATAGATAGCCCACTTTGGTGAAGCACGTCCACATCTCCGGCGACACGATCATCACCACGTGCTCGGTGCTGTCGTCTTTCCCTCGCCTCCTATATCTAAATATATTCTTTTTTCAGGGAGTTGGAAAAGAAACATGGTATTCATTGCAACTTAACCTTGCTGTTTTCTATCTACCAAGCTATTGCTTGTGCTGAGGCCAAGGTCACATTAGTATCGCCTTTTGTTGGAAGAATTTTGGATTGGTATGTTCTTAGGAATTACATATTAATTACTTTGGTCCTAATGATTGTAATATGTGTTGTGTTGTGTGAGAAATGTTTTTGATGCAAATTGCCATAAAATTGTTTGAGGCATTTGGTAATATATTTTGTTGTTTCTAGAGTATTTTTTAATTAATAAGGAAAACACATTAGAAAATAAACCACAAAATGAGTGTTAATCACACAATGAGTGTTTACCTAAAACAGCTCAGTGATAGGCCAGATGACTAAATTCTTTTTATTGCATAAATGAATAGTACTCTTAAATATGTGTAACTTCTCAAAAGAAACAGTATATCAAAAGTCAATATTTTCAAAGGTACAGTGATTTGTATACAAAATTTCGCAAGTCTCATGAAAATGCTCAATACTAATGTCGTACCTAGCTGTGACGTCACACCTAGGTTAAACTGTATGAAGTATACGGCAGCAGGAACATATTTGTAAATATCTCCAATATTTGTGTGTTTAAGTTCATACTTACCATAGTGAATGTTTTTGTATATGATGTAAGTAAACATTTACTTTATGTTAATTTAGCAAAAAAAACTTAGAATTTTTTTGTACTTGTTAGATGTATCTAATTACTAAACTACACATAAAATATTATATTTTTTTACATTTACCAAATAGTGCCTCAATATTTCTGAGTATATTATTGAAACTAAATATTTTAGACATAGTCATCAATATATTTAAACCCCATGTCACAAAAATATATTTCATTCAAAGAAACTCTCAGAAAGTATGTTCTATGTAAATTTCAATGACTTCATAATATTTCAGGCACATTGAGCATACAAAGAAAACTTTTGAACCCAAAGAGGACCCAGGAGTGATATCTGTAACCCGCATTTACAATTATTACAAGAAGTTTGGCTACAAGACTCAAGTAATGGGTGCATCTTTCCGCAACACTGGGGAGATTACTGAACTGGCCGGTTGTGATCTTCTCACTATTAGCCCTAAACTATTGCAAGAACTGGCTGACAGTGAAGATACTTTGAAAAAGGTAATTATGATTTTTATCAAGATTACTGATAAAAAACTCTTTACAATAACTGTAAGTCTGATAACAAATTGATACACAGTTAATGACTTAATAAGAGTGTAAGTAATGATAATGTTGTTAGTAGAATTATATTACAAAATGTAATTAAGTTTGAAGAACCTAAAGGAACATTTTGTTCTAAACTTGTGTAATTAATATAAGAAAGTATGATAAAAAGGAGGATGATGAGGTTTTGGAGACATAGGAGCTAGTCTAAATACCATGCTATTTTAAACTGCTTTATATATGTTTGTATCATAAACTATAATTATATATTTGTAGGCGCTCGACATTAACACTGCTGCCGAAAGTGATATGGAGAAGATAACATTGAATGAAGCACAGTTCCGTTGGCACCTAAATGAAGACCAGATGGCAACTGACAAAATCTCTGAGGGTGTCAGAAAGTTTGCAGCTGATACAAGAAAATTAGAGTCTCTAATCAAAGGAATGCTTGCTAAAAAGTAAAAGTATACAGAAAGTATGTTGCTTAACATTCAAAATTATTATGAATAAATTGTTACACTATTTAATGTGGGTTTTATGTATGAGATGTTAAACAATATTAGTCTTGTTGGTTTATGCGTTTTTTTTATTAATATACTAATTTTTAGGAATAAAGGAAAATGGTTTTAAATAGTTTTATCTACAAGGTCTGACAATATATTTTTATACATTCCTGTTTTGCCTTTATTATGTGTTAAGCTAGTATACAATCGAAAGTTATGTTACAATCAAATAAATTTTTGTTTAACTTAGGTATTTGTTTTACTTAAAACAACTCTAACAAAATCCAATTAAGTTGGATAATTGAGATGCAAATTATTCTTAAAACTACCCTAGAAAAATATCATAAAATAACCTAACCAAGAGTATGTCAGGACATGTCTAAGGAAGGTTCCGTAACTTATCAACGCGAAATAGGTTTTCTTGGAGTTTGTAGCGTGATGTATGAGCATGGAAACTTACTGTTGCATAATGTCAACAGTATTTTAATGTTAACAGTATATATATATATATATATATATATATATATATATATATATATATATATATATATATATATATATATATAGATTTATATATAATTTTGCGTCACTTTTTCGAGCATTTCTGCCTGTATTCCACGAATCACGCGTGTTATGTTATCCTGTAAGGCTTTAATCGTGTTCGGCTTGTCCACATAGACTAACGACTTTACATAACCCCACAAAAAATAATCAAGGGGCGTTAAATCGCATGATCTTGGTGGCCAACTTACAGGGCCATTTCGTGAGATAAGTTGATCACCAAATTCATCCTTCAATATGTCCATTGTTTCACGAGCTGTGTGGCATGTGGCGCCGTCTTGATGAAACCACATGTCAACCAAGTTCAACTCAGCCAACTGGGGCAAAAAAAAGTCGCGTATCATAGCTCGATAGCGTTCGCCGTTGACGGTAACGTTTCTTCCACGGTCGTCTTTGAAGAAAAATGGACCAATGATGCCACCAGCCCATAAACCACACCACACTGTCGTTTTTTCGGAATACATCGGTAATTCTTTTATGGCATTTGGCTGTTTATCACTCCAGATCCGACAGTTTTGCTTATTTACGTATCCGTTGAGCCAGAAATGAGCTTCATAGCTGAACACAATTTTTCGATAAAACAGCGGATTTTCATGGAGTTGTTCTAAGGCCCATTCACCAAAAACTAGACGCTGTAGTAGGTCATTAGGCTTCAATTCTTGCAGAAGCTGCATTTTATAGGCTGTCAAACCCAAATCGACACGTAAAATTTTCCATGTGGTTGAGTAACACATGCTCAATTGCTGAGAACGGCGACGAATTGACATTTCACGATTCTCATTAACACTGGACGCTACGACTGCAATATTCTCTTCTGTACGCACTGTACGCATGCGAGTCGATGGTTAATGTCCAACAAAGTAAATTTGGTGCTAAATTTGGTGATAACAGCACGAATTGTTGATTAACTAGGTCGATTATGACGACCATAATATGGTCGTAACAAACGATGAACGTTTTTAACAGAGCAAGAATTTTGATAGTAAATTTCAACAATTTGCAATCGTTGCTCGTTTGTAAGTCTTTCCATGATGAAATGGCAGAGTATACTGAAAACTTTTCACTTTGACAGATAACGTTTGGACGCCATTTTTTTTTTAATTTATTCATGACCATGGATACAAAGTCCTTCAGTCGGTTTGGACGCCATTACCAACCAGTGCTGCCAACCTGAAAAACTTAACTCTTAAAAAATCACCCGTTATATTACTTACGTAAAGAAACGTCACTCCACCGATTTACACGAATGACAGCTCGCGGCTGTGTGTGCGTGGCTGGGCGAATGTGGAGGCGGGCGGGGCGTGAGTTTTTTCCAGCCATCACTCGTTCACGGGGCTGGCCGCTGGTCGTTTCGTGCTTTGACACAATTGACAGTATAATTTCATAATATCGTTGATAGATTTGTCGGACGCGACGTGTAAAATTATTTTGGTGTCAGCCTTCTTCTTCTTCTTTTAAAAATGGCTCCTTAGTGAATCGCCAATGTCAGAGTGTGATGGTGGAGACTCTGCCTTAGGGTTACGTCAACTTTGCTGACATTCGACGGTGCTCGAGCTGTCAATTGTAGAGAGTGTCGCCCCTGTGCCCTTACAGAAACAGCTTCGTCAATGCGGCAACTCATTATAGTAGTGTGTAAATTGACAATTGACTTAGGTACCTACGTGTGACAAATTCCAGCGTGCGTGAAAAATTGTGATGCCAGCTACTCAACTTTTGCACGATTTAACGGGAAAAATATGTTATGCTGTGGTCTATTAGTTAAGTTATAAATGTAACTAAGATAATACTTAAAAACTAGGTTTTGCCCGCGGCTCTGCCCGCGTAAATACAGTAGTATTTACGCGGGCAGAGCCGCGGGCAAAACAGGAATTGTGATTTTTTTCAAAATTTCAAATTCTTTTTTTTTTTTTAATTTTTTTCAAATTCATTCTGTGATCTCGACAAATTCATCTTTAACCGCTTCTAGTGCAGTCAACACTACTGAATCTTCGTTTTCAAAACGTTCACACAATATGGAAGTTGTATTTTAAATACTCTTAAGAGCAATTTAAAACAGCAATATAGTGGGACACAATTTAAAATGAATTGCAAAACAAAACAAAACATTGCCACAGGAACAATGTACTTTTAATATTTTTTCACATTTATAATTATAGTAGTAGGATAAACAATTAATTAAAAGTGAATATATTAATATATACGTCTTATGGGCTTTTTATGGGGTACGTATATAAATGGTAGGCACGTGTATAAATGATAAGGCCTCATTTTTATTTATTTTATTTACATTTAATATTTACAAATTATTATTAAAATAGTCATAAAGAATATAAGTTGTTACCAAAATAGTGCTTTCTATTTCTATTCCACTCGTAAATAGTTTGATTACATATTATTAAGTAACTAAAATACAACATTTTAAAGTTAGTCTTATACGAGATTTACAATATGATGGGTCAATTTCCACCGTGCGGCGAGTGGCTTGACTAATCGCCTTGTCATTTTTATTGGCAAAATTGCCTTCAATTATATCGGTATATAATTGGAAACAAGCGATACTGGAAATTCAAAACTCAATTTTCTTTATTTTCATAATATTAAATAAAACTTATAGAATTGTCCTACATGATGCCTACCAGCGGTTCGGAAACTAGCCCGGCGAGAAGAACCAGCGTAAGAAACTCGAACGGGGCAACCATTTGGCAAAAAGATGGGAAAATTGTTATTTTCTAAAAAATATTTTTACAATGTAGTAACTAAATATATATAACAAAAGTCAAGATACTTAAGTACATAGAAGCAGCCTTGTATGCGGTCAACTTATTCCCAAGGTGTACAATCGTTATTGAATTCATTGACCTTATAAGCTTTAGCACACAAACGTTCTTTATCAACTTTTTTAAATTTATTAGTTTTTAAAACTTATAAACGTTTTCTGGGATTCTATTGTAAAGGCATATACATTGATCTTTTTAAAGATTTACTTACTTTGCTAAGTCTGATCACCGGTATTTCTAACTTGTTCTTATTATTCGTGTTCGTATTCCTACAATGATTGTCGCTTTTCTTTTTTCAATTATTTAGATTCTGTCTGATATACGACACATTATCCAACATGTATTGAGAAGCGGCGGTCAGAATACCTATTTCTTTAAACTTTTCTCTAAGAGATTCAAAACATGACATCTATTTAATATATAAATCTATATATATATATAAGAGGCAAAACTCATTGACTGATGTATCAACGCACAAGCCCTTAAGGATAGAAATTTGAAATTTTACACACGTATTTCTCTTAAGACGTAGGCATCCACTAAGGAAGGATTTTTAAAAATTCAACCTCCAAGGGGGTAAAATAGGTGATAAAATTTTGTATGAATCTTTTTATAACTTTTCATATTTGCATGATATTTCGTATGAATTGAGTACGGAAAAAGTAATGAATTACGTATTTCAGCGTTTTTTTAATTCAGCCCTTAAGTGGGTAAAATAGGGAATGAAAGTTTAAAACTTATTTCTGCTATCTTATAAATAGAACGTATAGCTCGCTTCTGCAACACAAATATCGTGTTAATGTCCGCAGCGTTTCCCCGTAGAAGGCTGCCGTATGACATTATAATACGAAAATAACTAAAATAAACTAAATAAAATGCCCTCATCGGAAATTTCTCTAGTTTTTTTGACTGCATATGCTGCAGGACTGAGCCTATTTGCTACAATTGCAATATGGGGACACCACTGTAATTTACAATCTAGTGTTATTTCTAGAAGTACAGTGGTGTCCACTAAGTTCATTTTCTTATCATGTTCATTAGGTTGTGCCTGCCTAAAATTTGGCAGGCTAAATTTTAAATTGTGTCCCACTATATTGCTGTTTTAAATTGCTCTTAAGAGTATTTAAAATACAACTTCCATATTGTGTGAACGTTTTGAAAACGAAGATTCAGTAGTGTTGACTGCACTAGAAGCGGTTAAAGATGAATTTGACGAGATCACAGAATAAATATTATGTCGAATTTTAAAAATTATTTTGTTGGTTACACAGACGGTTTTGTTGCTTGACAACACAAATAAACTTCTTGACAAAAAATTTAAATGCGTTCATTGTATTGATAATTTAACACTGTTTTCCTCATTTCCACCAACTTTCTTATCGACTGAGTTGTACTTATAGCAGTCCAACTGTCACATATAATAGGATCAGCAGGAAATCTGTAAAACGGTGAGAAATATTGGAAATTCAGTTCATAGTTACAGATAGTCTAGTCATATAGATAGCTTTAGTCTTCTTCTTATATATAAAAATGTATGCAATTCCGGTACTAACTTCAAAACTGGTAGTACCGACTTCAAAATTTTGAAGCTTAAGTAGAAAAATAGTTAAAAGTTCAGTCAAATTTCAAAGGGGAATTATTTAGAAAATAAGTTTTATTTCATACTTTTTTGTGCATTTTTACTTTGGAAGTCGGTTTAATTTTTTGTTTAAAATTAATAATAATTTTTCCCTTTTTAATTCCATATTTGTTAAATTATTATTAACACATTTTTATAACGTCTAAAAAACAAACTATCGAATGTATAATTGAATACACGCCAAGCTTCCATTAGGTATTGTATATAAGATAATGATGATGATTACTGTAAGTTGCATAATGGTATATGCTTGCACTTCTTTAAACAATGTCGAAATTTACAAACGCGTATCTTTAAAGACTGAGGAGTTCTGTTCAGTGCTTTTGGATCCAGGGTATACCTTGGTGCAGAATCTTACTTTTTGGTAGCATATTATGCTTAGGTTACTTCTGAAAAAGTCAAAATCACTATATATGTCGTTATAAACTTCGAGGAGTTCCCTCGATTCCTCATGGATGCCATCATCAGATCACCGCTTTGGTGACGAGACCAATTTCGGATTATACTCAATACTTCAAAAAAATAATTTTGAAAATCGGTCCATAAGCGGCAGAGTAATGTTCAAAGATATCCGTGTCGGTGTAAAATATTATGAGAAGTACCTATTATATCATCATTATGTCATGATGATGATGATGATTACATAGTGGCTTATGCTTACAGTTCTTTAAGCAACGCTGACATCCCCAAACATGTATCTATAAAGAGTCAGGAGTTCTGTTCATACTTTTGGATCCAGTTTATACCTTGGTGCAAAATCTTACTTCTTGGTAGCATATGCTTTGGTTACTTCAGAAAAAGTTGAAGGCAACTCCGATGGGGCAGTCCAAATCGCCTTCAAAGATTTTATTGATTCCTGTCCGAATAGTTTTTTTAGTAAAGGAATCAATGAATTACCTATGAGATGGCAAAAGTACATAGATAGCAATGGTATATACTTTGATTAAATAAATATATTATGTTTAAAAAAATCGACTTTATGTTCCTCCTTTGCAAAACGCCAATTTCATATGTAATGACCTAATACTTACGTACCGTTGGCATGCTTTGATGTGATATACGATAGACTGCATGGAGCGGTTTGTCTCATCTTTAATTTTTAAATGTGTAGTAAGCCACACACCTGAGGCCCTGGGCACATCAAAATAATGGGTCTTTATGACCAGAAAATGCAATTTTTTATAATTATTTTATTAGAATAGACAGCTAACTTTGGCATGACTTGAAAAATATTATATAGGGGCAGTGGGTGGCCATGGCCATGAGCATGAGGCCTCGCCGCATAAGTTAACTCCGAAGATTTTTTGTGTGTTATTAATAATGTCAAGTTTTAATTTTGATTGACAATCAAAATAAAAATAAAACAACGAATGCAACGAACTCTAACATACATTTGTACGGTTTTCTTTTCAAGTGCACTTCCAGACAGGGTTTCTAAATATATTTGGTATGACAAGCAATCTCGCGTGCTCCAATCGCTTCTGTTAATACTTTTGTACCGAAATGTTTTCTTTAAGGTAAACAGTATTTTAGGGTTTAAAGTTTAAACACATTTCAACCTGTGAAACAGGTAAAAAAAATATTTCGCTTGCTCCGCTCGCTCACGTTTAACATAAAGAATTATATTATCTCCTTTAGTATAGAATTTTCTGGATTGGCTCGTGTGGATAGGGGCTCCTATTTTGTAGTAAATGTCATAAAGGAATAATATTCATTGATAACAATTCACAAAACAGTTAAATCAAAATATATATTATATGCAATTTTTCTGTATTAAAATTATTAACATGCTGCAATCGATAAACCTGATTGTCAAGCCAGCGTAGAGTAGTCATGAGTTGGGACTAGGGGGTCCTAGTTCATCGCGTGGCCCTGGGCACGTGCCGAGTGTGCCCAGTGGTAAAGAGGCGCCTGCCACCGCTTATGAACTCATAGAACGGCTACAACACGAAGAGATTTAGTAAAATAAGACATTAGTGGTGCCGATCTTTTACGTTGGCTAAAATCACTTGGCTTTAATGCTCGTTCTTCTTCTCTTCTTTAATTTAAGGATAGGGCCCTTGTCGGTGGAGCTTCAGCCACTTTTCTCTATCCTTCACACTAGTCTCTATAGGACATGACATTTACATTCTCTACAAGTTGACTAATATAGTTTTTACTTGACCTTCCCCTACCCCTCTTTCCTTCTATCTTGCCTTCTAATATTGTCCTCATGAATGTGTCATGTCTTATAAAGATGCCAAATCATCTTTCCTCTTTTATTGTCTAGAGTTTAATGCTCGTGGCATGTAAATATTCAACAATATTTATTAAAAAAATCTATTACATCCCTTTTAACATCTTGTCAATACGGCGTACCTCAATTCTCAAGGCACTTTGCTGGGTTCTATTCCATAATAAGTCATATAACTTATGTGCTATGCTCGGTCAGGCTGAAGCCCACTTGTATGAATTTCAGATGTCGTATATATAGTGCCGATCTTAGAAAACTTCTATAGCGCGATTTAGGATTGTGGCGCTAATTGGTCCGCCACACTCCCAAACAAACGCTTGTTATACGAATACTGCAACTGTGGTGTTGCGTGGGAGACAATACTTACTTATCATCAGGCGACCTGTCTGCTCATTTCTTGTGTTGCTTTGCGGTTCTAACAGCTATCATAATATATTATTATTATTATTAATATTACATTTAAGTCATTTATTTGAGACTTATTCATATCGTGGCAATGTTATTTAACACGCGGCGCGAATGTTATTTAACACACAGGAGCGGAGTCGTGGACTTTTGCCCGCGACTCCGCTCCCGTAAATAAAATGTCCCACGGGAACACATTACTTTTTCGGGTGAAAAAGTACTTACCTATGTTTTAATCCAGAGTCTAAAGTACTACCATACGAAATTTAATCAAAATCTGTTCAATAGCTTTTGCATGAAAGAGTGAGTAACGAACATCCATCCTCACAAACTTTCACATTTATAATAGTGGTAGAATTACAACACTTCTTTATATCTACAGACCACTTACGTACCTACCATACTATTTAAAGTAGAAAATTACCACAAAGACAATGTGACAGAAACTGAAATTTGCATTTTAGGCTGACCCCACATTAGGCGAGCGCGTTCCTTGGGCGTGTAAGTGGCGGGAGCAGCGCCCGCATCGCTGACACGCCCGAGGAACGCGCACGCCTAATGTGGGGGAGGCCTAAGGGCCATGCTGACCGTCCAGCCTGCATAAGCCAGCAGCCTGTCAATAGTATTAAATTAAATCGGACTAGTAAGTAAAAATTAATAATGATTTAACTAATGATGTCGATAAGTACTGCCGCTGGATTTGCAGGCTGGATGGTCATAATCTTTATTTGCTGGAATATTGTAACAAAATTGGTCAGTTCGCCCTTTATTCAAATCGTATCTTTGTAGGTCATGACTCATGGCCAACGCCGGATTATAAGGTGTCGGATGACATGGGTTCCCCCATTTACTGTTCATATACATACATGTAACACATATATGTAACTATAGTG
Source organism: Phengaris alcon alcon (assembly GCA_037179445.1). Lineage (NCBI taxonomy): Eukaryota > Metazoa > Arthropoda > Insecta > Lepidoptera > Lycaenidae > Phengaris > Phengaris alcon. The sequence goes on from JAYRCH010000235.1 coordinate 400,422, forward strand.
TTATTCGCGGTTTTACCTGCATGACATTCAATGCAAGTTTTATTTGAAAATCGCAAATAAGTGATGAGTGACACCTGGTAGGTATGTAACTATTTATATTTATTTATTTATTTATTTATTTAATAGATACACCAACATGGAACAAACATTATTAAAAGCTAAAATTGCACATTCATGTTGTTTACACATCTAAATGCTGCCTTAATTATAGGTGTAATACAGCTTGCATCTTTTATAAGTACTTACATAATTTCAGGGATATTGAGTTACTATGAATTAATATAATTTACAAATTAAACATAAATAAATCAATCACCTAAGTAATAAACTAAGAATTTAAATGGTTGAAACTAAACAAAGTTGTTCGATAATTACATCAATTTTTATTGCGTTCTTATTATTTTTTTAAATTCAATTACCTAACTTATTTGAGAATATACAGGTCTCGGTCGTACATGATATATAATTGTTATATACCTACTACCTACATAGTTCCTACTTTCCTTGGGGATAAGGATGACCACGTCCTGCACGCCTGTTTCTATGTACTATATGTATCTGACTTTTGTTAATATTATATTATATAGACTAAGTTTACATATTGTAAAAATATATATTTTTTAAAAGAACATTTTTCCATCTTTCTCGCCGGGTCAGTTCCCGAACCGGTGGTAGGCATAACGTAGGGACAATTTCATAAGCGTTGCTTTGTAACTTATATGGAAATAAAACTTTTTTGATTTTGATTTTTCAATTTATTAACTATTAAATTATCGACTGTCTACAATTTAAACAAACTTTTAAACTTTTTAAATAATACAACCATCAGTTCGGCTCTCCATTTTAAATCAAACATCGATGCCGTTTTGTTCTGTGTCTAGTATTGACTAGACACATTGTGGTTTGATAATTGCTAAGATTGATGATGGCATCAACGCTATTCCATAAGACTTTTCTAACTTTACTTTCGGTTTCCATGGTTGATGGTGCAGAAGTGACCTACCCTCACACACCGACCACCGGTCGGGGCAGGAGCGCGCATCGTGTAATCAATACGACGCTCTACTTCCAGCGACCTTCTGTCGCAACATCCTGCCCGCCCAGCGTAGCGCCCTGCGCCTATGCAATTATGCAAATTCCATGATTGCGCCCTTGAGGTATGATCTTATTACACCTACACAGTGTTGAATTGTAGAGCCTCATAATTTCAGTCACGCTGAATTCAGCGCTATTCGGGAATCCTTCGAATATGTATAAATTATCTGAAAAAAATAATTGTCTTTATGTAATATTAAAAGTAGGTGTTAATGTCCGTTACGAGTTGAATAAACAATAACAATATTACACAAAGAGATACCGTCGGGATCAGGACATTTTCGTGCGATTGGTGTGTGGATATATTGTTATAGGGGCGGGTGGGGCGCGGGCCGGTCGCGGGGCGGGGGCGCGGCGGAGGCTTGATATTGACCTAGATGTTCATTCAGAGTTCGGTCGATGCGAAACTTGACATCTGCGCGTTCCTGCGTTCGGCCGTTTAGTATTTTTCGATTTAATATACTTTTAACTAGTCATTGCTTCATTTGTTTCCTTTTGATACGTTTAAATGAAGTAGTGGAATTCTTTTTGCAAGAGATTCGCTTTCGCATTCAAATGACCGCGTAGATTTTCGATAAGCTCGGGTTATGTACTGAGTGAGATCGGTAGTATATAGGATATCGAGTGATTTAAAAATGCTATAGCATTCGATTTACGACCAAACAATAACACCATGAAGTCTGAAACTCAACCCAACTCACCGATTCCAGCGGTGGCTAAAAACTTGCCCACCGTGGACATGAATTATCCTGAGGTAAGTTAAATTGTTTCTTGAAGGACTTATGCTTGTAATGCTTGGTACCATAATCATTTTATTAGAGGTACCTATTCTGGTTATTTAAGTCGTCTTTCCCTAATTTTTAAGAAAAACTTAAGTGACATTTTTTATCATTCAAGTGATCTTAAACCTGTCTGAGTGGCTCTCAAATTGTATTTGGTAATAATAATAATCAATATTATTGTTGGTTTTGTTTTTCCTAATAATGTACTGTGTACAGTTAAACCGTTAAAAAAAAAACGACGTTTCGGCTACTAATAATGGGCCATCCTCAAGGTCTAGCCTGCATATCCAGCAGCCTGTCAATATTGTCAAAATTTAGCGTAGTTATAGCCACTGTTGACTGGCCACTGCACCCGTGCTCTTATTTTTTTCTGTGACACCGCACCGCGCGGCTAAGAACTCGCTTCCTTGTGAAAATCTTAACCTCTTCGTATTTTAACGTAGTGTCGGGAAGAAACCTCCCAGGAGCCACTAGCTGAGGAGGTGGAGCCGGAGCGAGGGAACTGGACAGGAAGGTTCGACTTCCTGCTCTCCCTGCTCGGGTATAGCGTGGGGCTAGGCAACGTCTGGCGGTTCCCATACCTCTGCTACAACAACGGTGGAGGTGAGTAGTTATAAAGGAGGCCTTCAGATGGCCGCGACGCGCGACACTTTACACTTCATAATTCATTGTAGTGCCATAAAGTGACCAGGCGCAAGATACCACGGCTTCACACAAAATCGGCGTGAAATGACGCATGTGTTGTGCGTCGAATATACGAGGGCGAGGGCTGCGATGCTAATTTCGTATATAGATAAGACACCTCACACCACAGTCCACACCATTTTAGATCAATGCCTTATATTATAATATGTCATCCGCAACGTAGAGGTTCTCGCCGGGAAAATTCCTGAACCGGTGGGAGGCATCGTGTAGGAGGATTCTATAAGTGTTATTTAATAACCTATATGGAAATAAGAAATTGAGTTGTGAAACTAATATTTACTATTCATAAAAATATAATACTAAATGCGAACTTTTAAATGCTAACTGTTCGATAGCGTAAATTCGGGTTACCGGTGTCACTTGACTGTCAAATATATAATTATAGATGCGTTCAATATACGTATCTGTTTAGTTGTAAAACAATTCTATTTCAGAAAATTCGGTCGGCCGCAGGTGGTTGTATCCTGTAGGTGTAGATAGTAGGTGCAAATTGTCGGTGTAGGTGTAGATAGTAGCTGCAAATTGTAGGTGTAGGTGTAGATAGTAGGTGCAAATTGTAGGTGTAGGTGTAGGTGTTTGTGTAGTTGTAGATGTAGGAGTAGATGTAGATGTAGGTAGATGTTGGTGTAGGTTGTAGGTGTAGTTATTTATTTATTACAGTTCATAGTTACGACTAAACAACGTGTGTCGGGACTGTCGGAACAACTAGTTATTTATAAACTATTAATGAAAAACCAATAACAAATTTTTAACATATTTAATTGTACTAAAAAATGAGCACAAAAAAAATGGCAAAAGTTTTTGATTTTTATTGGATACCGCGCCCCGCGGTCAAACTCTTCAGACACTCTAGACTTCTAGAAATGATAAAGGAATATGCATTTATATAGGAATATGCAATAGGCAATAAATAGCACTTCTGACTTCGCCGAGTCCTTTTAGACTCAATCATCATTTACCGACTACCTGAGGCACAGCTAATTTCCGTTTCATGTCTACTCAAAGGAGAATGTCAGCGGCTACAAAATATATATTTAACTAAGTCGTATAATTTCTAGACAATATTTTTTAATTAACTTCATTACACGTCGATGTATTAAATTTCCTGGTATAAAAAGTACGTACTACCTAGTCTATTTTAGACAATTTCTAGACGTATATAGGGAATTTTATCGACAGGTACATAATACATGTAGATTGAAGGTAATAGGTTTTGGTTAATATTACCTTTAAGTTTCCGGAAATCCTTAATAATTGCTAATATTATAAATGTGAATGTGAGTTTTTTTTTTGTTACGATTTCACGTAAAAACTATTTAACCGATCATCATTTTCCTTACAGTTTAAAAATAAAACGATAATTACTCCGTTACATAAAGGTGGTGACAGTAAACTCATAGTACTCTTCAGTACTCTTTCCAAAATCTTACCAAAACGCAATTCTGAGCAATATACAGATCTTAAAATACACAACAACCATCAAATACTGTCTTCTTCATGATTGTACAATGCACATGTTTATCTATCTCCCGTGTTTCCTGCACTAAGTATTTGGTAGTAATCATAGATGAAAATTTAACCTGGCGGGGTCAAATTTATCTTCTATCATCACGCATTAGAAAGTTTATATGGACCATTAAGATTATTGGACAAGTTGTAGAATATTCCATTCTTCTTCAGATTTATAAGGCTTTGGTTTAATGCTTCAACTCGAACGGGCCCGGAGATCTATACTGAAGGTAAATGGTAAACCTTTAAACCATACACGTTCTCAACAAAATCTTTGTATGAAATCTGTAAAGTCTTAACTGTAAGACAGCTTTATATTCTACTTATCACTCTAGGTCAGTAATTCCCTAAGTGGTCCAGGTGGGCCCCCAGGGGCCCACGGGAGACTCGACGGGAGTCTACGTTGGACGTGACAAAAAATGGGAGTCTACAATCGTAAGCAGGGGTGCATGAAAATTAATTTGGTTTCTATAGTGAAGAACTAAAATGTTGGCTTGTTATTTTAAATAATATGATACCTAAATTAAACCGTCTCAATAAGACAATTTATAAATAAATTGAGAAAAAAATGGATAGACCGAACTGGCAGTCAAACCCTCGAGAGTCGAGAGCACTCGGCGCGATACCGACATGGTCTGTCGGTATCGCGCCGAGTGCTCCACCAGTTGAGCTATCCGGCCCTATGCCACTTTCTTTTTTCAATTTCATTTATAACTTATTGAGCCACACCGTCCATCATAAGGTAATACTACAACACAACCAAAATGATACCTAAATTAAACCTTTTCAATAAAACAATTATCTCCTACCAATGTAGGCGGATAATATTTTAAGAAGCTCAGCGACTGTTACTTGTAAAAACTTGCATATTCCATATTCAGTACAACGCGTCGAGACTTGTTGCCGCGCCGACCGCCGCCGTCCCGTCCGCAATGCGTCTTTAAACGTGCAAATTAATACGACTTGTGGTGTATATACTTGCATTCTTGTATGAACGTGTTTAATTCTTCACCAATATAAATACGAATGTCAGGGATAAACGTTACTCATTTGTTTACGAAGTTTCATAAAGAAAAGTGAATCGAACCAGTGTCGGAAAAGTAAGTACCTACCTGCCTATTTGTATACCTACCTACCTGCCTATATAATATAATATCGTATGCCTAATGCTAAAAGGGCGCAGTTTTCAACATTTTGTATTAAAACTTGAATTTTTTTATTTATTATTTACAGGTAGGTAATTGATACGAAACATGACCGAATCTTAGAAGTGTCATCAACAGTGTTGAATATTTAAAATTTGGTTTTCTTCCATCACAGATAAACGATGACCCACATGCCTTTTATGCAACAAAGTTTTGAGCAATGACTCTATGAAACCATCAAAGCTTGAAGACCACCTAAGAAGGTGTCATCCTGATAAAATAGGTAAAGATTTAAAATATTTTCAATCATTAAAGGAAAAATATGAAAAGAGACCCACTGTGCACAGTATGTTCGCTTCAACGTCTGAAAGCAACGATGATGGCTTGTGGGCATCTTACAATATCTCATTACTTATAGCAAAATCTGGAAAACCACACACCATTGGAGAGCAGTTAATTTTACCTGCTGTTGAAGAGGTTTTAAAAACTGTTCTGCACAAATCTTCATTTGACATACTCAAAGATTTCCTTTGAGTAATAACACTGTACAAAGACGTATTGATGAAATGAGCTCTGATGTTAAAAGTTTCTTGTGTTTGTCTGCAAACAACTCATTTTTCTATTCAACTGGATGAGTCAACTGTACCTGGCAATGAAGCATTATTATTGGCATATATTCGATTTGTTATGGGCGAAAAAATTAATGAAGAGCTACTATTCGCGAAAAATTTGAAGACGGACACTAAAGGTGAATCAATATTTAATGTCCTGAGTGATTTTTTTAAAGAAAAATCGATTCCATTTACAAACGTTATTTCGGTGGCAACAGATGGAGCTCCTGCCATGGTCGGGCGATATTGTGGGTTTATAGGCCATCTTAAAAGAATTATACCAGAGGTTCACCAATTCACTTTGTTATCCACCGACAACATCTAGTAGCGAAAAATTTGAGTGATAGATTTCACCAATCGCTTCATACGCGCTTATTTGCACAATTGTGCGATGAAAATGATGAAAACTTCCAACGATTGCTGTTACATACCGAAGTACGCTGGTTGTCGAAAAGTGCATGTTTATCAAGATTTTATTCACTTTTTGACTCAGTTTTAGAATTTCTGGAAAGTTAAGATCCTGATTAAAAAAACCGATTCAATTTCAAAGCAGACATCGCGTATTTGACAGATTTGTTCAAAAAATTTAATCACCTCAACTTACAATTACAAAGGGGACACCCTTAATTTAATACATACAAAGAGTGTAATTTCAGCTTTTATTGGTAGATAAATTTAAATTTATGAAGGAAAATATTGGTCGGCGCGAATTTCCACAGTTTTCAAACTTATCGCAGGCAGAATGGCTTGATGAAGATATTCAACATTTGATTGCCCTGCATGATGATTTTAAAATCAGATTTGTAGACATTCTGTCGATGGAAATACCAACATGGATCATAAATCCATTTGATGAAACGGAAGTGGAGTATGTAATATTACAGGTGGAGCTACTCGAGCTTAGCACTAATGTGGAGCTCAGAGTGACATTTAAAAGAGGGTATCAAAAATTTTGGCTGCAGGCAGAAATTCCTGATTCCCCACAGTCTAGGATATTCCTAGACTGTGGGGAATCGCGCAAAAGCTTCTGATAGCGTTTCCCTCGTCATATCTCGTCGAAAAAAGTTACAGTGCCGTTACAAACTTATTAACAAAAAAAGGAACAGATTGAATATCACAGAACGGGGAGATTTGCGGTTATTCCTTACAAAACTCAAGCCAAATATTGATAATTTGCTGTCAATCCATCAAGTACATCCATCTCATAAATTTTTTTTTGTAATTACCATTGTAGAAATTATATTACGTTATAAATATGTGTTTAATTTTGATTATATTACGACTGTTAAAACTATAATAATTATTAGTGTAATAATTTATATATTTGAATACCTACTTTAATACCTACAAAACAAGGAAATATACTATATTTCGTTTTACCACTCCGAATGGGACGCTTTCTAAATAAAATTTGTGAGAATTGATTGGTCCTTGTGCTGAGTCACTGTAGATTTAAAAAAGTAAAGTTGGATGGAGTCACTTTTTCGATTGGCCAACTTTGCTTTTTTGACATCCACTCACAACACAATGAATTGAAATTTAATTGAAAATTTGTTTAGTCTACCTACTTTATTAAAAAAAATAACCTTATCAAGCAATCAATTCTAACCTTTTTTTTTCGAAAACTGTTAATTCGTCGTTGAAACTCAGCCTTTAGCCAACAGCCAACTCAGCCAACAAACTTTAAAAAAATCACTCAGGCCATTAAATATTGATTCACCTTTAGTGTCCGTCTTCAAAGTTTTCGCGAATAGTAGCTCTTCATGAATTTCTTCGCCCATAATAAATCGAATATATGCCAATAATAATGCTTCATTGCCAGGTAAAGTTGACTCATTCAGTTGAATAGAAAAATGAGTTGTTTGCATATAATCACACAAGAAACTTTCAACATCAGAGCTCATTTCATCAATACGTCTTTGTACAGTGTTATTACTCAAAGGAATTCTTTTGAGTATGTCAAATGAAGATTTGTGCAGAACAGTTTTTAAAACCTCTTCAACAGCAGGTAAAATTAACTGCTCTCCAATGGTGTGCGGTTTTCCAGATTTTGCTATAAGTAATGAGCTATTGTAAGATGCCCGCAAGCCATCATCGTTGCTTTCAGACGTTGAAGCGAACATACTGTGCACGGTGGGTCTCTTTTCATATTTTTCCTTTAATGATTGAAAATATTTTAAATCTTTACCTATTTTATCAGGATGACACCTTCTTAGGTGGTCTTCAAGCTTTGATGGTTTCATAGAGTCATTGCTCAAAACTTTGTTGCATAAAAGGCATGTGGGTCATCGTTTATCTGTGATGGAAGAAAACCAAATTTTAAATATTCAACACTGTTGATGACACTTCTAAGATTCGGTCATGTTTCGTATCAATTACCTACCTGTAAATAATAAATAAAAAAATTCAAGTTTTAATACAAAATGTTGAAAACTGCGCCCTTTTAGCATTAGGCATACGATATTATATTATATAGGCAGGTAGGTAGGTATACAAATAGGAAGGTAGGTACTTACTTTTCCGACACTGGTAATTACTAATATCGATTAACTTTTCTTTATGAAACTTCGGCAACAAATGAGTAACGTTTATCCATGACATTCGTATTTATATTGGTGAAGAATTAAACACGTTCATACAAGATTGCAAGTACATACACCACAAGTCGTATTAATTTGCACGATTGAACACGCATTGCGGATGGGACGGCGGCAGCCGGCGCGGCAACAAGTCTCGACGCGTTGTACTGAATATGGAATATGGAAGTTTTTACAAGTAACAGTCGCTGAGCTTCTTAAAATATTATCCGCCTATATTGATAGGAGATAATTGTCTTATTGAAAAGGTTTAATTTAGGTATCATATTGTTTGTGTTGTTGTATTACCGTGTGATGGACGGTGTGGCCCAATAAGTGATAAATGAAATTGAAAAAGGAAAGTGGCATAGGGCCGGATAGCTCAACTGGTAGAGAACTCGGCGCGATACCGAAATGATCCGGGTTCGACTCCCAGTTCGGAATCTATCCATTTTTTTCTCAATTTATTTATAAATTTTCTTATTGAGAAGGTTTAATTTAGGTATTATATTATTTAAAATAACAAGCCAACATTTTAGTTCTTCACTATCGAAACCAAATTAATTTTCATGCACCCCTGCTTACGATTGTAGACTCCCATTTTTTGTCACGTCCAACGTAGACCCCCGTCGAGTCTCCCGTGGACCCCTGGGGGTCCACCTGGACCACTTTGGGAATTACTGGCATAGAGGATAGGCTGGCCTCAGAAGCGTAGACTCTACTCTACTAAGCAATTGCACTTAATAATTAAAGCTAAGGACTGTTATAAGGGTCTCGAATACAACATTGATGACTAGTACACGTCGAAGAGTTGAGGTATTAGTAAAATTAATAGATCAGCATATTAACTCTTAGAAGTTAATGATACAGGGAATTGTGTAGGTAGTCCTTGACTTAATCGAGTCTTGAGATATGTCTAATATTTAGAGTCCCTGCAGAGTATAATATAAGTATATTGGTTTTCGAATGAAGACCACGGTTAGGATGTCGAAACGATGAAAAAGGTCGAAGGGAGTCGATAAAGTCTTGTGTACTTGTGAATTTTGTTATATCTTACATAGATTAAGTTTACAATGTAAAATATATATTGCTTTTTAAATAAAAGCTTTCCATCTTTTTGCTAAAAGATGGCCCCGTGCGAGTTTCTTACGCCGGTTCTTTTCGGCGGGGTAGGGTTAGTGGTAGGCCGGTGGTAGCTTTTTATAATGACTTTACGAAAAAAGCTTATTAAGTGTCATTTGGGTTTTTTTTTAAATTTGATTTCAGAATACAAGTGTAGGTCGTGAAAGAATTTACGTGAGGAACTTATGATCTGTAGTAAACTTTATTTTGTCACTGTGTGGTCTATTTCAATTTTTTTATGATGAAGATCATACGAATTGTTGTTATCTTATTAATAAGTGGTTAAAGAACCGCCTACCCATACGGGAAACCGAAGTAGGCAAATTGAATAAAGCGGTAATGTAATTGTAGAGCGATTTAATTATATTTAGTCCAGGGAGATGTCTGATGATATTCCGCTAATGCAATCAGCCTTGGAGTCTCCATCTAATTAGTATTGATATGATAGGTTCTATAAACGTACCTTGGCATTACACTAATTAATAAAGTTAAAATTAATTAGTGCGAGCGAGTAAGTCCCGACTGCCGAGCAGTTTGTTTGCGTGGAAAATATTACGATGGAACTACGTATTAAACACCACGACCACCACTTAGAGGGAATGTAAAAGTGTAAATAGCCGAGATAAAAGTTTTTAAATTCGGAACATCGGTTTCCGCTCACGTTCCGTAAACATACGGCGAATTGATCGTTAGGTTTCATTAGGTTTACATTAAATAACTTAGAACATAACTACTTACTACTGTTTATTCTGTAAATCTAGGTTGTATTTTAAAATAAGCATCCATTTCTCAATCACAGAAGTTATGTTTTAACACCATAATCAGATTTTAGTTTTAATTTGTGTTAATCCAGATCCTAACTACCGAATTTTATTAAAATCCTTTTAGTAGTTTTTGTGTGAAAGAGTCACAAACATCCATCCATCCATCCACACAAACTTTCACATTTATCTTAGTAATATGATAGCTACGATTTGTTATTATTTATCGCTGATAATTCTAAAACGTTTATCAAGAAAATATATATAGACATAGTTAGAGATCTAGACTCTAGAACACTTATTAAATCTGAAATCAGACGTTCAAAAAAAGAGATTATTCATGTCGAAAAAAAAACTCAACATTTTAGCTTGCCAGCAAAAATTCCACCTCTTCATATTGATTATTTCTCAGCACTCAAAAAACAATGGTTAGGGTAGTGAAGGGCGCGCGTTATGAGGTCAGGGGAATGAGGTCTGGTAGCTGTGTATACGAATCCGAATAATGAATTTCAGATACGGATCTGTATGTAATCAATCAAAATATTTCATCTTTGCGAGGTATTCAACGACATCGTTACCTACCATTTCTGTCTTAGTTCTCTGGTAGAGGAAGAGCGTAACCCGCGCCTAGTTATTGGCCTGTCACTCGATAATTTAAATGGCTTCTCTCCGCAAATTCACTCGCTAGAAATCACTGAATTTAAAGTAAAAATGCATGATAATTTTTTTATCGCCCGACTTCTAAAATCAGCTCGTGGAATTATCGTCATATTAATGAGTTGAGTATAAATATTCTAATTAAAGGTTTATTTCATAGACATTCATTAGCCAGGGCCGGGGAAAAATATTCATTTTTCAAGTGTTTGCTTTGCTTTTGAAATTATGTTTCCGCCTCGAATGTTCGTGATTGTGAGAAGCGCAGACATATATTAGTCAAACGATTTCAGTTTTATTATAGCTATATTATTTGTTTCAGGGGCATTTCTTATTCCATTTACAATAATGCTTGTGATAGCGGGCCTTCCGTTGATGTTTATGGAATTGTCATTCGGTCAGTACGCCGCTTTGGGCCCTGTAGCTGTCTACAACAAGTTCTGTCCGCTTTTCCGAGGGTTAGGCTACGGAATGGTTATAGTTTCAAGTATAGTCATGCTTTACTATAACCTAATTATAGCCTGGACAATTTACTATATGACAGTTTCATTTGCGAGCATATTTTACCAACTACCTTGGCAGAACTGCGACGCCGAATGGAGCACTAAATGTAAGTCTAATATGTATGAGTTGATAGTAATTATGACTTAGTTAAAGTAAGGAGGTATTTAAAAGTAGTAAAAAATACAATGTACAATGAATTGGAGCAGGAAAACCTGTGGCGATAAGTAGGCATCACAAGTTGATGAGTTATCGATCAGGTTATGTAATGCAAAACTAAGGAGAAATGTGGACGCGAGGCCCGACACGGTCTTGGCATCTTTTAGAGATTCAATGGCACATAGTATTAAGAAATACTGTGAAATATTTTTTGTCTGATGTGGAAAGCCGTAGTGACAAAAAAACGAAATTGGCTTTACACCCTCGGACGCCGTTGCAGTTTCAGAATTAGATTTAACTCGTTAAAATCGAGCGTGTTATTGAGTTAGACACGTTAAAATTAACCGAACACCGACAAAGCTTTTAGCACCATTTTTCCTGTAGTTCGTAAAGCTTCTTACTTTTCAGGTGGTCAATATGGCCATTAGTATGTTTTGTAAAGTAAATATTTTGTACACTAGATATATCTAATTAGTAAGTACTGAATATCTGATTTAAGTTTTGTCTTATATGAGGTCATTCGATATAGTTTAGGCTAACCCAGAGATAATTAGAGTTGGATACTCAATAAATATTCAGTAGGTACCTAAATATTGAATATTAAATATTTAAATATCTTTCAGTCTGCTATTCATACGAAGAAGCTGATGAATGTGAGGCTCAGAACGGCACATATTACTTACGTCAATGTATCAACCAGACTTACGCTACCCAACACAACATCGTGGCGCTGGCAGAGGTAGCGCTAAGGCGTCCACCAGCAGAGGAATACTTCACGTACGTATTATTCTATATTGGACTATATTTCACTTCGTTATAATATGAAAACTGAAAACAGTTTTCATATAGCGAAACGCGACAAGAGAATTTTCCTACCTCATGTTACATAATTTGTAGATGATTTTTGCGTAATTAAAGAAACGAATCAATCTCTATTAGTATAGATCTATTTATTATTATTATTATAAAGAGAAAAAGTTTGTTTGCTTGCATTAAATAGGCTCCGAAAGTACTGGACCGATTTTGATGAAATTTGGCACAGATGTAGGGAAGACCACGGGGAAGGACATAGGCTACGCGGAAACACATTTTCCGCGAGGATATCTTTTGCGCGCACGAATTCGCGGGCAACATCTAGCTTAAAATAAAATACTTTATGTCTGGGCAACTCAATCTTTACTTGAACCTAATAAATAAGATAAATTTCAAGTTGTATTTTTTCATTACAGCAATCAAGTACTAGGATTGTCATCAGGTATAGAGGAAACTGGACAGATTCGTTGGAGCATGGCACTTTGTCTTCTCGCTGCTTGGCTCATTGTTTTTCTATGCCTGTGCAAAGGTGTCCAGTCTTCGGGAAAGGTACCTGTGCTTATAAATGTTATGCTTAGTTTTATGGTTAGTAGCTAGAGTCCTTTTCATGAAAGAAGTCCTCTAGACGCAGCACTATGATCGCGCGTCAAAATGTTGTCAGCATTATTTATGCATATCAGAATACCTTGATTCTGCTATTTTGCTTTACAAAACTCTTTTACTTTGAGTATCCTTTTTCTGGAAGCACTTTTTAGAACCTAAGGCATTATACATAACAATTTAACAAATTTTGTTCCATTAATGCATTAAGTGCAATTTACCACAAATAATTAGTAGAGTACCTACTCTATAACCAGTACAATGCGTAGTACAATGCGTAGTTTATTTTTGGTGTTGTGGTAGTGGTGTAAACAACATGCATCAGCCATGGAAAATCTTTGGTGACATTTGAGGTAGGGAACGGTTAAGAGAAGGCCGTGACTTGGGGTCTTGTCCACTACGTTTGCACGAGAAAATCATACTTAGCTTTGCGCCTTGCTACGCAGATTATATTTACTTGTTGAAAAAACCATTAATGAAAATTAAACACAAATTGAACGCAGTATCAGTGTGGCAACACGCTAGTGAAATGAACTTTCACACGTATATAAGCTGAAGCGGGTTTACGTTAATGTTAAAATTATTATTGTTTTACAAATTAAATAAAATATTTATTATTTACCATCGACTAAATGGATTTTAAAAGTATTTCTATATTGCAGGTGGTTTATTTCACAGCATTGTTTCCGTATGTCGTGTTGGTGATTTTGTTTTTTCGAGGAGTAACATTGCCCGGAGCTTCGACTGGCATACTCTTTTACCTAACGCCTGATTTTAGTCAACTGTTAAATGCTCAGGTAACATTAGCTACTACTTGTAACTTACTTCTAGTCAGTATGTATTAGTCGATATTTGAACAACATACATTGTATTAATTATTATTGTTATTCAATTAAAATTTAACTCATTTTGTTTAAAAAAATCTTTAAGAATACTCAGTAACCTGTCAACAGCTAAATAGCTCTTTTCTCTTGGCATATTAAAGCTTACCTACTGGCTACTAATATAATTTTTACTTGTCTATTAATTTATTATGTCTTAAAGTTTACAAGCGCCAAAACTAAAAATTAGGAAATTGAATGTTATGTTTTGTTTTAGGTTTGGGGGGACGCAGCAGTTCAAATATTTTTTGCTCTAAGTCCAGCATGGGGAGGTCTTATTACACTTTCTTCATACAATAAATTCTCCAACAACTGCTATATGTATGTATATATTATGTTTATATTAAGTAGAGTCTAATCTTATAAGCATGTTTTTTTTTATAAATTTTAGTGTATTGAAAAATTAGCAATTGTTAAAGCACTTAGTCCATCCATCATCAATTGCTGTCTGAGTGTATTTAATTGAAATTATGGAAAGTAATCACAGGTCGACCAAAATCAACTTGTTTTGGTTGTCTTCTAATGATTTTTATTTGATTTTTGAGAAAAGTTCCCAGAAACTCAATTTATATTAATTAAGAAAAGTTTTGTACATGTGACATTTATTATCTGATTATTTACATCGAAAATATCCCAGAAACACAATTTATATGAGAAAAAATTTGTTTTGTACATGTGATATTGCTTCGTGGATTTTTGCAAAATGCCTATACCTAAGGAGTCTAAGGATTATCGCTCTTAAAAAGCAAGAGAGGAGTGAGAGGGGATATCGGGTGTAACGGGAAGCTTAAAAGCTTAGTTAGTCAGTTCGCAAACAAATTTTTGAGAGAAAAGTATTGTTGAATGTGTTTTGAGCGATGTCTTCTAAGTGTGTAATTTTGTGTGAATTCATATTATGCACACAAACTTTTTTGTATTGTTATGTTAGATCCCTATCTAATGCTGTACATAACTCCGCCGTCTGTGGACCGATTTTAAAATTATTTTTTTGATGTTAAGGGTTCTATCCTATTGGATCTCAAAAAGTACTGAACAGAAATCCTTATAGATACATGTTTGGGGATTTCAGCGTTGTTTAAAGAACTGCAAGCATAATCCACTTAAAGTAATCATCATCATCACCACCATCATCACACCATACATCATCACATAATGACGATTTATGATTTTGAGTACCTAAGTTCTCATAGTATTTTACACCGACACGGATATCTCTGAACATTACTCTGCGATTTACGATTACGATTTTCAAAATTCTTTTTTTTGTGTAAAGGGTATAATCCGAAATTGGTCCCGTTGTCACCAAAGTGGTGACCTTATGATGGCATCCATGAGGAATTGAAGGAACTCCTCGAAATTTATATGGACACATATAGTGATTTTGACTTTTTCGGAAGTAACCCAAGCATATGCTTCCAAAAAATAAGATTTTGCACCAAGGTATACCCTGGATCCAAAAGCACTGAACAGAGCTCCTCAGATTTCAAAGATACGCGTTTAGAAATTTCGACATTGTTTAAAGAACTGCAAGCATATGCCATTATGTAACTTACAGTAATCATCATTATCATCTTATATCCAAAGAATGATCATATAATCGTGGGCTCTATAAAATAATGATTTATCAGGATATTGTTTGGGCTGGTAATGATAATTTCGACGGCGAACTTCGAAAGAAAAAATGTATGGGATTTGACATAAGTCATCGCTAAGTGTCATGTCGCTTGCGATTATTTATGTCACATCCCATACATTTTGTTTTCGAACTTCGCCGTCGAAATTATCGAATGCATCTGGACTAAAAACCCTGGTACTGAGAACTCAGAACCAAAATTTCTGATTACTGTTGAAATTGAGTGTGAATTTTTGAGAGACACAAACTTAAATTTTTTTTTTCCTTTTAGCGACTCTTTAATAGTTGCCGTATCGAACATTGCAACTTCTTTCTTCGCTGGTCTCGTGATCTTCTCGGTCATCGGTTTTCTGGCACACGAGCTGAATGTGGAGGTAGACCGCGTGGTAGACCAAGGCGCGGGTCTGGCCTTCATAGTCTACCCAGAAGTAGTCACCAGACTACCCGTGTCCCCTCTCTGGTCGATACTGTTCTTCGTCATGCTTCTGACACTGGGACTTGATTCTCAGGTACTGTTCATTATTTTTAAGAATTGACTATTTTATGCATTTTGCTAGCTTTTGCCCGCGGCTCCGCCCGCGTAAATACATTCCATTGAATATATTTCTCCATTTATATCATTGAATATATATAAAATTCCATAGAAAAAGTACAATGTTCCCGTGAGTCAACATTGTACTTTTTCGGGATAAAAAGTAGCCTATATTTTAATCAAGATAACTAACATACAAAGAAATAACTAACATACAAAATTTCATCGAAATCCACTCAGTAGTTTTTGCGTGAAAGATTAACAAACATCAATCCATCCATCCTCACAAACTTTCGCATTTATAATAGTAAAAGTAAAGTAAAAAGTTTTAGTAAGATGTATTTTGGGTCTAAGTAATTTTTTTCGAACGAAGTATACTTATTTGTTTTTTGTGTGTGTGTTTTATATTATACTCCTAGTAATAACAGTCATAAATATATATTCTAATGTTTCAGTTTGCACTCATGGAAACTGTAACTACAGCCATTTTGGACCGGTTTCCGAGCTTTCGTCAGAAGAAGGTGTGGGTTGTTTTGTCTGTCGCTGTATTCGGATATATAGGTGGCTTGATTTTTACAACTAACGTAAGTTTTTTTATTAACATCTTAGTATATGGATATCTAGGATTTTTTAAAACTGTCTAGATGTTAGTAAGGGTACTTGTAGATCTATCCAATGATATCCATTATATATAGTTTGGTAAAATTAATAACGGATATTTTGGCCATATGATCTGATGATTAGGCTTATATGTAAAGACGTTTAGGCAGAATAATAATTTAAAAAAGATCGAAAAAGAAACTAGTAATTAAAATTACGTTACGTTTGTTGCCGGGCTACGGAGGCCTTTGACATCACACAGCTGATTGAATTGATATTATTAATGCGAAGACTTTGCTTTCCTTTTAAAGTCAGCTGTTTTTGTGAGGTTAATGACCTCAGCGCCTTAGGGAGTGCAATGAAATGTTATATAGTATAATATATTTTATTCGAAATGACCATGCAAAATGCCTTGTCTGGGCAGTATCCCCCCTACCCACCAACAGATTTCAAACCTATCTCAGTAAATAGCTCTTGCCACGCTGATTAATTATTATTTAGTATGGCGATATCCACCTTAGGAGTGGACTTTTGACAGAAAGTGGAGTTTTATTTTTTTATTGTTACATATTAGCGACCCACTCCAGCTACGCACGGGTGCGATGTATTTATATGAAGCTTCTTATTGAATCACTCAATCCATTGTTGCAAACTGCAAAAAATTAAAATTCGTTGGTTAGATTAAAAGATTTAAGCGGACGGATCTAATTTCATGGACTTTCAGCTGTTTTCGAGATAACGATTATTAACCGACTTCCAAAACAAAAAACAAAGGAGGTGGTTATGCGTTCGGCTGTATGTATTTATATATATATATATATATATATATATATATATATATATATATATATATATATATATATATATATATATATATTATGTGTTCAACGATAACTCCGCCATCTGTTGACCGATTGTTAAAATTCTTTTTGTGGTGTAAAGGGTATAATCTCAAGTTGGTTCCGTTGTCACCAAAGTAGTGACCTGATGATGGGATCCATGAAGGGATGAATCGAGGAAACTCTTCGAAATTTATATGGATACATATAGTGATTTTGACTTTTTCTGAAGTAGGTAACAAGCATACGCTACCAAAAAATTTGTATTTGCACCAAGGATCCTGGATCCAAAAGCACTGAACAGAACTCCTCAGTCTTTTAAGATACGCGTTTCGAAATTTCGGCAACTAATACCTACAATACCTAGTGGAAGCTTGGTGCGTATTCAATTAATTATACATTCGATCGTTTATTTTAAACGTTCTTAAAATGTATTAATAATAATTTAACAAATATCAGTGAAAAGGAAAAATTATTATTTTTAAACAAAAAATGAAACCGACTTCCGAAGTAAAAATACATTAAAGAGTATGAAATAAATCTATTTTCTAAATAATTCTCCTTTTAAATTTGGCTAAATTTTTAACTATTTCTCTACACAACCTTCATAATTTTGAGGTCGGTACCAGCCAACTCTATACAGGTTGACCTGAAATTCGATACATTCCTTTGAAAGACAGAAAGTAGACCTCATTTACAGTAATATTTGTCATGGCATCCCTTATCCGAAAGTTGATATTTACAAAGTTATTGAAATTTCAAAAATTTTTTCTTTATTTTCGACTTTTTGACTTTGACATGACGTATTTTTAAAAATGTTTGTCTTTTTAGTGATTTTTTTATGTATTTTAACCGTCAATGAGTCAAATATTATTTTTAAGGAATAAATAGGGACAAACTAAGCGAGAATTTTTCATTATGAGACGTGAAACAGAATTTTCTTTTAAGAAAAATGCACGTTTTTCTTAAAAACAGGTGATTTTCTTAAAAAAACGTATGATACAATGCGTACAAATATTCTAAATAACTTCCTTATCTCATTAGCTTTCCAAAAAGGTGCAAATGTCTACATAAAAATATGACGTTGTAGTAAACATATTAGAAGTAAAATGAAATAATGTCTAAATCGATTTATTTGCGATAAGGTTAAAATAAAAGGAAAAACTTGAATTTAATTACGTTTATTGTGTTTAAAAAACATCAATGTTTAATTAAATTTAATAATAAATATTCTACTTTAGGTCTTGTTCAAAATGTGAACCTCTGTTTCTGATACAGGCCCGTAGTCTTCTCCGTACCTCTGTTTTGATTATTCTGGTAGTAAGACTAGTTTTGATTTCTTCTGCTGCATTTCTTATGCGGCTTCTGAGCTCCTCTACAGTAGTTATGGGTGTAGTATACACCAAAGCCTTCATATGACCCCAAAGATAAAAATCACACGGGGTCAAATCGGGACACCGTGCTGGCCAAGGAATTGGCCCGCCTCGACCTATCCAGCGATGTGGGTAAGTTTGGTCTAG
Source organism: Phengaris alcon alcon (assembly GCA_037179445.1). Taxonomy (NCBI): domain Eukaryota; kingdom Metazoa; phylum Arthropoda; class Insecta; order Lepidoptera; family Lycaenidae; genus Phengaris; species Phengaris alcon. The sequence goes on from JAYRCH010000235.1 coordinate 419,460, forward strand.
CCACTGGCGTACGCCGAGGCGGAAGTGGGCCGGGCAACCATCATGCTGGAAAATCATATTACGACGAGTTGCTATTGGCACATCTTCCATTAAACCAGTAATCTCCTCTCTTAGGAAATGTTCGTACATTTCACCATTTAAATTTTGAGGCAAAAAATGAGGTCCAACTAAATTATTATTAATTATACCCATTCAGATATTTAGACTGAATCTGGTTTGATGGGCCCTTTCTTTTTCATCCTGGGGTTTTCTCCTTTTGGTGCCCAGTAATGTGTGTTGTGGAAATTGTTTATTCCGTCACGGTCAAATTTCGATTCATCCGTCCACTATATCTCAATATTCTTGAGAAGAAATTGCGATCCTCCATGTCTGCATTTATCATAAAACGGCAGAATTCCATTCTTCTAACCGGGTCTCCCTCTTCCAACGCTTGGACAGGTGTGTAGTGAAATGGATGTAGACGCGCTGTGTGTACTGTAAACCACACCTTCCATTGACTCAATCCAAGAGCTGCCGCTCTTGTAGAAATAGAAGGATCATTTTGAAAAAGTGTTAAAATGTCTTCTTCTTCTTCTGGAGCATACAAACGAGGTCTGCCTGAATCGCCACGTCTTCTATCAACACGGCCGCTTTCCCGAATTCGTCGAAATGTTGAAAACACTCTAACGTTTGGCACTCGTCGATTCGGAAAACGTTCAACATATGTTCTTCGTGCAGCAGCAGCATTACCATTACAAAGTCCGTAACAAAACAAGAGATAACGTTACCTGATGATGTTTTGTCTTTGTTTATTACATGTTCATATTTTTATGTACATATTTGTACCTTTTTTGGAAGCTTATGAGGTAAGAAAGTTATTTAAGGTATTTGTACGCATTGTATCATACAACTTTTTAAAGAAAATCACCTGTTTTTAAGAAAAATGTGCATTTTTCTTAAAAGAAAATTCTGTTTCATGTCTCATAATGAAAAATTCTCGCTTAGTTTGTCCCTATTTATTCCTTAAAAATATTATTTGACTAATTGACGGTTAAAATACATAAAAAAATCACTAAAAAGACATACATTTTTAAAAATACGTCATGTCAAAGTCAAAAAGTCGAAAATAAAGAAAAAATTTTTGAAATTTCAATAACTTTGTAAATATCAACTTTCGGATAGGGGATGCCATGAAAAATATTACTGTAAATGAGGTCTACTTTCTATCTTTCAAAGGAATGTATCGAATTTCAGGTCACCCTGTATAATAATGATTTATCAGGATATTGTTTGGGCTGGTACCGACTTCAATATAATGAAGATTGTGAAGAGAAATAGTTAAAATATTAGCCAAATTTAAAAGGGGAATTATTTGTAAAATTGATGTATTTCATTTTTTTTTGTTTATTATTACTTTGGAAGTCGGTTTCATTTTTTGTTTAAAAATGATATATATACAAGATTGTTTCCTTTAAAGTATAATATTATAAATCTGTGGGTGGATGGGGACGATTTTTGCATGGTCCAAATTTAAATTATTTTCTGCGTTAATGTCTTTACACATTAAGCAGTAGATTGTAGATCATAATATGCCCGTAAATCGTAATTTATTTTACCAAACCTTATAGTATATGGAAGCACATAATTTTACAAAACTATTTTTTGATGTAAAGTTTATAATCCCAAGTTGGTCCCGTTTTCACCAAAGTCGTGACCTGATGATGGGATTCATGAGGAATCAAGGGAATAACTACTCGAAATTTATATGGACACATATGGTTATTTTGACTTTTTCTGAAGTAGTCTAAGCATATACTACCAGAAAGTAAGATTTTGCACCAAGATATACCAGGGTATATCCATCCAGGGATCCAGGGATCCAAAAGTACTGAACAGAACTCCTGACTCCTTATAGATATATGTTTCGGGATTTCGGCGTCTATGTCAATTACGGTAATCATCATCATCAACGCCATCGTCACACCATACACCATCACATTATGCTGATATAATAGGTACTTCTTATAGTATTTTACATCGATACGGATATCTTTGAACATTAGTCATTATGTCATTATTAGTTATAATTCGAAATTTGTCCCTTAGTCACCAAAGTAGAGCCCTGATGAGGGATTATCCATGATAAATCGAGGGAACTTTTCGATTTTTATATGGACACATATACTGATTTCGACTTTTTCTGAAGTATTTCAAGCATATGCTACCAAAAAGTAAGCTTTTGTACTAATGTATACCTACCCTGGATCCAAAAGTACTAAACAGAACTCCTGAGTCCGGACTCTCCTCCAGAGATTCCGGTGTTGTTTAAAAAACTGCAAGCATATGGCATCATAAAAACTTAGGTCTTTTCATCCGTTATTGGATTATTTATACAGTATTCTCCGAGCGAAGTAACCACTTGTTTTAAATATCGTATGGTTGCCCAAGCACATACGGCATTCTCACAACATAGTCAACCTAGTCCAGGGGACTGACTGGTCAATACGGCTGGGGCCAACCATGTGCGGATTTACTCACGATGTTTTCCTTGACCGTTAGAGCGTCCGTACCATGTACTTGAGATCTGAAAAGTCTCATTGGTACACGTCGAACCTGCACCCTCTCGAGTGCAAATCAAACGGTCTACCCACTAGTCCACGGAGCTCTTTATGCCATCATACCACGTACAGTAATCATCATCATAATCACCACCATCTTCACAAGAAACACCAACATATTATTATGTCATCATAATAATATGTTGGTGTTTCCTGTGAAGATAGGTACTCACTACTCATCAGAGTTTTGTGCATCGATATCAATGTGTTCATAATATAGATACTAAATTTAACTAAAAAGAGAAAAATTATTATTTTTAAACATAAAATTAAAACTGACTTCCAAAGTAAAAATTCACAAAAAAGTATGAAATAAAACTTATTTTCTAAATAATTCTCCTTATAAATTCGCCTATTTTTTTTATTTCGTACTTTTTCTCTACTCAATCTTCCTAATTTTTAAGTCGGTACCAGCAAATTTGAACGTGAGTTCTATAACATATTATAGGATAGTGATTGGGATGGTACCGACTTCAAAATTAGGAAGATTGAGTAGAGAAATAGTTAAAGTTTTAGGCGAATTTAAAAGGGGAATTATTTAGAAAATAAGTTTTATTTCATACTTTTTTGTGCAATTTTACTTTTATGGATTCGTTTCAGAGCGGTATGTACTGGCTGCAGCTGATGGACAAATACGCTGCCAACTGGTCTGTCCTTATAATAGCCATCGGAGAATGCATCCTAATCGCCTGGATATACGGCGCGGAAAAGTTCTGTCGTGACATACAGAGAATGATTGGAAGGCAGTCCAAGTTATGGGTTGTCTTCTGGAGCGCTATGTGGCGGATTATTACACCGGCGGCTTTAGTGGTAAAGTTGTCTTTATTACATCTACATATATTTCTCTTCTCTCACTAGGATCAGTGGAAGTTCAATCAGCGGCACTATTATACATCTATTAAAATGCATCCAGCAGCAGTTGCCACTACAATGTATTTTGAGTAGGCGAGAGCTCTGAGACTTACTTTAAATGTCTTCTATTTCTCAAGTACTTACAATACTTACCTAATAATAAGTATATTAATAACGCAATATTAAATTATATTAATTATATTAATAGCATAGTTTCTTTCAGTTCATTTTGATTTTCAATTGGATCGAATACAAGCCAGCGTCTTACGGCCACTACGTGTATCCGATGTGGGCAGATGCGATCGGCTGGACTTTGGGAGTCCTGCCAATTGTGGTTGTAGTACTGATGGCAATCGATCAAATATGTAGCGGCCCTGATGATCTCACTATTATGGAAGTAAGTAATACCATAGACCAATCATACATAATACAAACGTACATAATCGACTTACAAAAAAAGGAGGCGGTAGCATTCGGCTGTATATATGATTTTTTTGTATGTTCAACGATTACTCCGCTGCCTGTGGACCGATTTTCAAAATTATTTTTTTTGCTGTAAATGGTATAATCCCAAATTGGTCGTTTTGATACCAAAGTGGTAACCTGATGATGAGAACCATGAGGAATCGAGGAAATTCTTCTAAATTTATATTGACACATGTAGTGATTTTGACTTTTTCTGAAGTAGTCCAAGCATATGTTACCAAAAGTAAGATTTTGCACCAAGGTGTACCCTGGATCCAAAAGTACTGAACAGAACTCCTTGTAGATACATGTTTGGGGATTTCGGCGTTGTTTAAAGAATTGCAAGCATATGCCACTATGTCAATTACAGTAATCATCATCATTACCACCATCATCATATCACATTATTATATTTATTATACCTATTAAGGTACTTCTCATAGTCTTTAACACCGACACGTATATCTTAGAACATTACTCTGCCGTTTGTTGACGCATTTGCAAAATTATTTTGTTGTTGTAAATAATATAAACCGAAATTGGTCCTGTAGACACCAATGTGTAGACCTGATGATGGCATCCATGAGGAATCGAGAGAACTACTCAAAATATAATATATAGGAAAATATATAATAATTTCGACTTTTATTGAAGTAACTGAAGCGTATGCTACCAATAAGTTAAATCTTGTGCCAAGGAATACCCTAGATCCAAAAGCACTGAACAGAACTCCTGAGTCTTTAAAGATACACGTTTAGAAATTTCAGCATTGTTTAAAGAACTGCAAGCATATGCCATTATGCCACATAAAGCAATTATCATCATAATCACAAATGTCTTCTTACGATACACCAACATATTATTACGGTGACATAGGTACTCCTCATAGTTTTGTATACCGATTTTATCAGGATATTGTTTGGGCTAGTACCGACTTTAAAATTATGAAGATTGAGTAGAGAAATAGTTAAAATTTTAGCCGAATTTATAAGACGAACTATTTAGAAAATAAGAATTATTTCATTACTTTTTTGTGCATTTTCACTTTGGAAGTCGGTTTAAATTTTTTGTTTAAAATAATAATTTAATAACAAATTTTGCTATTCACATAGCACATTGGCTTGCTTTTCCACTTACGGGCCCGTCACCGGCCCGGCCCCGGCTCCGGTCCGGCGCGGCAATGACTTAGTCTGGGACTATAAGCCCCGGAATCCGCGGCTTATAAAAACATGTTATATGTCGATGCATATGGTCATTAAGAAACAATAAAAGGAGCTGGTGGCTATAATATAATATTTTTTCAGAAAGCGCGTGTGTTAGCCCGCCCAACGGAGGAATGGGGTCCGGCCAAGATGGAGGGTGCTGCTTTGAGCGTGACTCGCGAGTGCGAGCTGTCGCCACCCGTGCTATTGCTGCACGGCCGCCACGTGCTGCGCGAGCGCGGCGCTTGACCACCGCATACGCACCCACTCATCGCTATGCGGAAGGTACTATACTATATTCCAAAGATAAAGGGTTTAACTTCTTCTTAAGAAGTTAATTATGAAAACTAACAATTATTTTTGATCAACAGACATCACACGATGGTGTCGACACAACGTCTATAACGAGTGGAATAGAGAACGAAGTAAAAAAGAGTAGTACAACGGGAATAATGAAAATAAAGAAAAGTTCAATCAAACGGAAGGTACCGAACTTTAGCCATGAATCTGACGACGGTATAGTAGAACCATTACTTCAATCTGATAAAGAGAAATCGGAAACTGCGCCTCGAAGTGCCAAATATTTACTGTCAAAAACAAAGACTGATTCGATAAGTGAAAACGAAGATTCAATTAAAATGTCAGAAATAAACATAAGTAATTTTTCCGCCTCGACGCTAAGCACAACAGCGAATAAAGTAATAACTACCCTAAACATGAACAATGTTAAGGATTCCGATAATGTTTCAAACGTAACTGAAGTGACGACTTTGTGCAGCCATATGAACACAAATATTTTTTGTGAATCTGAAACGTCAAAGGCTACAATCTCAACAAAAAGCCCCATTCTTGTAGAACTTGATGCTGCTAAAACTACAGGTTATAACCCAAGTTTAATTTTTACTACAGCAAAGATTCACAGCGACTGTAAAACGAAACTTATGGAGCCAGTTCAAGTCACTCCAGTGCCTATTATATCTACAACGGAGAAGAGTGTTTTAGCATCTGGTAGCGTAATCGAAACCAAACATGAAATTAAGGATGTTGGCAATAAAGCCAGTGACGCTGCTAACAGGGTATTCGATATATTAAACAAAAGTAATAAAGGACTAAGTAAAAATGACAAATCAAATTTCGAAGCAGATATACGTAATAATTCTACCTCTAAAGCTATTTTAAATCTTCCAGAAAAATCTACGAGTGATAAATGTGAACAAAATATCTCAAAAAGTTCATTATCTAAAAATGCAGTTGGAAATAATATTTTAATAAAAACTGATACAAAAAATGAAAATTTCACTACAGATCTCTCTAATGCCATGCAAATTTCTAAAGATTTAAATACTAAAAATATGGAACAAACAAATCAGATACAAAATATGACACAGCCAATAAAGCCGAAAGAAAAAACAATAGAAAAATCGGGCACAAAAGATACTAATTTGCCTTCTAGTTCGATCAAATCAGGTAAAGGACAAACCAGCAATGAAAAGAGTGATAAAAAAATTACTGCTCAGGGTAGTAAAAAATTGCAAAGACAGAAGAAGGCAACAGTTGAAGAATCACAGGACACTACGTCATCAATAGCTAAGTCACCAAGTGCACAAACATCATGTTCAAAAAGTAATAACATTGCTAAGAACGTTACATCACAACCAATAATAAGTAGTAAAGTTCAAAAACCAGTTTCCAACTATGTTACATCACAACCAACTGTAAGTAGTAAAATACCAAGCCAAGTAGTGTCGCTAACGGAAGCTACCGATAGTAAAATTCAAACAGTGGTTAAAAAGAACTTGACATCACAGTCAATAGCAAGTAGTAAAATACCTACTCAAGAAAAGACAATAACAAAATTGCCCGATGATAAAATTCAAACACCAGTTTCTAAAATACCAACTCCCACTACTCCTGTAAATAACACAATAACGAAATCATTAACACAAACACCCGCTTCGAAAAAAAAACAAGAAACTGGTGCTATAAAAACTGCTATTTCAAACAAAAAAGGAGAAAATCTTGATTCAATAAATAAGAACGAGTCACTTCTTGTAACTAAATCAGGTGCTAAGGAAATTGCACCACTAGCAACAGAAAAAAGTTCACCTGTGCCTAAAACGCTGCCTCCATACATTGTATCTACTTCTAAAACAAAGATAGGAGCTCCAGTGGTCCATAGTGCTACATTAAAATCGGAAGCCAATAAATTGGTAAGCGATTCTAAAAGTTCAACAAACTCAACATACTTAGTAAAAACAACACCAGCAACTAGCCTTAAAGCTACAACAACTTCTGATCCAACACCAGTAGCCACTAGTGTTACATTAAAATCGGAAGCCAACAAATTGGCAAGCGATTCTAAAAGTTCAACAAACTCAACATACTTAGTTAAAACAACACCAGCAACTAGCCTTAAAACTACAACAACTTCTGTGTCAACACCAGTAGCCACTAGTGCTACATTAAAATCGGATGCCAATAAATTGGCAAGCGATTCTAAAAGTTCAACAAACTCAACATACTTAGTAAAAATAACACCAGAAACGAGCCTTAAAACTACAACAAGTTCTATGCCAACAACTACACCGTCATCGAGCCAAGGTACAAAACAATCTATTCCTGTCAAACAAACAAAATCGAATACAGAAAAACAAAAGGGAGGTAGCAAAGCTTAGCAATTAGTCCCTTTTAGTATTGTAGATGTTATTTATTTCTTATTTTGTAATTAATTAAATTATAATAATTATTAAAACTGCCGAGGCTAAGTAGATACATTTTTAATTTGATTTATCCAATTCAAATATTTAATTAACAGGACTTATTTCACAGTTAAGCAATAGTGACAGACTCTTATTGTTAAGTTCTCAATAGGTCTAGATGTAAATAGGTAGCCTCAAAATGTGTATTGCACAAATAATGTTTCAAGAATGTGTCTGCTTAGTTAGTTTCGTCTTAACTTGTGTTTACTTTAGTTGCACTCGCAAAGAAACTGATGTCGATCATGATGCTTTGGTACTAGTTCTAGAAATACTTTAATCTTTTATAAATTATTTGCTCACTTACTAAAATAAGGAATTGAATAACAATTTTAATATCATTGTGTACAATACTAAACATATATTATAATTTTATAAGGTACCACAATGGAAAAGTTTCCGATAACGTCGTATGATTTCGACCGTCTAAAAACTGATATGGTTAGTGGTGCTAAATATTTTAAAAATATTTTTCATAGACAATATATTTTCAATTTTCGATAAAAGTTTTAAGATGATTTGTTTCATCTTACACAATGTCAATTTATACAATTTTTTAAATTGAAATTTACTTATTTACATTATTATAACATCTCTACCTATTCCATTTCAATTGTGTAATTGTCGTGGTTAAAGCCGAGAGAGATGCAGGGTAGTTGGTGACGAACGTCGAACCTTCCTGCCGCGGTTGATGAATACAATTACTGAAAATCCCTGTTCAAATATTAAACATTTCTTACTGTTTACCAAAATTATTTTATAAAAAACTCGTATTGCTCATAACTATTTTAATCGTTATTTCATTATAAAAATATAACCTTTAGGTACACGAACGATGTGCTCAATTTTATGTACTAAATAAATTATGACGTCCACTTTACATAAAAACTACCTATATAATATCCGTCTATATCTTAATAATACCCATCAGCGCAATTACTTCATTTTATTATATTACTTAATGTTCCACAAATATTGTAATATTCGGAATTATCATTGGAACCAGAGCGATTCAATGTAGATACAATATACGTGATGTTTTTTCAGTCAGTGTCCAAACTTTCAGGAGTGAATATACTCTTAAATATAAGCAACTTTTACTATGGGATCAATTTTCGCACTTGGAAAAAAATCTGCTATTTCCTACAAAATGCCATCTATGCCGTAGCCCTTTTGTAGGAAACAGCTGATTATTTTTTCAAGAAGGAAAGTTGATCCCATAGTAAAAGTTGCTTATATTCAAGAGTATATTCACTCCTGAAAGTTTGGACACTGACTGAAAAAACACCACGTATTATGTTTATGAAACACGGAAAAGTTGTACAATTGTTAAATAAATAAACTTTCTCTACAAAAGTAATTCTATATGTCACTTTTAAGTAATTCAATGTATCGCTCTGTCTTTTGTTATAATTATCATTAACTACTTCCACCAGAGGTGATTAAAACGGTTTGTCAACTGCGGTTAAATGACAATAAAATTAAAAGTAATTCACATCCTAATAGTAAAACAATTGAAGTGTTTACTGCACTTGTAAGAGGGTATCTAAGAGCTAATGAGAATGAAAAGTAAATGGTCTCTACTAAAACGAAATAACGTATTACGTCAAAATATGATCTTGACTTAGATAAAGCCATAAGCACACGGTGTATTTTAATCGAGCAGACGTATGAAACAACATTTGAATGAGATTATTCTAGGTATACCGTATAGGTATAAACCACAATCATCATCAACGGCGCTGCGCCGAAAGCGCGCTGCTGCACGTTAAAATTTCGCCGTGTGCTTACGACCTTAGGACTATCATAGCAACGTTATTACAAAATAAAATTATGTAAAATATAGGGGATAGATATACAGGTTACTGTTGTGTTCTTGTTTTAGCAGAATACCCAAACATTTTAACAAGCGCTGGCATTTCGTCAATGAAAGATAAAACAGGCTTTGGTACTAAAGTTTTTATTGTGTACGTACTTTGCCATCTTAGTTAAAAATATATTGTGCACTACCCTATTTGCAGTAATTTTATTTTAAGAGTTTAACTTAGATAGCGATACCCAGAGAATATACTCGTACATAGTTAGTACATTTTATTCCTGTATTAAAGTATGAATTTGTAAACCAGTTTATTCAAAACGTAACCAGCGGCAAAATGTGGAATATTAATAGTACTTCCATAATATTTAATCAATTATATAAATTACTATCTATAGTATTTGTAAATAAAATTAATAAAATTAAAGTCCAAAATCGTTTGTTAATCCAGTCGCAGGATGCATTTAATCCTCATTACATTCGGGGGGATACTCCCATCATTTTTTTACTCTTAAGATTGTTTTTTACGTTACGGTTTTTTACGTTACATAGCTGTTAAAATGATGTTTTTTATTCATAATCATTAACATTTTGTAAGCATATAGTTGTCAGTTACTGACTAACATTAAATAAGTATTTATTATTTGAAATATTGACTTTGATAATATAATATTCATATCAATTTAATATTATGCACAACTGAATATCTTTATTGCAGTTCTAGTGTACAATCACTTATGATTTGTACATGAACACTGAAAAGGTGTTAAGGTATTTTATAGATGGAGAGCTACTAGGAAATTAACAGCAGGTGTTTGAGGCATGCTGAAACCTTGTCCTATACTTCATCCTATACTGTCAGAAGCGGGGCTGAGTCAATATTTTTGAAAAGTGAATTTTTAATCCCAAAAAAACGTGTTTGAGGCAATTTGAAATTTTGACATAGTGTAAAAATATTCACTTAGCCCCGCTTCTGACCAGCCAGACCTGCAGTCTCGTGTTGAGGTACAATAGGAGAAGTAAAGGACAAGGTTTCAGCTTGGCTCAAACACCTGCTCTGAATTTCTAGTAGCTCTTGGGCTATTAGATCAGGTTTTTGTACAAAATAGTACTCATATGTTATACAAATGACATTTTTTTTTATTTACTTATATGTTAACAATTTTTTTACTAATTTATATTACTAAATAGAGACACTTTCTATGCCTTCTTAAAAACTTTTTTGCTCATATTTATGGATTGAATTTACTATGAAGATTTACAAAATTATTATGTACCCAAATGTACCCAAATAATAATTTTTAATAAAGCGTCATTGAATAGGTAGAGATAGTGAAATGATACGTTGTTTTGTCATATTATGTGTAAGTAAAATATAAAAATAATTTGTTATCAATGAAAATATGTTTTATGTATTATTTTTCTACAGCAATTTTGGGCCGAATGCTATTAAAACAATTATATATTTTTTAAATTTATTTTTAGTTACTCTTAAAAAGGGATGAGGGTAATTAACAAAAAAACACAGTAAGTGCACATAATTATTGAAATTAAAATAATTGAACCAAAATATGTAGGTACATAGATGTCATATCTATTGCTGTATCAAATCTGATTAGAAATTAGCCGTGTCGTTAGATACTTTACTCAATTTCTAGTTATAGATATTTAAGATGAATTCCCGTTCCTTTACCATTTTTAGATGAATTTATTTTGATAAATGTCGCGTTTTATCCCGATATTATTAATGGATTCAGTGGAACCGCTCGTTTACCTAATAGTGCCCGAATTAATTGTTTTTCGTTCTTAGGTAATGACAAGGAGACTGTAGATATGTCGCGTGTAGTGGAGAGATATAGTATCGGCGTAGGCTTAGGCCGAAGATGAAACTAGCTGTCACGTTGTGTGGGCTTGATATAACTTGAAAGTGATAATGTATGATGTGCTAACTGGGCCTGCTTATGCTACAATATACTATATTATCAGTTGTAAGTTTTATTTTGTCATGTTTTGATACCAAATTATTATATATGGATAATATATAAATATAGAGTAAGTTGGCAATGAAATTATTTTTATAGGTGAAATACTTTATAACTTTTGAAAGATGATAATATAATTTTGTATTTGGAATTTCTACATTACAGGTTACTTTAACCGCAGGCCCAGTTTAGTTTAATGTAGTGTGTAATATTGAAAGCGCTTGAAGATTCCGATGCATGTTCGTGTTGGCCGTATAACGGGCTCGTTACAAACACACGGCACGGTTGCATCGATACAGGGCAATACGGTGTATGGAAATATGATTATAGGGTACAGGATACTAATTTAGTGGGTATGTATGTTTCGAAATAAAATAATTGCCTAAATAAATAGTTATTGTTGTTGAAACTTGATGTATTTTAGAAAATTATTGATAAAATCGATGTTAATAGATGTTTATTGTAAATATAGATTTAACAGCCGAAGTATGGAATGTTGAATGTTATAGAAGGCTGTATTTTTGGGTGATATTTTATGGTGGAGGAGTCATATCTTTGATAACATTATTACCACTGGGGATGCGCAAAAGGAAGAATAGAAACTGTAATGATGTGATAAATAAGTAATTAGATTTAGTGTTGTTGTGCTATTAATAAAATATGTTCAGATGTGGTTATCTATGGTATTTCATTATCCTCAAGTACCAAACTTTCTCACAATAACAAATTTAATTTAATAATACAAAACATAATTTTATGTACCTATAATATTTCCTACCGGTAATGTAGTGATTTTACATTTCATTGTTTCATGTTCATACCAGAAATCCGTCACGGCTCTGCGAGTTCAGTCGGTTATAACACACCTGCGTCATTAGGCTTACCTCAAATTGACGCCCCTTGTACATTATAAATATTGAAACAATTTCAGTTACTGCCTTTTTGTTGTACTCAAGGCCTCGAATAGAAATCACGGGCACAATTTTGAAATCTGCAACAGTCCAGTACGCGGTCAACATGAGCTATTAGCTTCAAATTAAATCGGTAAGCAAAGGCTTTTATCATGGTATGCGACGACGAACTTTCTTCTGCGGCCTTTATTTTACCATTCGTGTCGGAACAGCGGGGCCGCGCGCCGGTCCGTGCGATCGCTCGAACACTGCGCTGACGGCTAATGTTATAACAACCGTGAATTAACTTTTACAAAACATCAGCATTCTATATATTTTTCTTAGTGTCAGTGATAGCAAAAAACTGCCTTCCAGTGAAATGAGACTTGGAACAATAATGTCGATGTATTTAAATCCTACAACTTAAGAAACATTCTAACGTTCAACAACGGAATTCTATTACAAAGTCTAAAGGTATGTTGTTTATATTATATTTCATTTCTATTTGTGTTTCTATGTGCAATATTTCCATGCAGATAAAAGTTATCAGCCATGTTACGAAGTGCATGTATAATAATTTTATAGTTTTATTAAGGGTTGACACAACCGAATACCAAATGCTATTTTACCAAAAATTCTTTAATAATTTTAAAATGGTAATTGTAATGTAATGAATTAAAATTGATAAATGATGAACCAACATATCAAATTTTATTTGAGATATTTCATTGTTTAATTTGAAACGGTGTGGTCGACCATTGCCTGGACACTTAGCAGTCAGAAAGTAAATATTTGGCAGAGCGTGTGATTAACTTTGTATTGGGAAAGTAATACTTGTGTAAAATTAAAATAAAAGGCGTCCTTAATGGATGTTACTAAAATTTTAGAGCAAAATATAAGTTACGAAATATTCTGTAAAATTAAAAACGCACCCAAACACCATTTATTCAAGTCTTTTTCTTTGTAATTAACTAGCTTTTTCCGCCGCTCCGCCAGCGTAAATATAGTATCCGTTATCCCAAGGGAATACTTTAGTTTTTCGGGATAAGAAGTTAGCTTATGTTTTAATCCAGAGCATTCATACCAAATTTCATCGAAATCCGTTCAGTAGTGTTTGCGTGAAAGAATAACAAATATCCATCCTCACAAACTTTCACATTTGTAATATTAAGTACGATATCTAATGTAAATTACTATGTAGCAATGTGAAATTGAATATTCACCTAAGCAGAAAATAACATTTCGGTTCGATACAGCCAGGTGTACCCACTACCTACCCTGTTCACGTGATGTACCTATTATCACTAAAGGCCTCTACACACGAGAGTTTTTTTCGAGAGAGTTCAGTCGCGACCAAAAAAAACTATCGAGGAAACGTAGCCCAAGTCTAATTAGAATATCTTTGAGTGTAATTAACTAATCACGGCCAAAGTAAAGTTAACTTCGTCATAATAAAGATGTTGTCAAAAAGCTAAATGACGCAGTCTTAAACGTGGATATGTTGTATCTACAGAATACCATCATTGGTTTGGCCTATGGTATTGGTCTATGGTTTTGGCAGTACGTTCAACATTGTATTATTATTATTATGTAACCATTACAATTGATAAACTAAATAAAGACCATCAGCCCTAGTATTAATTTAGTTGAACGATTAAAATACAATAATAATAATTATTATTTGTATTATTTGTATTAGGGTTTTCCCTGCCAGGATTAGTTAACACTCTTATGATAGGTATGTGTTACATACCTATGTGTAGGTAGTGCATTTATTATTAGTACTTGTATTATTTATGCATATTTACATGAATGATAAGATATCAAATATATTTTAAAGGTGTAAACCTTATGCATATATTCTTGTATGTACCAGCTTTATTTGTAAATAACATATCACGCAGATAGCGCCAAATGACAGTATCAGTACATTTCTTACGTTATGCTGTAACGTGCATTATATCACTGATTCCTCTCGCGGTTTACACGTGGCTTCTCAATTTAAGGTAAAAACTCGGGGCTGAACTGAGTCTCTTGACCATCCAGCTTTCAAATTGTGGGAGAGCCACGCTACGGCATAAATTAGCTGGCTCGACGAGGTAAATAGCACAGCCTCACAGAAAACTGGCGTGAAATAACGCTTGCGTTGTGTTTCGCCGAGTGAGTGAGGTTACCAGCGGCCCAAGGGGGGTTGGGGATTTTAAGGACTGGGAACGCAAGTCCCAACACCAGAGGAGTTACAAGTGTAACTCCTCTGGTGTCGCTTACCATCAGGCGATACGTCTGCTCGTTTCCTGGTTCATTTCATTAAAAAATCCAATGCCGCGGCCTTGAAGAGGACGTGTAGGCACAAATTATTATAAATGATTGAGACTAATGACGGCCATTAATACCGGTGCTGGATTTGCAGGCTGGACGGACAGTATGCCCCGTAAGTGCTGTCATAGACAGAGCCGCTAAGATTATAACAGCGGCTCTGTCTAAGATCAACTAAAGATTAGTACGTAATAAGATTAGTAGTACAACTACTAGGCAAGGAACTTGAAAATGTCTATGTATTTGCGCTCCTTTAAGAGAAATAAATTAGTCTAATAATAGAAGGACTAAATAGACACCGATACTAGAAGACTTTCGTATCGACGACGGAACCCTAATAGAAAAACATATCTACTTGTTGTTCATACTCAACAAGAACACATAATTAAACTTGTTTCATTTCTAACTTTGCAATGACAAATAGAAATCGGTTTTCTTTTTCAATACTTTCAAATGCCTATATATGTAACAAGATCATTTAGAAACTTGTTTTTGTTAAAAGAATATAATATATGTAAGTTGTAACAAATAAGTAAATATACCAAAATGTAATGTTTAATGTAATTATTATTTAGAGAAAACAAAACCAGTTATGAATTGTAGGTTTATCCTGACAAAAGCGAATTGCTCAATAGCTATCTGAGCGCCAAGTAACTAATAACATTATGGCCTAGATTATCATAATACCAGGTAATAGGTATCATCACTATATTGAATGTTTTTTCTAAATCATGATTAGAAAAAAAAGTAATTCTAATATGATAATTATTTTTAAACAAAAAATTAAACCGACTTCCAAAGTAAAAATGCACAAAAAAGTATGAAATAAAACTTATTTTATAAATAATTCCCCATTTAAATTTGGCTGAAATTTTTACTATTTCTCTACTCAATCTTCATAATTATGTAGTATATTTTGAAAATCGGTCAACAGACGGCGGAGTTTTCGTTGAACATACAAATAAAAAAATAAATAATAAATACATACATATACCCAGCTTCTTTTTTTGAAGCCGGTTAGGAATAGATTTGGTAAACAAAATACGTCATGACCTGTAATTGTCCTAAAGAACATTAAATATCTCTTCAATGCTGCCAAGTAATAGGTATAGGTTCATTATTAATATTACAATTAACATAATCTTCAATTATGTTGTACAGTCATGACACATGTATAAAAATAGATGGTTTCTTTCTCGGAGGCCGTGTGAACAGAAACTTCCACATGGCGCCCGTTAGCTCACTTTCCATCCATTCATGGCATATCCAGCTTTTTCATTCGATTTCTTTCTTTTTCAAATCGATATACGCTCGAGTGAAGCTACTACTATTAGCTAGCTTTCATATCGATATATCTTTCACTTTGCTATATTTAATTGCAATCACGTAATTCGACGAGGAAGAACGTTTTATTGATAATATTAACTTTGTATTTAAATGAGGAAGTTTTACATTATGAAATTTGTTCGGAACGGATACTATATGATTACTCGCGGGTGGATACGACGCAACCCTTCCTGCAATGGCATCCGGTTATTAAAAGTTTTCAGGAAAAATCTGATGGTCAACCACGATGTTTGAACATATTTGAAGCTTAACATAATATATAGTCGCTGTTTCATATCATTTTGATGTTCCAGACATTGTAATATAAGTACATATCTATCTATTTAAGGACCATACTCACGGTCCAGCATGCAAATCCAGCAGCCTGTCAATAGTGTCATTGACCGTTAATAGTGACAATATTTTTAATCTTTGCCTATTGTTCCGCTTCGATTTGACACTGTTGAGAGGCTGCTGGATTATGGCTAGTATGGCACTTTAAAACAAAAAAATCTTCGATTCCATTTGAACCGGCCGATACCCGATTATTATCGAGCTACTATAGGCATATTCAGGAGTCACGTTATAGCCAGTAAACTCACCAAAGTACGTAATAAAGGTAAACGCCTGTAGCAATGATGTTATCGATAAAATCCGCGTAACCTTAATTAGACATGCCTTTCCGTTAATAATTAGCTTTATGAAATATTACAGTGTACAATTAATTTTTATTCGCAACATTGCAAATGAGATGTTAGTGATAATATTATATCTTGCGGTCGATTGTGTAGGACTGCCGCCGGACAGGTGTGTAATATACGACTACTACGACCAGCACATGATGGAATATTATATGATTAGCAATCAGTTCATGCTTGTCGATCTTTGTTATCGTTAACGAAGCTTGAAACTTTGTTACTTTGTTTATGAAAAAACGTGTGTACATAATGTACCTTTATTACTTGGGTAGGTAATATGTTCGCACATTACTTAGAATATTTTTTGATATAGCATTATTATACATCATTATTATATTAATGATGATAATTATCATAATCATATCATTATTATTATGTTAATACCTGAAGCAAAAACTTTCAGTGCATAGGTATTTACGAGAATTGTGCGAACAGAGGAGGATATTATTTGGCACAGTTAAAGTTTATGTGCAGAAAGCTAATAAATAATGCTTAGAAACACATAAAATTATTAAAATAATACCAACACATACTACCTCAGATTATTAACACACAGTACAGTTACACGTTGGTATGGAAACACAAGGATAGATGACAATTTTTTTTATTGCATAAATGAATAGTACTCTTAAATATGAGTAAATAAATAGAAGAAACCGTATATCAAAAGTCAATATTTTCAAAGGTACAGCGATTTGTATACAAAATCTCGTGAAAACGCTCCATAATAAAGTCGTACCTAGCTGTGACGTCACGCCTAGGTTAAAGTGTATGAAGTATACGGCCGCAGGAGCATATTTGTAAATATCTCCGATATTTGTGCGTTTAAGTTCATACTTACCATAGTGAATGTTTTTGTATAATACGTAAGTAAACTAATGATGTAGATTTTGTTTACTAATTTAGCAAAAAAACAATTTAACTTTTTTGTACTTTCTAGATGTATCTAATTAGTAAACTACACATATATATATATATATATATATATATATATATATATATATATATATATATATATATATATATATATATATATATATATATATATATATATATATATATATATATATTTCATTTACCAATTAGTAATGCCTTAATATATCTGAGTATATTAATGAAATTAAATAGTTTTGATGTAATCATCATCCCCATTTGACATCCTGTAAGTCCTCTGTCGTAATATTTTTTAATTTTTTCCATTTAAAAGCCAAAAGTGCCCTCATAAAGTTCAAATTTAAAAAACATCAAAATTCATTCAGTAGTTATAGCGTAAAAGAGTAACAAACATCCATACATCCATTATTATCAGACAAACTTTCGCGCTTACATATAATATTAGTAAGGATTAAACAAGAAGTGGAAAATTTAATATTCCCAATCAGGTTCAATTTCTAAAGAATAAATTTCAATTAGTTGTAAAAACTCAAGGGTGAGATGAAATTAACGGAATGTTTCCAAGAAGCAATTCCTTTCCTTCTCATGAACTGAATAAATATTAAGTGACACGAGGTGTATGTCATCCGTTTCATTATTTCAATATTATCATGAGACCTAATTATTTTAAGATATTTGCTTATTATACTCTATTGTATATGTTTTAAAGTATACTCGTGTTTATATTAAGGAAAGAAAAAAACATTAACTTCAAGGGATAATAATAAACAAAATTCTAAAATTTAAGTACCTCCCGAATAGTCAAGTGAGCGGGCTGATGATGATGAAGATGAAAAACTCTCGATCACGTCAGCTTTAAAAAAATCGGTTGACTGTAAAGTTGGTTTCTCACATCTCACAAACTTTGGCATTAATAATATTTGTAAAAGAATTAAAATGTTTTCCCGAGAACGCTTAGACTCCTAGAGCATTACCCGTTATTACCTGGAAAAGCATTCAGCCTATCTAGCAACTAGTTGTTAGATAACATCGTTGGCGGTAATTTGTTTCCAAGATTTGCCAATCTAATAATGTGTCTGGTGCAAAGGTATTGAGGTTGAAAACATATTGTGTAAAAGTGCAAAGTCCTCTCAACTCCTCTCAGTGTACATTAACCATCTATTTAGAAGTTTGAAGATTACATAGCCGGTAGCCCTGATTTTACCAAACTTCTTTAAACGGGCTTAAGTTTAACGTTAACGCTAAACCCCGATTCGATATCACTCTCACATTCAATTTTAAAACGGGACAGACAGATCAAAAACGTTGTTCAGCGTTAAACGTCGTTTTAATACATTGATGAAAATTGAAATTGGGCCTAAGACCTTAACTTAAAAGTACTAGTAATTTGCCATACGCGTTTAATGTCTTCTTCTCAAAGCAGGCTTGTCTGTTAACTTTTATGTGCCAGTGTAATCGGTATCCAGGGCCTCATAGTCTTTACTATATTGGTGTATTCAAGAAATCAATACACCAAGATATATAGCACTCTTTTTTTGGGACTTATTGGATATTTTAAGAGGAAACATCAAGGGCTAGATAAATGAAAAATAGGTATTTGTAAAATCTATTGCTGTCCCGCAATGCCCGAACGAGCTAGCTATTAATGTGTGAGAATGTGATTGAGACAACTGTAACTTGAAATGAAAATACCCATTAAAAGTACAAAAAATCAACGATTCGTAGTCCCCTGATTCCTTCTCCAAAACATAACCGACTTAAGTACTTTTTTCATTAACAATTCAAAAAAGGCTTGAACTGTGTTCCTATGTTTTCATTTTTTTTATAATTAAGTCAAATTTGTTTTCTGGATGTTTGAACACAGCGGAAAATCTGGCCATTTTTTATGTTTTTGAACGTCCATATCTATTTTAATAATTAATATATGAAAAAAAAAGAAATCATAGGGACATGCTAATAGTATCCATAAATATTCAGGAAAAAAAATTGTTACTCTACCGGAATTATCCAGGGCAGAAACAGACTACGTTTGTATGCTTTTCCATGCATTGCGTGGCCCTTTTGTTTCCTCTTAAGGTTATAAATGACTTGAAGCTAAACGAAATTCATTAACAAGTGATGTATTGGCGTGCAGCGGGCACAATACCCAACAATAACACTCAACACTCTATTATTGCGACTTTTGGATTACGCAAAGCCGATGGGCTTATATCTTCAGGTTTTCTCGCCATTGTTGTGTCGTTGTTTCTGCAGGTATCAGATCACAGCCTTGTGCGATTTGATCGTTACATTTGATAATTGTGGGGACGCTATTGTCTGACGGCGCTCCTAAAACTCACATGTTACCGCGAATTGACATGTAAATATACTTATTCTAAGTACTAAAACATGTAAATATCTATGATATAAAACAAACCGAAATCTTTTTGTTTTTTATAAATCGCTAAATAGTGAAGAATGTTAGCATTAAATAATTAAATAGCCTTAAAATTGAGGACAATAATCTTAAATACTTAGATAAACAGGAGGAGGTTTAGTACTTAGGCATTTTTTTTTTAGTGTAAAGGGTTTACTTCTAAGATGGTTTGCGGTGGACCAATTGTCGCCAAAAGAAATCGAGAGAACTCCTCGAAACTTATAGGGATGCCGATAACTAGTGATTTCCACGTTTTTTTAAAGACCCCAAGCATATGCTACCATCTGTGACATATTATGCCAAGGTATACCCTGGATCCAAAAGCACTGAACAGAACTCCTCACTCCTCAGTCTATAAAGTTGAACGTTTGGAAATTTTGGCATTGTTTAAAGAACCGCAAGCATATGCCAATATGTCATTCATAATAATCTTCATAATATTATGATCACCACCTTAATTTTAATAATAATATATATGGACGCCCCACACCACGTCGATCTGGTACCGTGCTAAGAACTCGAAGAACTTGTGTTACGGGAACCAGACAACGGGAAGTAATATTAACTTAATAGTTGAAGAACTTAATATTAGGTCTTTACCTATGAAATTGCCGTTCTGCAGTACTGGCCATTTCAAATCAAAATAATTTTTGTTTGGCTAAGAATTCTAATTTCAAATTAATTTTATTTTAAAAACATGGAATTCTTTTTCCAAAAGTAGTCATTTGTTTTTTGTCATTGATGATTTTTCGTCATCATGGATACGTTAAAAATTCGAGTAATTATGGAATATGAGAACCGTCGTGGCAGCAACGCGGCACAAGCGGCACGCAACATCAACGACGTTTACAGAGCTAACACTACAAACCAACGCACCACCTGTTATTAGTTTGCTCGCTTCCGTTCTGGAAATTTCGACCTGAAAAATGAACCTCGCGATCGTCCGAAGACTTTGGTACCTATTAGTTTTATCAAAAAACAGATACCTGCAGAATCGAGCAGTGGGATCCTGTACTAAAGGGTGTACCTATATAACTTTGTTAGTTCAGGAGTTATAGAGCCCTAACATGTAAAATGCACTTACTTGGAAAACTTCGTACAAAATATGTATTATAAATAATAAATAAACACGTAAAGTGTTGGTATTAATAGTACGGAACCCTTCGTGCGCGGGTCCGACTCGCACTAGGTCGGTTTTTGAAAATTTTGTTTCTTTTAGTTTGGAAGTCTGTTTATATTTTTTTTGTTTCCAAATTATTAATAAAATGTATGCATATTTAACAGGATGTTGACTGGTAGGGTCATCGCATATTGGTGTTTATTTATATCCGTTATTTGAATTATTATATTAAATATTAATATTTACTGTTATAGTAATATTGGTTAACGATCTAGTCAGCATACCTAATACCTGCCCAACACGTTTAGCAATTCTATAAAAGCAGACGTACACTATATTAACATCATTATACCGAATACCGAATTATCGACCTACTTAAAATTGATTATGTTAATACTGTGCAAAAATATTGCAAATTATCGCGGACGCAAGATTTTTTTTACGTAAAACTGAAAAATATCTAACATTCTGCAAATTAAAAAAAAAAGTAAAACAAACAAAAATCCAGGCTTAAACAGAGAAGCTCTGCTCGTAGTTACGTAAAGTTAACTCATATTCATATTAATTGATACAAATAATTTAATTGGATAGAAAGCTAATATATTATCGAGTTATTATAACATTAAAATATTAGCAAAATTATGAATACGAAATTTTGAATTTGCTCGACAAAATAATTTTTGCTGTACAATTATGAACATACGGTAGAAATTGTTTATGTATAATTGGTAGGTACATATGAAATTGGCGTTTTGTCGTACTGGCGACTTTTATCTCAAATATATCTTCTTTGGTTAGGAATTCCAATTTCAAATTTATGCCGCTATTTACTCATGCATTTGTGTTTCGAAACTCGTAATTAATTTGTTTTTTCCGCTTTTGATTTTTTCTTTGCGTCACTCTGTTTACAAAATGGGAAACTTGAAATATCGTATTATTTTCGAGTACGAGTTCCCCCGTGGCACCAGTGCTGCAGAAACGGCTGGAAGGATTATTGACATATTGCGGCGATGTCGCAAAAGAAAACACAGTGCGTTTTTGGTTCCAACGTTTTCGTTCTGGATATGTCGACCTGCAGAACAAGCCCCGTGGACGGCCGGAGACTAACTGTTTTAATCCACTTGAAGCAAATTGGGAAGGTGAAAAATCATGAAAGGTGGGTACCTCATGAATTGAGTGCAGCAAACTGACAAACGCGCGTCGACTGCTGCCTTACATTACTCAACCGGCACAATAATTAAGGGATTTTAAATCGAATCATTACCTGTGATGAAAAGTGTATCCTATACGATAATCGGAAACGCTCATCGCAATGGCTGAACCCTGCCGAACCAGACAAAGCCTGCCCGTAGCGAAAATTGACTAAAAAAAGTTACTTGTGAGCGTTTGGTGGACTAGTGCCGGTGTCGTTCACTACAGCTTTCTTAAATCTGGCCAGACGATTACGGCAATGTCTATTGCCAGCAACTGCAAATTATGATGGAAAAGCTAGCTGCTAAACAACCGAGGTTCGCATTCGCTCTAGGCCACTGCTGCTTCAGAACAACGATAGACTACACACTGCACAACAGACGGCTACCAAATTAGAGGAGCTTCAATTGGATTGTCTAAGACATCCGCCGTACTCCTCGGACCTTGGTCCAACAGATAATCATTTTTTTCGAAATTTGGATAACTTCTTGCAAAGAAAAAAATTCAACTCCGATGGGGCAGTCCAAAGCGCCTTCAAAGATTTATTGATTCCTGTCCGAATGGTTCTTTTAGTAAAGGAATCAATTAACTACCTATGAGATGGCAAAAGTGTATAGATAGTAATATGTAATACTTTGATTAAATAAATATATTATGTTTAAAAAAAATCAACTTTATGTTCCTCCTTTACAAAACGCCAATTTCATATGTAATGACCTAATATTATCCTTAGGAGTTGGGAGGGATTATTATGATATATTTTTATTTATGCTATTCTTTTTCATGCAGAACAATCCTAAACCATATTTATGTTATGTATTATAATATTATTTATATTTAATATTCTAATATTGTAAGATTTTAACATTTATTAGACACAAACAATATTATATTAATATCAAAAATGTGTTATTTTTCATCATGACAACCAACACTATGCAGTAACACACATCACATTCGCCTGACCATTTTTGTTGGCAAAATTGCCTTGCGACCTGGAGGGGTATTATGAGGTCTTGTAGCAGTATTACTTTAACATTACTTTTAGATTTCGCGCAAATTAAAAATATCTTTTTATCTATATAAATAGAGATCATGTTTGCTTATATGAAATTCAAAAGTAATGTTAAAGTAATACTGCTACAAGACCTCATAATACCCCTCCTGGCCGAATGGCTATTTAGACAGTAGATTTTTAGTCGTGCAGCAAACATCGTGCGGATTTAGTAACCCTTAACCTTAAGAAATCAGTTGTTCTGTACGCTATGAGCATTTTGCAGTCAAAGAATTATTACATACAGCGCAGACGTAACCTCAGTCACAGGCTCAGTGATACAGAGTGTCCGGTCTATGAATAGCCCGCGGGCAGGGGTCGGGAGCGGTTAATTGGCCGGCCAGTCTCCAGGCCGGTTTGCTCGCTAGTTTCACGGCGTTCCTTTTATTTGCAACATCCACAAGGATGAATATTCTAGTTTGTTTGACGTGGTCAGTCAGAGGATCATTTATTAGATGATAGTTTGCTAAATTTTAAATAAGAATATAAATGGTTTAGTATGGAACATTTTTCACACATAAGGTTTTTTTTTTTAATTCTTTATTTATGGTTTTAAGTTCAAGGTCTATGTTTTCAACGATTTGTTGCTAGCTAGGAAAAGAAGATTAAGTTACATTTTTTGCTTTGTCTGTTTTTAAAAAATATTTATTTTCTTGGATTAAAGTTATTAATTTGAGGCTTAATGTATCATCTGCGTTTTAGTGAAGGCATGAAGGTTATGATGTTTTTGGTACGGTTACGCACACACACAAAGTATTTCCATATTATATAAATACCATAAACATTTAAGCCATGTGAAATCACCAAAATAATTATGTTTTGAGACGAAAATTAGGAGATATACAATCTCGATTTCATCATAATTGTCGGCCATTACACGCATTTGTATGTCAAAGTATGAATATAATAATTTTAGTTGCATGCCTACGGACGTAAGTGGGTTGATGTTAGATAAAAACTAATAAAATAGATGAAAATTAAAACAGAAAAGTGAAAGGCAATGTGATATCTATAGACACAGCGGGGACGGCGGTGGCGGCGCGGCGCAGCGGCGGGCTTCCACGGATTAGCCCGGAAATTGTGAATCCCCACAAAAGCCACCCCAAATGTTTAAGTATAGTGTATCCAGGCAATATTGATCGCACTATTTGGTCAATACATTAACCTACCCGGTTATTAAAAATGGCAGTTAGTTAAAGCCCGATCAGGAATGTAAAAAACCTCCACTGAGGGCATACTTTTTTATTACAACATACGAAAATTCGTCTAAAACCAGGATGTGATTAGTTAAAATCTCAGAAGATTCGACATTAAATATAATAGACAAACTACCGACAAAAACCCTAGAAACCTAATAAACCAGGTAATTTTGAAGCACCGAAAAAAACAATTTGTGCTCTGGAGTTTGTAATTTTTTCGAAACGTTAACAAGATTTACTAAACAAAAAGCTACCTTTATTTTACAATGTTATTTTAAGTAGGCACAGAAAATAAGCTCAAATCTATAAATTGACTAAAATACCCTATTAGGTAACATTGGCATAGGCATTGAATATCACTTACAAAAGGATAAAAGTCCTTTTGTAGCAGTCTTCAATCCTTAAATTCACGGTGACTAATTCTAACAGAACATACAATACAGAAAAAGCTAATTGTGCTTGAGTGTATCTTATTACTTTAATTCAGCCTTACTTTAATAATGTTGTTAACAAAAAAAAACAAACAAACTATTTCACACATATCCTAACTAAACCAATCCATCCGTTATTTTATCAAACATTTGCTGTGGCCGTGGTAGGGCATTGCACTTTTCTAAACGAAGAGTAAAAACCCACAACAGTTGTGGAGCGAACCGGCGAGGGTGTCAAAGGGGGTGAGGAGGAGAGAAGGGGGGTGCACGGTTGAGCGGCTCCGCCACCTGCGCCCGCGCACTATCTCAGTTTTTACCGAAATATCTAAATCCACCGGTCTCTATACTAATGACAAACACATGTGTTTGTATTTGAACTAGAATGAGTAGATGAATCGACGTAGAATTTAAAAGTTCCGCTTTTCAGGTTTTATTTGAAGTAACAGATTACAGAAGGCAATGCATTATGCAAGTGCGCTATCATAGGAAGTAGAAATAGTACTACTATTTTTATAGTAGGTTACAGCAGATACTTTGCATGCTAGATATTAGGTATAGTAGGTTACAGCAGATACTTTGCATGCTAGATATTAGGTATAGTAGGTTACAGCAGATACTTTGCATGCTAGATATTAGGTATAGTAGGTTACAGCAGACGCTTTGCATGCTAGATATTAAGTATAGTATGTTACAGCAGATACTTTGCATGCTAGATATTAGGTATAGTAGGTTACAGCAGACACTTTGCATGATAGATATTAGGTTACAGCAGATACTTTACATAAATGTTGAAAATGTTGATAAAGTCACTATTACCTAATATCTATATTAGGTAATAGTGACTTTATCAACATTTTTTCCAAAATATTTCATCTTCATTTAAGCAGCCTCTATCCTCTGTCAACTAGAAACTCAATCATTGGGGTGGTGCCAAGTTTTTCTCTTTGTTACCTCCACTGACTAATTTATCGCGTGCTAGAACCACAGATTAATAAATAGAACTTAGGAGGCGGCGTCACAAAATGCTACGCGGACCCCGCAACGGGAAACTAGCCTAGCTAGCTCCAAAACAATTAGCCTTTGTTTTTGTGCCAATAAAAGTTCTCGATGACGATAAAATCGAGAAAGGAGAAATTCAACAACTTAATATAGCGATTATAATGATATTAACCTAATTAGTATCGAAATGGAACGTTAAACGCGTACAGGATTTGGATAAAAACGTTCACATTTCGCCCCCGTACAAAACCGGATTTAATATTATCGTATGCACATAATATGTTGAAAATTCACATATTTTAAAGTGAAAGGGCTTAAATGTTTTAATTGTTAACACTTTCCAATTTAATCACTGCATCAATTTTGAAAAAAATGCTGTTATTTTATGCAAAAACTTTTTACATATTCTTTTCTATCTCATTTTATTTTTTCCTTACGTGCGGAAATTTAATCAACTTTGTCACACACAAAATAACACAATATCTCAGTATGATTCTCGACATTTTTGTCAAGAAAAATAATATTTGTATTAATTCATTTATTTTTAATAACACTCTAAGCTCCTTCAAAGGAGTTTAGAGTGTTATACGTTGTTATATAAGTGTTGTATCAATACAAGCTTCAATTAGTTTATAAGAAGTAAGAAATCTTAACATTTAAATTCTTAGCAATTCTATTGGATTTAAGAAATTCACTTTTGGGGTTATATATCGATAATAAACTTATATACTTACATTAAAAATAAATTAAAATTCAGTCTCGAAATACATCAAAATGTGTTAAATCCTATACATTATACATTCATTGACATACAATTTGATATTACATAAAGCAAACTATGTATATATTTAACATAAATGTTAAATATATACATAGTAAAAAGTAAACATTCCGTTAGTAGGTATAATGCAGATCGTTTAAGAGATAAATAATAGTTATATAAAATGAGATGTCGCCCAAAGTTTCGGTTTCGCAACAAGTATCTGTGAAAACATTTTGGTGGGCCAAAAATTCTAGCAACCATAGTATGTAATTGCTGGACCTTTTTGACTGGCATGTAGAAAAAGGTTTGTCCAGACTTATGGAGTATCTATTCAATTACGCTTCTATCTGCATGCATAAAATTATTCAAATCCATACGGTGATTTCTAGTGAAAGACTAACAAACATACATCCACATAGTCCTACTAATACCTATTATAAATGTGAAAGTTTGTGAGGATGTATGGATGTTTGTTACTCTTTCACGCAAAAACTACTGTACGGATTTCGATGAAATTTGGTATGGTAGTAGTTTAGACTGTGGACTAAAACTTAGTTATTTTTTATCCCGAAAAAGTACAGTGTTCCTTTGGAATACTGTATTTATGCGGGCGGAGCCATGGGCAGCAGCTAGTATCATTATAAACTTTCGCAAATATACCATTCCTAAGGAGCAAGATACGATTTTGACAAGTTTTAAGTAAAACGTTTGTAGGCGGTGTTGACGCTAAGTGAGGTCAATGTCCCCTTACGAGAATCTCCCCCCTGCCCCCTCGTACCCCTGTCTCACCCACCGCGCCGCCATCCATGACCTGCGAATTGCGAATATACAGATAATATAGGACAGTCCCCTTACAGGCCATGGTTTATCTTTTTTTATCATTTAAGAGAGAAACAATACTGAAACAAATAATTAATTTTCGTTTAAACAGAACCAACATATCGTGAGGATTTAACGATGAGTAAATAAAATTTAATTCGTTAACTTACTAAGTACTTATTAATTATATTGTATCTTAACAACTAAGAAAATTATAATTTTAGTTAAAGTACCTAAAAGATAAATAAAATTTAGTAAAGTCCCCTTAATACGTCTTACGCTACGAAGGCAAATTCTGGCTCTTTCATAAAAAGGTACTAACTTAAGTATGTATTTAATATTATTGTAATATCATAAAATTGTATTTCTACAAAGTATAATACTAATTAAATAAAAAACAAGCAATAAAAATTAATAAGAACGCTAATAAAATAAGTTAAATAAGTTACCGTAATAATAATCTAGGAGACATGAAAAAGACATCAACGCGTACGATGATCTCCGCACTGAACTTTCAAGTTTATTACAGTTTTGGTTCCGTTGAAATTAAAATTAATTGTTTTAATATTATTAACTAAGATTATATTAGTTAAGACAAAGTATTATATTATATGTTTTGCTTTTATACGATCAGCGAAGCGAGCAAGTTTAGCAAAGCCTTATCTTATATAAACATTCTCTGCTAAGTGTTGAGCAATGTACTTACTTGTAGATGTCTCAATTATTTCTGGTACAATAAAAACGCAATCATTTCCAAATGTACAAAATAGAATGTAGGTTTTTTTTTAACTCTGCAAACCTTATGAGAAATTGTTAAGCTAATGTCCCACATTACAGTAGATTTTCGCCGTGCGGCGGGTTGCTTGACAAATTGCCTTATCATTTTTGTTGACAACATTTTCTAGCGACCTAGCGAAATCATTTACACAGTCGATTATCGCCGTGTAGCGGAATTCGTGTGGCGAAAATCGACCCATGCAATTTTCCCAATCCCCATTACAATTCGCTTAAAATAATTACAATTATTCTAAACCCGTTCAAGTAACAACACTAATACTTAATAGATACAAAACAAATTGTGAAGCTCACGTAAAAATCCTCGTCGACCTTCTTTTGTTTGGCTTATCACCGCGGAATGGAATCGCCTTAATGTCAAGGAATTCAACGTACCTCGCATTCCGCTCTGTGTCTATTACCTGAGTACTTGTAGGTACTGATTTATAATATTACTAAACACTATACAGTACAATTCATTGAGAGCCTGCGTTTCGCCGATTGAGTGAGTTTACCGGAGTCCCTTGGGGGCTGGATTTTGAGGAACAGGAACGCAAGTGCGCAACACCAGACGAGTTACAAGTGTACTTCTCTGATGTTGCGAGTGTATATTATATAATCAGGCAATCTGTCTGCGGGTTTCCTGGTCTATTTTATCTAACCGACGTCCAAAAAAGGAGCCGGTTATACGTTCAGCTGTATTTTTTTTTGTATGTTCGTCGATTACTCCGCTATGTGAGGACCGATTTTCAAAATTCTTTTTTACTGAATAGGGCAAAATTCCAATTTGATCCTTTTGATACCAAAGTGGTGACCTCATGATGGAATCCATGAGGAATCGAGGGTACTCCTCGAAACTTATATGGACACAAATAGTTATTTCGACTTTTTCTGAAGTAACCCAAGCATATGCTACCAAAAAATAAGATTTTGCACCAAGATATACCCTGGATCAAAAAGAACTGAACAGAACTCCTGAGTCCTTATAGATACATGTTTGGGGATTACGGCGTTGTTTAAAGAACTGGAAGCATATGCCATCACGCTTCTTACATCATGTCACTATGTCAATTATAGTAATTATTATCATCACCACTATCATCACATTCTCATAATATAAGCACTTTTCATAGTTATTTACATCAACGCATATATCTTTGAACATTATTCTGCCGTTTGTGGTTTAGGAGCGTAGTTTCGTTGAAGAGTAGTTTCGGAGCCTATTCAATGCAAATAAACAAACATTTCGTTATTATTATATTAGTATATAAGATATGGGTTTAACATAAATCCAGCACCATGTGCTGGAAAATGCCTACCATTATAACTTATCCCAAGCCTGCTATTGGTTTTTCTCTAACCAGCTCTAGGCAGCTAAATATTATTATTCAGATCGATCATGGTGATCATGATAAATGATGACTATAGTAAATAAATATTGATTCACATGATCACCATCGATAACGTTGACTTAAACAAATGACTAGTATTGTGAAAGCTTCGTAGTACCACGATACATACATATTGTGTGATTGGTTTTGACGTAACCCGAACGATTTGGCGAATGTTATTTAATATGTGCTCGTACTTCATTTACATAATTGTCGAACAGAAAGATGTGACTGATGGTAAGAAGCTACATTCTACGCAAGAATTCATGAGTATCTATCTACCTAGTGCACTCTATCAAAACGTATCTTCTAACGGAACCAAACTAGATTGTAGTCACGATCTTATAATCACTACATTTAACACTTATCTATTAGCATGGAGTGTGTTTTCGGAGTAACAAGTATTCTCCTATGCTAGTATGAAAGTATGTTTACCCTTTCACCTGAAAAATGCTGAATTACATAGAATATTTTGTAATATAAATTTTACAGGTAATTTAATTTGTAATATAAATTTATTTAATATTAAAAAAAAAAACGTCAACTGAACGTCAGAGAAACAACAATGTGTCTCGAAATTCTAAAATTATTTCTTAATATTTATTGCGTTATACTTGTATAAATCAATACCAATTACGTTTGGAACACCACAGAAAATTCTATAAGTAATTTTCAAGATTTGCCAACGCCTGGACACCGGCTTATTTTACCGACCGGATTACTATGGAGCAGTGAATGGCTTGGAACGGCCCAAGTTGAGTAAACGGTGTTTCCTACTTACACCCCAAATACACACTGGATGTTTTGTTGGACACCATAACATCGATGTACGCGGTTGGAGTAGTGAATGGACTAGGACGGCCACCATAACTTGCGATCGGAGCTGTCAACGTGAATGACCAACCAAGCCCCATTAGGAGGAGGATAGTATTTTTTAGTAGTTTGCACCCCAAGAGGGCCAATTTGGGTCACAAGTACTATAGTTCAAGGTTTTTTATATTAGTTAAGCAGTTTTTTAATTTTTGTCTATAGTTTATCCTATTATATAAGTTATAATTTATAGTTTATCTTTCTTTTTTTTTTATCTTTCCAACCTATGACTTGCAGCCAAGATGCAGGGACCTCCTCTAATATTTCGACCGTGTCAACAAATTTTTCTTCACATTTCTCGGTCAAACATAACATCGTGAAAACTGTGGAAAATAAAATAAGCGAGGGAGACATTAAGGGTGCAGCGCGGCTCCTGTTTTCCAATGACACGGTCGCCCCCGACTGCCCAGAAACCCTCATCGCCCTGTAAAACAAACATCCATCACAATCAAATCCTTTCACAGTTTCCAATGACGCATTACCACCACTACAAACATCGACAGACAAAGTACGCGGAGCCATCCTGTCCTTTCTTCCGGGTTCAGCTGGCGGCCTCGACGGTCTCACCCCTCAGCATCTGAAGGACCTCACCAGCGGTTGCTGCGGGGAGGCCGGCGAGAAGCTCCTGCATGAACTTACGAATCTGTGCAACCTGATGCTACGTGGAGGAGTCGCATCAGATATCGTAGACATTCTGTATGGAGCTAACCTCTGCGCCTTGAGGAAGAGAGATGGTGGCATTCGTCCGATTGCTGTCGGCTCCATATACCTGCGCCTTACAGCCAAACTAGCATGCAAATCGGTCACTTCCCTCGCGTCATACTTCCAGCCAAAACAGCTCGGTTTTGCCTGCAAAGGGGGTTGTGAGGCCGCCATTCACTCTTTCAGGACAGCTATCCACAATCAAAGCGATGATGTGTTTCTGAAGGTCGATGTCAAAAACGCTTTCAACTCAGTTGACCGAGGCGCCATGTTGGCCCAAATTAAATCTAAAGCACCTGCCATTTTACTATTTATGCTCCAGTGTTACAACGACCCCACCAAACTCATTTACAAAGACCACCTCATCTCATCCAAAGTGGGCTGCCAACAGGGCGACCCTCTAGGTCCAGCAATCTTCAGCCTTACTATACACCCGGTCATCGAGCTTCTAAATTCAAAATTTAATGTTTGGTATTTGGATGATGGGACCCTTGGAAGCGATGCATCCACTGTACTATCCGACTTCCGCACTCTGATCCGCGAGTTCGAAAAAATAGGTCTGCAGCTGAACCTAGGTAAGTGCGAACTTTTTGTGGCAGACAGTTGTGGGGATAGAAACGCGATTATATCCAGCTTTAAAGAAATAGCTGTCACAACTGTCAACTGTCTGTCATTGACAAGGATTCGCTCTTCCTTTTGGGCTCACCTATTTTAGACGAATCTCTCCCGGACTTCATAGATAACAAATTACAAAATTTTAATGAAACTTTAGACCGCCTCCTCCAAATTAACTGTCACATGGCCTTTAGCCTAATCCGTTTTTGCATTTTCGTACCTAAATTGACATATGTCTTACGGTGTTGTCAACTGTGGAAGTTCCCTCAACTTCTCAAACAGTTGGATGATACCATAAGATAAACGCTCTCCACTATTTTGTATACAAATTTCGATGACCGCGCATGGAGTCAGGCAACGCTCCCAGTTAGGTTCGGTGGCCTGGGTGTTCGAAAGCCCTCTGACATATCGCTTCCGGCCTTCTTGTCCTCAGTTCACGCGAACCATAGTCTTATCTCCAAAATACTAGATCACCCATCCTACTCCAATACAGTTCCCTTTCTGGACGAGGCCAAGGACGCCTGGAGCGTAACTAGTGCTTGTAGCGAATTGCCTGATAATACTTTTTCCCAAAGGCTCTGGGACGAGCCACTCTCACGAGACTGGTACGGAATAATCTTCTTAATACGTCCTCCAGTCTTGTGGAGCAGGCTCGCCTCTTAGCTGCGGAGAAGTGGGAGTCGGGCCTTTGGCTACAAGCATTACCATCACCCAATACGGGCACATTGCTGGATCGAACAGCTTTACGGTTAGCCACTTTCCTGCGTCTTGGCACCCCCCACGTCGTCCCCCATCGCTGTGTTTGTGGTGCAAACGTGGACAGCCTCGGACACCACGGGCTGTCCTGTCAACGAAGCGCCGGCCGCATCTCCCGACATCACTGCCTGAACGATCTCATCCGTCGAACTCTTGTCACCGCCGCGGCCGGAGTGCCAGCTGTGCTGGAACCTTCTGGTTTGGCGCGCGACGATGGCAGGAGACCAGACGGTATGACCCTGGTCCCTTGGAGAGTGGGACGGGCTCTTGTATGGGACGCTACTTGCGTCGATACACTTGCTCCGTCCCATGTCCAGGGCACCTCGAGTTCTGCAGGTGCGGCCGCCAATCAGGCGGAAAACCTCAAGCGGCGCAAATATGAGAACATTAGTGGGGATATTTAAACCATTTGGGGTTGAAACCCTAGGTACATGGGGTCTGGGTGCGCCCAAACTTTTCAGAGAAATCTCCAAAAAACTCATTGAGGCCACCCGAGACCCCAGACCTACCTGGCCCAGAGAATAAGTATCGCAATCCAGCGAGGAAACTCTTTGAGTCTTCTAGGTACTCTGCCTATCATATATCAGTATATATATCAGTATATATGATATATATAGTCGTCCCCACGGAAGACCTGGGAGATTTCTTTGTTTTGTAGCATTTTAAGTTTTGGAGTAGTTATTATTTTTTTTAGTACTTACCTACTTTTATAGTTTGTAAATATTTTAAATAGATTTTAGTTAATTTTAGCTTTTAACATTTTATTTACAGCACAGTACATTTTTAAACATACTGTACGTCATCGTCTTACTAATTTAGTAATTTTACAGGCTCTCAATGAGATGTATTTTGTGGATAAAAGTTTATTGATGAAGAGATGATTGACTGATATATCAAGGCAAAGGCCAAGCCCTTAAGGCTAAAAATTTTAAATTTTGCACATGTATTTCTCATATGACGTAGGCGTAGGACGTCTCATATTTTATGAGATGTTAAAGATTGTGTGAAACTTTTTATTCCTTGGACATATTTGCATTATATTTCGTATAAATTGAGTATGGAAAAAAAATGAGTTGCGTATTTCAACGTTTTCTAAAATTAAGCCCCTACGTGGGTAAAATAGGGGATGAAAGTTTAAGACCTAATTTCACGTGGGTGAAGCCGCGGGCAATTAATTAATAAAAATAATTTATTAACGATCATAATAGGATCCGCGCTCCGGTATCCAACTACATATTACGAGTATGTATCTTAGTAACTTTGGTATGAAGGTTTAGGTCATCGTATCTCAAGCGCGACCCTTGGTCGCGTTTGTTTTTTAAGGGGGTCGTAGTCTGTTAAAAAGCAATAAATACAAACTACATATACCTAAAATAATACATAAAAATACCTACATATAATTAGTTTTTCGAACGAATCTTTTTTATCGAACGTCGAAAAAATGCTTCGAAAGTTCGAACCAGTGAAGGCTAATATAAAGTATAGCTGATAAAGATGACGCGCTATGTACATATTATTATAATTTTATAGTGACGGGGTCGCAAGACTATTTACTTAATTTTTGGCTTTTTCGTGGGCCGCGACATAAAAATGGTTGAGAAACGAGGTCTATTATTATTTTATAATATAATATTTACATAACAGACCGATCAGAGTTATTCTTTCCATACGAGTGATCGTTATGTCGGCAGTATAAAGGTGCTGTCAGTGGTAAAATAATACTGAACGGATTGTAACGTTAACTTTTTTACATCCAGCGGGGTAAGCACGAACAATTGACAACGGCGTATTCGTAATGTTATCGAAAGACAATAGTAATAATAATAATAGCTCCCCACACCGATTTCGGTGACGGTGGCCGGTTTCATTAAAACCAGGCCAGCTACGCAGGAGTTATTTTATAGTGCCTAAGTGTGTGCACAGTACACAAGAGAACTCTCTCTTCCTTTTACTCTCGTAACCTAGTGGGACGGACACAACTGGCGAGAGATCAGGCGCAGGTCCGACTTTTTAAATGCCCATCCGACGCATGGATCATCTTTCTTGTGGCACACAATCAGCCGGCATTGTCTTAACCAAACTTGGAAACGAAATTTTTTGTTGTCCCAATGCGGGAATTGAACCCACGATCTCCTAGTTGAGAGCTCTAAACCACTGGGCCATGGAACATTATAAAATGACAACAGTATGAAAATCATGACAGCGCTTAAACAATTTTTATTCTTACGAATATTCCGTTGTGAATTATTCGAGCTTACCCCACTAGCTTAAAAAAGAGTTCTTTTCATGCCAAAAGCATCTGTAACGTTTAACTCTTTGTATCCAGCGGGACTCGAAGATGCCGACAGAACTTCCGTTACACTCGATAAGCGTGAGATTTTGAGTATTAATAGCTACTGACGAGAAACGGGTTTGGTGCTTCCGCTGAGATTACAGTTCCCGTGCGACTTACCCACTTACTTATCAGACGATCGGATTAACCGTCCAGAGTCGAATCGGGCTTAATACCAAAATAATAAATGTCGAAGCAATCATGAAGAAACAAAGAAAAATATGCATTATAATTGCATTTATATTTTCGTAGACGGAAAATACTTTCTTATATGTATAATAACATTAGTTTAAGCCATTTTATTACACCTAAATAGTAGAAATACAAAGTTATCTTTCTCATTTACCTATCTTCCAATTACTTCTAGTTATCCTTGCGCAAGATTCTCTGCTCTGCCGACCTTAGCGTTCATTCTCTACTAGTTATATTGTTGCTCTTCATAAAGAGATTCAACGAGGCATTATCGTGCTCAAATGAGGTTATAATTGTGATAACGCCTCCAAAATAATATATAATTATAATTCTGTTACAATTTTGAATATTTAATTAGGAGGCGACGGCGGTATGTATACTATAGCTGTCTCGAAGACGAAGTATTAAACATTTTGTTAACCCGAAGGCCGGCCTAAGTCTAATCCTCGCCTATTAAATTGAGCCCCAGCAGCTGGGATGTTAGCGATGATGATGATGAATTATTTACTTTTTCCAGGACGCTGCAGTATGTATTCCATATCGACTCTCTCGACGACGACGTCGGGGTCCGCCATGTTGTCTGCGCCGGAGCGGCGGGTGCGCGTGGTGCGACTGCTGCGCCCGCGCAGAGCGGCCCCGGCTTTCGGCTTCTCCCTGCGCGGCGGCAAGGAGTACGCCACTGGCTTCTTCATATCCAAAGTTGAATTGAACTCTGAGGCGCATCTGCAAGGGTTGAAAGTGAGTCTTGTTTCAAATTATATTTTAGTAGCATTAATTATCTTTTGTAGTAAGCAAAGAGTACCTATATTTACTATTTAGAATTTGTTCTTTCAACCAATCACCAGGCAATTCAAGCTAAGTATTTGCACCCAGTCTTATTCTTCGATGCATGAAGAATTTCTTGTCCGAAGATCAAATGATTAGTGATCCAAGAAATGTTTCTTCAAGGCTGATGCATGAAGAAAGAAATTCTTCATGCATCAGCTGATATTTGCACCGGATATCTTGCCGGTCGTGTCAGGTGTCAGACCGTACTCCTCAGGGCAATGTATCATAACAAGAATATAAGAGCATTATATACTTAACTTCTGGTTACATATTAGAATTATCTCTACAATGAACAAAACACAATATTACCCACTTGATTTGTAACAATAATCATGAAACTTAACAAGTTTTTGTTTCCAGAAATTAACAAATATTATGAACTTCATACGAATGCATAGTGTAGAGTAAGTGCTAAGAATAGTTTTTCACAGTCACAAAAATAAACAAAGTCGTAACAAAGTGATTGGTGACTCTTAATAAGTCGTTAATGGTTACGCAACGTTTGCCCCATTATATAATAACCAAGATGATCATTTTAATGTGGGAGTTATTTAATTGTCATTTGACACCCAAATGACCAAACTGTTACGACAATTTAATTTTCAATTTAATTTTTTCTTAGAATGTTATAAAAAAAATTATATCCGCCATCTAAAGAATACATACATGCAATTATATCAAGGAAAAAAATAAGTGTAGTTTTATATTTCTTTGACTTGAATAATAATCTATACGTTGTTTCGTTCGAAAGTTGGATGATGTAAAATAGAAATCTGATAAAAGTAATGGAGTGTATATTCATAAAACTATGATGAATAATCAAAGAGAAACAATAAAAATGAATTGGTAGTTTTGTAATAGTTATGATAGTGTTTCGGTACTTTGGTACCTAATATTGCATAACAAAGAAGGCAATGCAGTTTTGTGTGATTATTGTGTTCAATTGCTTTATTTTTACAAGGACTACAAGCGATTGTGTATTATTTCATTGTTTCTCTTTCACGTGTGGCTAGTTGGATAATTTGGGTTCCGTACTACTTATATAAAGTTTTGTTTCTCGTATGCAGCGTATTTCTTAACGTAGATAAAACACGTGGGTTGAAAATTGTTCTACATTAATATAGGTAATTGCTTATCGGTTAAATAATAATGAATATTGTTTAATTATAAAATTACTAGGTAAACTGTATATAAGTTGCTGAATATGAAAATGAATGAATAGGAAAAATTCTACATGTTGCCCATACTTCGAGAAATATCGGTTGTCTGTAAAGTCGGTTTACTGACGATAGTTGAACGTGACAACGTCATAAGAAAATACTGATGGATCGCTCACTCAAATAGGAGAGAGACAGATTCCGCGCTCTCGCTTGCACTTCAAGCCTTAAATGGAACGCCTCAGAGCGAGGTAACGCCGCATGAGTCATGATTTTTCGTGCGTGCAGCCGGCTCCATCGAATTATAAGACGTTATCACGTTAAATGGAAAATAACTGGAACCTTTGTGTAAAATCTAACCTTTTTTCTTACAAATAATTTCTCTCATGATTACCATAATTTTGTACAGAACATAAATCGGATATTATGTAGAGTTCAATGGCACATTTAATTGTACTTGGAAAACGTTGGCAGGTGGAACTTTTTCTTCACTATCGTTTCTTTCGTGTTGAAATTGCCGCTCTCCATCACGGTCACGTAATCGAAGTACCAATTTCGTTTGGTACTTCGATTTGTTTCATTCAGGAATTAGGTGCAAACCTTATGCAAGTGATGAGGGTTATCTACGATATTATTAGGTAATAGGGATGTTGACTACATCTAAACTATTTAGTGTCATTAATATACTCTTATATATTGAGGCGTTACTACTGGGTAAATGTTAAAAAAAATGCATGTGTAGTTTAGTAATTACATACATCTAAAGAGTATAAAGAGTTTAAATTTTTTCTTGCTAAATTAGTAAACAAAACCTACATCATAAGTTTACTTACATCATATAGGTACAAAAACATGCATTCTTTTGAGAAGTTACTCATATTTAAGAGTACTATTCAATTATGCAATAAAAAAATTTGTCATGTAGCCTATTTATGTCTTCTTAAAAGCCTGGTCTATTGTTCGTTATGTGCTACTTCTGCTGTGCGAGTAATGTTTCCATAAGTTATTACTTGTTGGTATATCACATAGAGGTGAAATATTAGATCATTACATATGAAATTGGCGTTTTGTAAAGGAGTAACATAAAGTGGTTTATTTTTTAAACATAATATATTATTTAATCAAAGTATATACCATTGCTATTTATGCACTTTTGCCTTCTCATACGTAGTTCATTGATTCCTTTACTACAAAAACCATTTTAGGACAATAAAATCTTGGACAGGACAGGAATCGATAAAATCTTTGAAAGCGCTTTGGACTGCCCCATCGGAGTTGAATATTTCCCTTACAAGAATTTATCCAAATTTAAAAAAAAATGGGAATCTGTTGTCAATTCAAAGTCCGGAGAGTACGGTGGATGTCTTAGACATTCCAATTGAAGCTCCTCTAATTTGGTAGCCGTCTGTTGTGCAGTGTGTGGTCTAGCGTTGTCCTGAAGCAACAGTAGCGAGCGAATGACTAATCTCGGTTGTTTAGCAGCTAGCTTTTCCATCATGATTTGCAGTTGCTGACAATAGACATCTGCCGTAAACTTCAGGCCAGATTTAAGAAAGCTGTAGTGAACGACATCGGCATTAGTCAACCAAACGCTCACAAGTAACTTTTTTGAGTAAATTTTCGCTTGGAGCAGACTTTGGCTGGTTCGTCAGGATTCAGCCATTGCGATGAGCGCTTCCGATTATCATACAGGATCCATTTTTTATCACAGGTAATTTTATTTAAAATCCCTTCATTATTGTGCCGGTTGAGTAATGTAAGGCAGCAGTCTACGCGCATTTGTCGTTTTCCTGCACTCAATTCATGAGGTACGAAACCTAGTACAAGTACAGTAAAGGTTTACAGTACCACCTTTCAAGCTTTTTCACCTTCCCAATTTGCTTCAAGTGGATTAAAACAGTTTTATCACTAACACCGCAGCCTGCAGCTAACTCGGACGTAGTTTGCGATGGATCCACTTCCAAAATAGCCTTCAGTTCTTCATTATCAACTTTGGTCTCCGGCGATCCACGGGGCTTGTTCTGCAGGACGAAATTTCCAGAACGAAAGCGTTGGAACCAAAAACGCACTGTGTTTTCTTTTGCGACATCGCCGCCATACACATCACTTATCCTTCGAGCCATTTCTCCAGCACTGTTGCCACGGTAGAACTCGTACTCGAAAAAAAAAAAAAAAACAAAAGAGAAAAAAACAAATGATTTATGGTTTTCGAAACAAATGCATGAGTAAATAGCGGTATAAGTTTGAAATTGGAATTCCTAACCAAAGAAGATATATTTGAGATCAAAGTGGCCAGTACGACAAAAGGCCAATTTCATATGTAAGGACCTAAAATAATAGTTAATCTTCCGCTTAAGATTTATGTTTATCAACTAAGTAAACATAGTTTTATAAAAACCTAACCAAGACAATGTCAGGACATGACGTCTAAGGAGGGTTCCATAACAATATTCTGTAAGGCGCAATAGATTTTTAAAGTCTATCCGCAATCTATAAGTGTACTGAATTTAATAAATTTAACAGAAGTTAGCAGGGGCGGACATATAGACGGACAGACGGATGGACAGACCAAAATATATGGGTTACTTGTATATATTTTTTATGTTATATAATGTTATATATTTTTTGGTTCCGTAGTACTAACTACGGAACCAAAAAATATATCTCTAAATATATCTTTATTGACAAAAATCCAGAAATACTATATAGGTTCCAAGTCGATTTATAGAATGCAGAACTAAAATTATTATATGTACAGCTTGGCAAAAAAGAGTATGGTGCTGTGACAGCAGGAACTAAAAATATTTTCGATTCTATCATCTTTTATCTTTGATAGATTGGAATGATATATATTATATTATATTTATTTATTAAATTATTATACACTTAAATTAAATATGTCATCCCACTATATTCCGGATATAAGATGATACAGTCGAAAATGTTTTAGTCCTGCTGTCACCGCGTCATACTCTTTTCTGCCAAGCTGTATTTTGCTCACGACGAACACACTCTCACTTGAT
Source organism: Phengaris alcon alcon (assembly GCA_037179445.1). Lineage (NCBI taxonomy): Eukaryota > Metazoa > Arthropoda > Insecta > Lepidoptera > Lycaenidae > Phengaris > Phengaris alcon. The sequence continues at coordinate 459,886 of JAYRCH010000235.1, forward strand.
TACGCACTATGTTTAGTTAACACAAGAATGAGCACATTATTGTGCAAATATCTAGTAGTTTTCGCACAATTACTTCCTTAACAAAGACGTTACGAAGGCGTCGCTTATATCCGGTGGTCTTTTACTTAATATCATATTTTGGGACGTTTGTGCTTTATAATGATGTGAATTTTGCTGTAAGTTAATTAACTTTGTGTTGCCGGTAGGTACAAAAACGTGAGTGTGTTTTTGCTCACATCCGATCCTATTAAAGTTTTTGTCCTCCCCGAGCAGATCTTCATTATTACCCCGTGCACATTGTAACTCGTATTCTACTTGAACAAATGTTTTAATATTAGCCGCTTTCCTTGGAAGTAACTGGTTATTGTTCACTTGCTAGCACCGATTATACTTACTAATGGAATACCATTACAATACATATGTATTGTGAATAGCAAAAATCTGTAAAGACGCAATTTCATATCGCCGCAATCCGACGTGACTGAAAAAGGATTTGCTGAAGGGTATAAAATTTCGTTCGAATTCTTGTTTTAATAGTAATTTAATTAATAGATTAATTTTAATTTTAATTTAGAATATAAATGAATACATTAACTACACTAGTAAATGAGCGATTTTGATGAAAGGCACATATATAGATTAGACCACGGTTCCCACGGGATGTCCTTTTGCGCGCATGAAGTCGCGACAACACCTCGTGTAAGACAAGCAGCGCCTCTTGAGAGCATGAGCCAAGAACAGTTGGGAGACAATGTCGGTTAAATACTTTCTAGCGTTATCACGCTCGTGAGTCTGTCGACAATATCAATTGCGCAGGAGTTGCTAAGTTGTATGAAATTTGGTATGGTAGTAGTTTATTTTCAGGATTAAAACATAGGCTACTTTTTATCCCGGAAAAGTATAGTGTTCCCGCGGGATACTCGATAGTATATTTACGCGGTTGGAGCCGCGGGAAACAGCTAGTAATATTATAAATGTGAAAGTTTGTGTTGATGGATGGATGTTTGTTACTCTTTCACGCAAAAACTAGTGAACGGATTTTGATGAAATTTAGGAATGGTAGTAGCTTGTACTCTGGATTAAAACATAGGCTACTTTTAATCCCGAAAAGGTACAGTTTTCCCGTGGGATACTTCATTTACGCGGGCGGAGCCGCGGGCATAAACTAGTATTCAATATTTTACTAGTGTTTAAAATTATGGCTTAAAACACACGTCGACATTCATATTTCTTTCTCTTGTCTTCTTCTCCGCTGAACTAAACTTTATAGCATTAGACACTCATTTTGGTCTAGATTGTAATTACTGTAATTAGTGTTGAACAAAACTAACATTTACTTACAATTTAAACATTAAGTGACTTAAAAAGAGAGGAGGAAGTAGAACTGAACATGAACCATTATATTCTTATTCAACATCCGCCATTATTTTATTACAATTTGGAGACTATGTTCAACTCAACATAACTAAATTGTGATAACATTTAGAACAGTCGCACGATAAAAAACAGCACGCATCGTAAACAATGGGTGATATATTCATTATTCAGTCGGTCATAATTATAATTATTTGCATTTATAATTCTGCACTATTTTCTAGCACGAAAAACCGAAATGCTTCCGAAAAAAGATGGTACGGCCGCATGAAGACTTGCCGCTAAAAGGCCGCTAAAATATTTTTTTACACTTATACATATCTGTCGCAACATAAACACAACTCGTAACAGTTTTGGTGTTATTCGTTTTATTACTAATATATCTATTACAAGATGTTGCGCGCGACTTCGTGCGCGCAAAGAGAAATCCCGCGGGAATCGGAACAATTTGCTTCAATACAATGTATTCTATGTCGTACCCCGTGTCTGTGCCAAATTTCATCAAAATCAGTTAAGTAGTTCCTCTTATTATATGAGTATAGATATCTAGTAAGTATATCTATGAAGTATACGAAGTACTTGTTTCAGACTCAGAGATACAGATAGCGAAAATATATTTAATAATTTTATACTATGCACATATTTGAGATTTTTCTCTTTTTTTGATCTCGAACCCGAGACCTCCGCTTATGCGCCGACGCGTTAACCACTGATTCACGGAGTCACTATGTGTGTAGTCTCTTATATTTAAATCCATGATTTCGTCTAAGTTTCTTTACTTTACTCCATAAACACAGGGGTTTTGACATCGGAAACCATTATACTTTTTACATATCGTCATTTAAATTCAGTGATTCGATAAGATTTCAGTATTTTAATTGATATTTTAGTGATTTTTAATCTTCTTATGTCATTGTTAATCAACCATAATAACTGACTGTTTATCTTGTGTTATAACTTATAACCAAAAAACCTTACGTGTGCAGGCTGATGGAGGTTACCTCACCTCTACATTTCCCTCATCGCGCATCGCCAGCAGTTAATGACAGTTATTATTATTCACCAACAAACAAGTTTTTGTACACGTTGTATAACTTATTGGAAAAGCTCTAGCATTTGTTAAAACAACATACTGTGTTGCGTGAATGGTTTATAAGTTATCTGAGAAATATGGGAAGAGTGATCGCGAAATTGACATTGATGTCTGTTTAATTGTTTATATTAAGCTTTTAACTTCTACTTAATAAAAGATTCAAAAGTTAAAACACTTACAGTTTTTAATAAATTTCTAGAGCATATTAAACATAACTATTTAATGATAAATTTACTAAATGGTGTAGTCGGGCTTATCGCTAATTAGGATTTTTAGTAGAGGTAGTTGCGTAAATATTGCGGTATTCTAAAATACTTGGACCTCGACGATTTTATGTTAGACATCGACGTCGACAACTTGCGAATATTTGAACAGCTGCTGCATACAGAGAATTATTATGCGAAATACCTGACAATGTCATACAACTCAACACGAAATAAATTAAGAGATTGATCAAATGACATTTTAACAAGACAATTTAGTATCATCCACACTTAGTACTTCAATTTAGCTTCTTAATACTTAGAATGAAGATAAATAACCTTTTTAAATTTCGCGTCCGGAGAAAAGTTGTAACGAGTGAAGAGTGACCATTTAAATGACAAAAGGGATATGACGCCGTGTAGTCTGGCGGTGCTGGCAACAGAGGTGCTAATAACGAAACTTTCAATGAAAGTTGTCTCATATTATGTAGGGCAAAAGGCGTACCGCCCGGCTTCTTAGTACTTAGCAAAGAAAGTGTACGCACGCTGCGTAGCGTCGCGTCGCATTACGCATTCGTCACACCTCGCTCAGCGAAGAGGTTGACGTGACATTGCGAATGACTTCACTCATTCAACAAAGCCATGTCCACAACACTAGATTTATTACTTTCTGCTATGCTTATCATACGCTCTAACAATAAGACACGAGCGTGCTCGGCCGCGTGCGACTTTTTTTTATGGATGTTGCACATACATTTATGCTTTAGGGCTTAATAAAGTTTAAACTTTAAAGATCAACGCCTGAAATTTAATAATCATCATACATAAATACAGCTTTATAGTTAGTAATATATTTATCTACTTATTTCTCCCTCGCAGGAGGTAATAAGGGCCGAATTCCTAAACTATTGCGGCTGCTCGGCCTCGAAAGCCGTCGCGGTGAGTTTCTATTGGAATAACAGAAACATTTGTCATTTTCAGGTTGGTGATCAAGTGATAAGTGTCAACGGGTATCGAGTGGACGACGCAATACACGCCGAGCTGGTTCACTACATCGCCAGCCAGTCCAGGCTCAAAATCAAAGTTAGGCGTAAGTATCTTTAGTTACCTAATTTACTTTTCTATACAAATTAATAGAATTGAAGTAGGTATCTGTTTGTAATTTATAATTAACAGCTTTGCACTAAATGCATAATAATATGATAGTATATATATTATTATATACGTATTACTGTACCTACATCAAAAAACAATTTTTAAAATTTTTGTCTGTCTGTCTGCCTATCTGTTCGCTTGTTCCGGCTAATCTCAAAACGGCTGGACCAATTTTGACCGGCCTTTCACTGGCAAATAGCTGATGTTATAAGGAGTAACTTAGGCTACTTTTATCTTCCGTTCATCCTTTTAAAAAACATGTTTCCATTTATAGTTCCACGCAAACGAAGTTGCGGGCACCAGCTAGTTGATAAATATAATATTGACAATCGACGGACATTGTAACGTTTAAGGAAGATAAAACCCCATCTTTTGTCGTAAAATGAAACGAAACTCAATGATTAAGGCAAATGTTTTTCATGAACCACAAAAGTTTTAAGAAAATTAAAGCAACACCACACATATAGATTTTCATCATGACGATATGAATATTCATAATGATTCGACTTAACGTCAAATACGTGTGGTATATCGTTAGGCGTAGTAATTATTGCGAGCCTTATGTTGTTGTGTCCCTTAGGATAACCTCGTAATGTGGTCCTCATTACGAGCTCATTAGCTTTCGTAAATACCTACTTGAGCAATACAACTATATTACATTGAATCCTAAACTACTTAGATGGTGCCCGTAACATAGTTCGTGTAAAACGAAAACTATGACCACCTTCTGATCCCCTTAGGGATTATATTTCAAATAAAATGCGTCTTTTCGCTCCAGTTACCTACTATCGTATGCGCGGTATATAACGCAATTTCATCAACGGTTTGAGCTTCGTGCTCATGTTCGTCAGAATAGTTTTCTGATCTTTAAACTTATGAGAATATATTATTTGAAATTAGTTATCGTATTATTTTATCTTAACGCATAACTTTTATTTTTTTCAGATGTGGGCATGATTCCTGTTAAAGAGTAAGTTTTGCGTCATGATATTTATCGTTAATACTAATTAAGAAACATAATAAATTGAAGGTCGTAAGGTTTAATGTGTGCTAATGAATATATTATATGATATTTAATTATGAAAAATAATTTATACTGTAAAGTGATTACAAATTGTTAAATCGAGTAATTAAAATTAAATCTTATAAAAGGCAAGATCACCTGTTTATATCCATTCCACTACAATGAGTTGAACAACTGCTCACTAATTACTATTCAAGTTGTTTGTTAATGGCGCGACTAATTGTTACAGAAAAGAGCACGAGTCCCTCTCATGGCAGTTCACATCAGAGCGAGCGTCGCTCACCTCGGAGGTGTCATCGTCCCCCACACTCTGCCATACTACAGAGCACTTGACAGATCTTCGCCTCTCCATACTAGTGCCGCCGCGAGCGAAACTTGGATGCGGGTTTGTTTGTATTTTTAACCGACTTCCAAAAAAAGGAGGCGGTTATATGTTCGGCTGTATATATATATTTTCTTTGTATGTTCAACGATAATTCCGCCGTCTGTGAACCGATTTTCAAAATTCTTATGACGACTTCAAAATTATGAAGATTGAGTAGAGAAATGGTTAAAATTTTAGCCGAATTTAAAATGGGAATTATTTAGGAAATAAGTTTTATTTCATACTTTTTTGTGAATTTTTACTTTGGATGTCGGGTTTTCATTTTTGTTTATAAAATAATGATTTTTCTCTTTTTAGTTATATTTTTTAAATTATTATCTATTATTAACACATTTTAAGAAAGTTATAAATACAAAAAAGCATCGGCTATTCTCACTCTCTCGGCAAAACAAACTCAAGCGTTATTTTATGCCAGTTTTCTGAGAGGCCGTGGTATTTCCCCAAATAAGCATTACCGATCTGTGAACCTACTAAACAATTACCAGTGATAATATTGATATTTAGATACAATATTATTAAATAAATATTATTATCTATTGTAATAGTCGACGGAAAAAATGTAGCAGTAAGAATTAAATAAATATATTATAGTGATGATGATGATCACGAATGTAATTTTAGCAATAGCAAAATTTCAAAGACATTGATATCGGTGCACAAAACTCTGATGAGTAGTGAGTGCCTAATACCTATGCCATCATAATAATATGTTGGTGTTTCTTGTGAAGATGGTGGTGATGATGATGATGATTACTGTAAGTGGTATAATGGCATATGCTTGCAGTTCTTTAAACAACGCCGGAATCCCCAAACATTTATCTATAAGGACTCAGGAGTTCTGTTCGGTAGTTTTGGATCCAGGGTATAGCTTGGTACAAAAGCTTACCTTTTGGTAGCACATGCTTAGAATACTTCAGAAAAAGTAGATGTCACTATATGTGTCCATATAAATTTCGAAGAGTTCCCTCGATTTATCATGGATCCCCTCATCAGGTCTCCACTTTGGTGACTAAGGGACAAATTTCGAATTACAGCTTTTACAACACCAAACCAATTTTGCAAATAGGTTCATATACGGCAAATTAATGACTAATGTGTATTTCTTCAAGGATCTGCAAAGGCCCCGACTGGAAGCCGGGGATATTCGTGCAGTTCATCCGGGAGGGAGGAATAGCACGCGAGGCTGGCCTCAGGCCCGGAGATCAGATCTTGTCGTGTAATGGCCTCGACTTTGGGAACATATCGTTTAATGATGTAAGTATATGGCCGGCTTGCTATATCGCAATCAATACTTCTATGCCCCGGATGAAAAACGCATTAAAATCTAAGCGATGAAAAATCTAAGTGCAGTACATAGACGACAAACTTGTCCGTCATCCGTGGCACATCCAGGTCAAATTCAGTTCCTCCATAATAATATGTCTGTAGTTTTATTATCCGTAACATTACTCTTGAATTACATTATATATTCATGAAAAAATTGCATTAAAATCCATTGCGTAGTTTAATCAATCTACTACCTATAATATACTAAGATGGAATTTAGCGATTGCTTCGTTTCGTAATATATAAAGAAGTAGGCTCATAATATTAAAGATTAATACTTTTAATCTTATTTGCAATTTAAGACTAAGTGCATTTATTGGTAAGAAATTACTGACTTTGTTTTTAAATCGTTGTAAAGTAGCGTGATTAGTTAGATTAGCATTCCTATTACAAAATGTGATAAAATTAGTAACATTACATAGAACGTTGATTTGCTGTACACGATAAAAATGTAATAAGGGTACTTTCGTTTAAAAGTGTGAAGGCGTAAGGCTAGAAATCTTTGTATTGTCTTATTATCTAGATAATATTACGAAATATCAGATGCCAAGTGTTATCAAAATATCGTATTAATATAATCTCTCCAATTCTATAAAACTACACTTATCAAATGACTCAACTGTTAGATATTGTATCAATGTAAACAATAATGTTATCTTTATTGATAAATGAATAAATATTAACCTCTAATTAACTATTGTATACTAACTATTAACCTCTACGTTAATAATTGCACTCATTGCATTCTTACGTTTATAACACATTATTTTTCCTACTAACTACTATTATAAACGTGAAAGTTTGTGAGAATGGATGTTTGTTACTCTTTCACGCAAAAACTGCTGAACGGATTTTAATGAAATTTGGTGGTAGTAGTAAGCTCATAGGCTACTTTTTATCCCCAAAAAGTACAGTGTTGTTTTGCGTTGTGTGTGTGTTAAGGGGATACTGTATTATGCGGGCAGAGCCGCGGGCGAAGGCTATATAGTTTAAAGTATACAGTAAACAGCAATCAAAGTAAGCTGCAAGAGCTATTATTCTTGTTTTTTGACGTGATAACGTCTTATAATTCGATGGAGCGGGCTGCACGCACGAAAAAACATGACTCATGCGTTACCTGTTACTGTTACCAGCGTTACTTGTTACCGCGCCTTAGGTATGTGAGCGGTGGGACGGACAGGCGGGGGCGCTTGATGTTATTACTCAGTTCGGCGCCGGACTTCGCGGCGGCAACACGCCTACCTAAGGCGCGGCCAATTAGTTCCGCGCGCACTATAAACATGACGTTGTCACATTCAACTATCATCAGTAAACCGACTTTACAGACAACCGATTTTTTTAATAATGCAGCATCATTGTCATTTTTCACTGAATTTCTTTCAACTCATACGCATTAGGCCTACGCTCACGCCCATTTCTTATAACTGTAGTATGGTCCAGTTATATTTGAAACAATCCTGATTCCTGACTTCTTCAACCTTAGCCGTCTTTACGTTGGCTGTTTCTGCGAGCTCAAGACTCGTCTACTTTAAACTCGTTTTTCTTTTCCCAGGCAATAGCAGCGATGAAGGTGAGCGGGCGGCTGGAGCTGGTGATCCGAGAGGGGGCGGGCACCGAGCTGGTGTCTCCGGAGAGCTCGGGCTACAACAGCTCCGCGTCATCAGCTGCGGGTGAGCGCAGCCCAGCGCCGACTGTACAGGGGATTCCCCTGGCGCCGCCCGCCGCGCTCAGGCGTCGACTAGCTAGCGTCGCCGAGGAGGCCGCTGATAGAGCTGATAGGTAATGACTAATGAATAAAGAAATAAACGTAGATACTCAAGGGCAGATATTGAGTATAATTACTATAACTAGAGATCGCCCTGTGGTCGACATTCGCCCATAATAATTATATACACACCCCCTTACTAATAAAAATATTTACACAACGGATAAGTTAAACAACGTTGCTGTCTTTGTCTGTCAAGTGACTTCTCCAACGTATTAGACAAAGACAGCATCCTTGTTTAACTTATCCGTTGTGTAAATATTTTTATTAGTTAGGGGGCTAATATGTCAGGATTTTAAACGTTCTTTTGTCTCTTAGATAGAAAAGAAATGCAAATATTTCGTTGTGACACATTGATAAACGTCATTGTGTAACAAAATTGTACTTATCATCTTGCTTATGGGATATTTCACGAGTGCCTAAGTCGCACGATTTCAGCCGCTCTGCGAAAATCGACCGTGTAAATGCCAATTCGGCGAGGTCGCAAGGGACTAAAGCAGCTTGCCCTAACTTTTGTAGCATTTACACGGGTAACTAGCCGCACGATTTCTGCATCACGGGGAAAATCCACCGTGTAAATGCCAATTCGGTGAGGCCGGGAGTGACTAAAAGGAGCAAGCCCCAAAGTTGGGTATTATTCGACTTTCGCCGCACAGCGCCCGCCAGTGTGGCCAGGTTTAGCAAAATCCTGCGATTTTAGCAGAATCAGAATACAATTTTAGAGTTTTGTAGATTGTATCGCAGATCTGAAAAATAAGCAGTTTTTAGTTGTATCTTATAAAATCTCCAGATTTAGAAGACAAATTTGTTTTCAATTCAATTATTTAGAACTAATTCTTGCCTTTATAAATTGTACGTTAATAATATACATTCTTTGCCATTTTACAATATTATATATAATTTGATAGCGCGATGTAGCCGAAATTACTTAGAACTCATTCAAATTTTGACGTTCTAAACATGACATTAAATAAATTCAAATTTAAATGACAAAGAAGTTTTTTTACAATTTATCATTTGACAATTCACGCTTCACGCTCACATTTAACACGCTGTATAGCAAAGTCTGACGCGTCACTGCGCTCGAGTAACACGCGTCGACGCGCGTCGACTGCTACTCCATAAAAACGCAGACGTTCGGATACGCACGCCGACGCGCGACGTCGAGACTTTGTTTCGACATGCCTCGTCTATAGTTATGTAATAAAGAGAAAAGATTTGTTAGATTGTATGTTGGTTTATATTGAACAAGTGGATTGATCAAAACTAGTGGATTGATTTTTATGAAATGATTTGCGCAGATATGGAATAGAACACGCGGCTACTTTTTATCAGGTGAAAATGTACCCTGTGGGATTTAGTTTTGCGCGCACGAATGGCAACATCTAGTCTTTAGTATAAAAGTATAGGTATAGTTCTATGCTTAAAGCATATTAATTTATATTTTTCCATTATATACGGTAATACGGTAGCACTCGACGTCGCGCGTCGGCGTGCGTTTTCGTCTGCGTCTTTGTGGAGTGGTAGTCGACGCGCATCGACGCGTTTTACTCGGGCGCAGTGACGCTCTTTGACTATACAGCGTGTTAAATGTTTTGTGCTGTCAATGTTTTGTCACAATACATTTTTCAGAATTATTAAGAAAGCGAGAAAAAAAAACAAAAATTATTTCTTAAAATTAATAGTACGGTACCCGCGAGATTTGTGCGCCAGTGTGAGCTAAACCTGTCACCTTTCTTCAAAAATGTAAAATGATAAATAGTACAAACTTAATCTTTATCGTTTATATTTGAATTTATTTGTCTCATGTTTAGAATGTCAAAATTTTGATGAGTTCTACGTAATTGTCATTTTCATTTTTCGCAAACTGAGCGTTTGACCAGTGTGACCAGAATAAATTAAATCGACCATTCTGCAATTCACATATCCGCGTTCTGCTAAAATTTACCAAAAAACTTTTAAATAGCTTTTTCGAGATTCAAAACATACACCAAGGCAGAGAATGCCAAATGTACATGAGGTTTGTTTTAAAAACATTTTTTTATATTGTCTTCTGGAGATTTTTAAAAACTGCTAATTTTTCAGAACTGGATATAATATACAAAATTATTATAGCTAAATTAAACACTGCTTTTTGTTGCAGATTGACGATAAATCGAATAAAACGCCGAACATGGGACAATTTGGACTTTAATTGGAAACGCGACGATGTTCACAACTTCGATACACCATCTGATATAGAGCCAGACTATGACAGCCCCAGTATACCCAATAACCCTCACACTTACGAAAATAAGGCAAATATGAATATCAAACCTAAGGCGGATTATGATAATACGAATAAGGGCTTAAATAGGACCATAATAAACTTGACCGAGGACGGAGCGACGATCCAATGTAGCTACGATAACATTAATTCAAACTACAATAGGGCGAATCATAATTTGCCAAACCGAACGAATCAAAGAGAAGAAGAGAAAAAATCTATTTTCGTTGAAATTCATCACATGGACTCGAATTCCTACTCAAAGACACACTGTAGCTATCCACCGCCACCAAAAAAAGAAATTGCGTGTGATAACACAAGTGTGACTAGTTCTAATACATTATCGAGTGCCATTGCAGAGGAAATACAAAAAAGAAAATTAGTAAGTATACAACAAAGGATTTTTTCTCGTTAGAGAAATGCATAGTTTTATATCCACAATGTTTAAGATGAACAAAAAAATCAAATAATCACCCATAATTGTGCACAAAACCCGTTTTCCTTTTTATGTTTCTTATTATTTGTGTATAATCAATCAGTGTCGATTTTAAATGTTTGTGCAGAATAAGAAAACACCTGTACAAAACGAAGAGACCACAGTGACAAGCAAAAAACCTAACATAACAAAAACATTGGACACCGACCAAAAAAAACATCACGATGCCTTGATGGACGAGTTCAAGAAAGTCCATAGAAAAATGTTTTTAAACCAAGAACCTGGCGAAGCTACGAAATTTAACGCGAGGGAAAATAATGCCAACACACCGGTAAGTGATAACATAACATTTTTTTTATTTAACAACAATATTTTTAAAGTAACGACTAACGCAGCCTTTATATTTACTACCCGTACCCTTGTATCCTATTTTATAACCCGAAAAACACTGATTAATTATTATTTATGAGATCGGAGACCTTGCCAAATTTTCATTTAATGTTAACGCATGTTTACTTACTTACTTACAATACTTAATAATTCACCTATGCAAATAAATAAAATTGAAGTATCTGTTTGTAATTTAAAATTATCAGCTTTTCACTAAATACATATAAAACTATATACGGTACGTACTTAGGTACAATAAAAAAACATTTTTTTTAATATTAGTCTGTCTGTCTGTCTGTTTGTTCCGACTAATCTCTGAAACGGCTTGACCGATTTTCACGGGAATTTCGCTGGCAGATAGCTGATGGTATAAGGTCTAACATAGGCTACTTTATCTTAGGGTTCCGTTTCCGTTAGTTCTATGCAAACGATGTTGCGAGCACCAGCTAGTATATTTTTAAGTTTGAACTTACAATAATTAATACTCTGAATAAGTGCAAACATACTTTAGGTATATCCAGCAGTGTTATAAACTTCGCCAATGTTTTATAAAATATCACACCGAGACCGACGATCCTCACGGAAACTAACTAAAAAGCTAAACTAAAAAAACTTAGGTATTTATTAATATTGTCACCAATACTGCCTACATTCTACAATTTTGATTACGTCTTGACCGGATAAATATTACAGCCTCACAGAAAACCGGCGTGAAATAACGTTTGCGTTGTATTTCGCGAGTGAGTGAGGTTATCGGAGGCCCAATGGCGGTTGGGGATGATAAGTAGGTAACCTATTCCTGGTCTATTTCATAAGAAAAAAAAAGTAACTAATCCTACCTAAATAAGCACAAATGCTCTGAATCCTCTTCTTAGCAAATATTTGCACGTAGACAAACGTGTGATCAACCGAATATATTTTGTATTCGGCCATTTTCTGCCAAAAAATGGATATTCGGCCATATTTTCGTTTTCGGATATAAACCAACCGAAGCTCAACCAAGCCGAATATTTTATAATTATAATAACTTAGCATTACTGAAAATAGTATAAGGAATAATACGCTTTTCGTTATGTTAATGAGAGATCTCATTTACTAATCAGTATTAAAAAAAACTATATTTCAATATACAGGGGAAATATCTTTCATTAATATTTCATTTATATATCTTCAACTTTTTATGTTTAAATCGTTTTCTTTTTCGGCCAAAAATGAGACTAAGCCCGAGGCTTCGTTTTCGTTATCGGCTGAAAATCGGTTTTCTGTCGGATACTTTTTTTTTATTACTATCGAAGGCAGGTCAACACCGAGCCCTGACGTCATGCCACCCAAGTGGATATATTGTGACTCTGTCGGATACTACTAAAATTATCATTTGCTCCTTGCATTTGTGCATTTTATTATTTAAGTACTTCCTCAGTTCAAAACTGCAATTTTAAACAGAAATCAATGTTATTCGTCATAAGTTTTGAACCATCTTTTTGTTAATAGTGGGTACCCACCATTAAGTATACTATACTTAAGTGGTAGGAATAGTTAGTATTTGGCCAGCACTGCCCTTGATGAATATGACACCTGATAATTATGTATCTAGCACTTATGATTCATGCATACTAAAACGAACACTCTTAAGCTAAAATGTTGATCGCCATGGTATTTAGGTAATTGACCATAATTTTAAACAACTTTGATAGCCTAGCACTTCGCGTTCTGAATAGGGATGTCGCCTAGTGTCGAATTATCGAATATCACATTTTTAAAATTAGATTTTAAGATTGTCGAATAGAGACACAATAATTCTAAAGGAAATAGTTATATAGGTTGACGCGATTAAAAATTATAAGAAAATATATTGCCCATCTCTTTCTCGCGAAACGATTTGTTACGTCACAAGCTGCTAGCGCCATACACTTTTTATAATGACAAACTCGTGACGTCACATACCGATATATCTCTCTTTCTAATTGTAAATTGAAATTTTTAGTATCTACGTATTTTTAAGATATACAAAAATAGGTTATAGATTGTTTATTAACATGTTGTCTATCATCGAATAGACGAAAATATTTTTTTAGGCAACATTATACTACTATTCTTATAAGTGTCGTAACATACAAAATTTTGGCCTACGTTTGTTTATTGTTGACTTTCAAATATTTTATACGTAACAAGGTACACATTGCCAACAATAAAAATATCTCTTCACGCGAGAAAATCTTATTAATTGACTTATAATTAAAATACTTTGCAAAATTAGAACAGCTACGTCGAGGTAATTACGTAACTGCTAGCATTAGAGCGTTCAAAACTAGTCGTATTATAGCAAGCGTTACTGCATGTTATGCCACTCGCACAACACGGCCTTTGATCACTCGAAACGAATGAACAAGGCTATTAATAATGACAACGAATGATATCTATATTGATTTGTCACACGTCTATCGCAAAATCAGCTACAATTTACTAGCAATTACAAACAACAATGTAAGTAACCGATATTTTATTGCACGTAGGTTTAAAGTAGATAACCTAAATGTAAGCAGTCGAGACGTTGCCTAGTGATACATCGTTTGGATTGCGATTGAGAAGGTGCAGGTTCCATTCCGGGTGGTGAAATGTACTTATTAGATTTTAGCCTAGTACCAGTACGAGTACATTGAAGACGCTCAAGCGGTGTTTAAAAACATTATGAGAAAAGCTGCATGTCTGAGAAGACTCCGAAGGTCCATGAAGTCGGCTAACACACAGTAGGCTAGCTTAGTGGACTCGAAGGAAAGGCCCGAGCCTCAGCAGTCGAGATATAAAGCAGAAGTCCTTGATGACGATCGTCCAGAAATACCTCATGTGTTATACGAATTACTAAAGAGCATTTAAGGTTTAGCTGTTTAAAGATATATACCTAGATGGCTCACTATAGAAAAATCTGCTCACTGATGTGTGAATATGATCTGATTTGTAGTAAGTGTAGTTTCTTTTGTATTATGTAGTATGTAGTTTGTATTATGTTTTGTATTTTGTATTATGTAGTTTCTTTCATTTACATCAAATATAACTTAATTAGATAGATGCGGCTACTGTTGCATCCGGTATCCGAATTGATCCGATAATGATCATCTCAGAGATTCTCAGTCTTTTAGATTTTTTTTTAATATGTCGGTATAGTATTAAAGCATCACTTGGCCATCAAGTGTCAAGTTAACAATACCCTACTTGGCAGTCGGGTAAAAAGGCGAGAAAAGTTTGTTTATGTTTTCAACATCGTTAGTCTAAATAGAGGTAGTCAAGTCTAAAGTCAAGTCAAGTCTAGTCAAAGTCCAAATAAATCGTCAATGCAGTGAATGATTCAAGTCAATCGGATCAGTAAATTGGTTGACTCTTTACTGAAACTTCTTAGGGAGTTTTGGAGAGAACACAAATAGCACACTTTTTGAAGTTGTACCACTTGTGCACGTTAACGAATATTTAATGGTTGATATTCTACCAATATTGCACACCGAAATAACACAAATTTATGGAAGAAATACAAATTCACACATTTACATCCCCGCCAAAACTCGTCTTTTAGAGTTCCTGAGGAATATTTAATAACGTTTTTATTTTTCTTTTTTATACAATATACCCACAGTTTGCGAAATATATTTGTTTCCACTACGTAACCCTAGTCATTCTCTACTTAATATTCATGTGACGTCGGATACAGACTAAATTCTGGTGTACAGTTCGCAAATTCAAATTAATTGAAAATATAGAATAAGTAATCTATTATATTATATAAAACAACATTTATGTAATAAAATTCTTAAAGTAATACCGTTAAATGAGTACCTAATATATTTGCATTGAAATAAGCAATAACGAGGCGCTATTAAATGTATTTTAAAGAGGCATTATAGAATACGTGTAACTGTTTTATAATTCTTCGATTTGCAAAACAACCTCCGATTGTCATTACAGTGTAAAAAGCATCCGGACAACTATTCATTAAAAAGATGTTACTTGTTACTAACAGACTTCCTAAGAAGCAAAGAGGAAACTCAATACAAAATGAACAGACCTATGTTGACACACCAAATGTTTGAAGGAAATGAAACCATTTTGGAACAGTTTTGAGGGGATTAGATAAAAATTGATAAGGTTTTCTCGTATTTAGGTACTTATATAAACGGCAAGCTAATTGGGATTTTTTTTCACAGAAATCAAGATTTTATGAAAGCCTTTATTTTGTATAAGATATTGTCGTATATAATATTGAGGTTGATCAATTCTTATGATGAATTCATATTTGTTATAAAAATCAGTCATTGGAAATAAAAGCATTTTGTATTGATTGGTCACGTAAACGTAACGGCGCGGGCGTTGCTTTGAAAGTAGTTTGCGGTGCAAGTTTCGTCGATTTTGTTTTATCCGTCGGTCTGGTTTGTTGACCAATTGATCCGTTTAGTGGTACAGTGATTTTACATGATTACACCTCGCACTGATAAGCCCGCGCTGCCTCAGTCGCCTTCCACATCCGCACACGATGCGCTTCGCTGCCCGCCTGCCTGTACGTAGCGCGCCTGTACTCGCTCGAACGCCGGTGACACTACACGAACCGCGCTACGAAATATCGCGATTTTCCGCACATTAAAAATAATCGTCGACCTTCACACGTGTTTGCACTGTAATTCCGTTTGCATTGTAAACCTAGTGCATTAAGATCGAATACTAAAGTATTATTATATTATTATGTACTCTAACAAATAGTTTCTCAAAACTTTCCGGCAAGATGAAGAAGAATCCAAAATCCCAGCCCCTGTTCACCATCCAATGTTATGAAGTAAGTCATGTGTTTATTTTATTTACATATTCATGTATGTATGTAAATATAATGTTAATATTATTCTTAGATTACTTTGCGTCATATTTTAATTACATACACATAATACCTTGTAAAATACACAATATATTACTTACTTTAGGAACATGATATCTACGGATTTGTGTGTTTGAAAGCGGCTCTAGGCTAGTAGATAAATAGGATTTATCAGCTAAGTAGCTTACCTGAAGCTCTACAAATTGTATTTAGGGGAAGCGAAAAGGATTTTTTATTTTTACTCGAATTTTTCTGTCCAGAAAATTTGTCGTTTTAGTATGTCATATCCTATACCTCAACAAAATAGGATTTAACGACTTACAGGATCTGCGAGGAGAGGGATGAGATGCCTGTCCACCTTCTCCTTGACTGTCCAGCATTTCAAAAGAACAGAAAAAGGTACCTTGGAGAGCACGAATACTCTGCCGCAGAGGAAACCGCAGCACCAACTCCAGCCATATCGTTCAGTTTATGAGCAACGGCTGGGCTGGGAACAATATAGTATAGATCACCATAGCCAAACCAGACCATAGCCAAAAAATAATTATACATACAGTGTTCAATACTACGTAGAGACTGGGGATCTTCCCAGTAGGGAGACCGTCTTAATGCCACAAGTCGTAACAGAATAAAACCACAGACTTAATGCACAATGGAATAAACCCGTCTATTTAACTTATCGAGCCGAATTTGACTATCTAAGTACACACTTGAATGCGATAAGGAACGTCAAGTTAAATACTTTATGCTGGGTATTGGCAAAATAAATACAAAACATTTTTTGCTGTTTCCCTAAATATTTGGTACTTTACATATATAAGTAATAGCCGAGTTGCGTAAATTAAATTTACGATAATATACACGTAGAGCGCCATTCGAAACTTTTCTATAAACCGTACTTTACGTAATATTATGAAATGTGTTTGAATATACCAAGGTATATTCAAACACATTTCATAATTCATTTCACATTCAAAGTATTGTGGCTATAAGACAACTACTTAATTTTACTTCCTTACTAGTTTTTAGGGTTCCGTACTCACTAGTTTTTAGGGTAAAAACTCTGTTACTAAAACTCCGCCGTCCGTCCGTATGTCTGTCACCAGGCTGTATCAGGAACTGTGATAGCTAGATAGTTAAAATTTTCACAAATGACGTTTTTCTGTTGCCGCTATAACAACAGATACTAAAAACAGAATAAAATAAATATTTAAGTGGGGCCCCCATGCAACAAACGTGTTTATTTTGCCGTTTTGTACGAAACCATTCGTGCGCGAGTCCGACTCGCACTTGGCCGGTTTTTTTTAATGAAACGTATTTTAGGTAGCTATTGGTTGTAAGATAAAGCAGGTATTGTATTAACATTAATGCACAATAGGTTATATAGAATAAAATATAAAACGTGCTGTAATGAGGGTATCACATAGTAGAATAATACTTCAACAAGCCCATTTTAGGAAATCTTCTCAGTTCTCATTATAGAGACAACTACGAAACTCTACATTGAACTACACGCACTTGGTCGCTCATCTATTTATTAACATAATATTATGTCAGTCTCACACACATTACACAATTAATAATATATAATTTATATTTAAAATACAAAAAAATCGTTATCTAAGTTGTAATTGCCTATTATTATAATTCTGTATCGTATCTGTAGTACCTACATCTGTACTTTATTGTAGAGATCATACAAAACTACTCTACATGAATGCCTGTCAACTGGCAGTGGCCATGTATTTTCTTTTAACTTTAGTCTTTAATACTGTGCTGCTATAACCTCAGGTAACATACCTGTTTAGTATAAGACTTCATTCTGGGAAACATAGCGTCCGATAACATGCGATCGATAAACAAGATAGGTACCGACCCGCGTCGAAAAAACAATGTCTGCTTTGGCGTATCGTTTTCAGTATAGCATAAAATAACACTTTCATATTGTCTTCATATCACAGTCCACGGAATTATATTTTTCTCTGTAGCTGTTTATTGTTTAAGTATGTAATAACTAATAACCATGGCTCCGTTCTTCGGTACATATGTACCGCGTCTAACATTTGACGTCATTTACCTGTTAATCGCCTATCTAAGGCGCGCTCCTCCTGCTCATGTTTTTTCGAAACATTACACAGAAAACACGAAACAAAAACATTTGTTTTCATACACAAGCTGTCTCCAGCTATAGAAAATGTTTTTGATTGAAACAAAACATTTTGTGTGGACAAGATCATGAGTTCCGATGAGAAAGACGTACGAAATCGCAGTTTTAGCGATATCAGATGTAGAATCTAGGAGAAAACACAGGGGATCTAAAAAGGCCACTTCAGGTGTTTCATACTCATTTTTTTTTTAAACTCATAATATTATGTGCGCCATTTTACGCATTTCTATTGAAAACTGTCAAAATTGATGTTTTCTAATATGATGAAATCAGATGAATCATGTAGCCATTTCACGATTTTTATATGGAAAAAATATATGAAACACAATATGAAACAACGAAAGTGGCCTTTTTAGACCCCCAGATTTCGAGATAGGCCATATTTACTGACCCGTAATTTTACTAAATTGTAAATATTGTAAATATTTATCAGGATTAACGAATAGAAGAACGATTTGGAATTGATAAATAATTTCTTCCATATTTCTATGTTTAATGGTCATGTGAGTGGTGCTTATAAGAAATGAAACATTCCTTCCCCTCTCTACCCGCGCGGGGAATGTTTTCCGTCCTTCTCGGATGACAAAAACATTGTGTATTCCTAAGCAAATGTGTATAGCCACGCCCCAATGTTTCGATGTTTTGTGTAACGTTTCGAAAAAAAAACACAAAAGGAGACGCGCCTTTACACCTTGTGTCATAAGATACCTAATATTAGGTCTTTACCTATGAAATTGCCGTTTTGTATGAAAAAATTTAAACGATTTTTTTCCATGTATTTTTTATTTGTATTAATCGAAGTAATCACCCATGCAATCAATGCATCTTTGCCAACGCAGTGGCAGTTTATTGATGCCCTTCTTAAAGAAATCAGCTGGACGGGAGGTAACAAATTCTTCAAAGGCATTTTGTACTGCCTCTCGGGTATTGAATTTTTTTCCCGCCAAGAAGTTATCCAAATTCTGGAAAAAGTAGTAGTCTGTAGGCGCAAGGTCTGGTGAGTAGGGCAGATGACGGAGAGCTTCCAACCCCAGTTCTTGCAACTTGGAGACCGTCTGCTGTGCAGTATGAGGTCGGGCGTTGTCGTGCAGGAGCAGCGGAGACGAGCGATTGACCAATGCTGGTTGGAGATGTTCCAGCTTCTCCATCATTGTGTTCAGTTCTTCACAGTACACATATGTAGTAATGCTCCGTTTGGTAAGAAGCTGTGATGAATCACACCGGCGCTAGACCACCAAACAGTGATCATCACTTTTCTAGGGGTAAGTTTTCGTTTAGGGCATTGTTCAGGTGCTGAACCAGGATCCAACCAACTTGCTGAGCGCTTGCAGTTATCAAACAGAATCCATTTTTCAGGTAACAATGCGGTTCAAAATTCCTTCATTTGTGTGTCTGTTGAGCAGTGCAAGGCACGTCTCGACGCGTACTTCGCGCTGGCGATCATTGAGTTCGTGGGGCACCCATTTTTTCAAGCTTTTTTACCTTGCCAATTTGACGCAAATGGACCAATATTGTTTTGACGCTAACATCAAAAGCTGCTGCTAATTCAGCCGTAGATTGTGTATCATCAGCTTCCACAATCGCCTTTAATTCGACATTGTCGACCAAAGTCTTCGGACGACCGCGAGGTTCATTTTTCAGGTCGAAATTTCCAGAACGGAAGCGAGCAAACCAATAACAGGTGGTGTGTTGGTTTGTAGTGTTAGCTCCGTAAACGTCGCGTCGTTGATGTTGCGTGCCTCTTGTGCCGCGTTACTGCCACGACGGTACTCATATTCCATAATTACTCGAATTTTTTACGTATCCATGATGACAAAAAAGATCGAAATGCGATGAAAATATAACACTAGTAATCAATAAACAAATGACTACTTTTGGAAAAAGAATTCCATGTTTTTCAAATAAAATTAATTTGAAATTAGAATTCTTAGCCAAACAAAAATTATTTTGATTTGAAATGGCCAGTACTGCAGAACGGCAATTTCATAGGTAAAGACCTATTATATTAGTAAATGCGTTTTAGTTTTGTCCTATATCTTATGTCATGAGTGATGTAACAAAAGTTCAATGTAAATCGAGTTCAGCTTTAATAACTTAAGCCTGTTGGTTTTTCTATTTATTTTTAGTATTTTTTAATCCAATTAGTTATTTGCTATTGATATTTTTTAGGTATTAGAAAAAATTATATTGCATAATAGCATACCTACAATAGCGCCCAACACAGCGATGACTAAAGATTATATGTGAGGGAAATTCCCAGTAGATAATATTAATCAGTTTTCCTCCAGTACCTAATTTGTATTTTGTCTTCAATTTTTCTATTGCCTGTGTAACTTTGTATTTTTCAGTAAGTATACTTTTTCACTAGGTAGGTAGGTAGGGTTATACTAGCCTACTATAATATTTTTGAATGAAGAACTTTCTGGCCAAACGAGAGCGAAGCCAACATCGTTATCGTTAATTACAATGACGATCTTCGCAATTAGGTAATAAAAAAATATGGGATTGACATAACGTTCGCTAAATGACATAGCGCGAGATACGTATATTAGAGATACATCCTTACTAATATATATAATATTATAAATGTGAAAGCGTGGATGTTTGTTACGCTTTCACGCAAAATATAATGAACGGATTTCGATGAAATTAGGTATGGTAGTAGTTTAGACTCTGGATTAAAACATAGGCTACTTTTTATCCCAAAAAAGTAGTGTTCCCTAGGGATACTATAGTTACGCGGGCGGAGCCGCGAGCAACAGCTAGTATAGAATATTTTAGGGTTCCGTAGTAACTACAAGGAACCATTGTAGTTTCGCACAGTCCGTCCGCCTGTCCTCTCGTGATCACTTCGGTAATTGTGAATAATAAGAAAATAAGAATAATAAATAGACGAAATTTTGGATTTTTGGATTGGATAGATTGCATATAGACTTTACTTTTGGCATCATAAAATAATTATAATTTTGGGATTTTTTTCAAGAAAGTATCAAAAATTCTTATTAACCGTTTTTATACCACTTTTTTTTGGCGTTTTTACGCCACCAGATGACGCTTTGTGTGGGTTGGGTCTGCCCCCTAACGGCACAAAAAATATCAAACACCCTCATTTGAAGAGACCGATGGCGCGTTGATAGTTACGGAATCCTCGGTCCTCCTTAGACTATTGTCCAGACATGCTTTTGGTTAGGTTAGGTTATTAATTTCTAACTTCGTCATCGTAATTAACGATGGTATTTTGGCTATAGGGCCTGTACCTACGTCCTACACGTGTGCCTACACCCGTTATTCGTAATTCTAAATTAGTGAATTCTTGCTAGGCTTAGGCTCTGTTGTAGTAAGTTATTAGTAATAAGTTATACGTAACTAGATAATAGAGGAATGAGGATTGATAGTAGAGAATATAATTACAACACATTGACTAACGGTCGAATACAGAAACGATGGTTAAATTAAGTGACGCTCAAGTCACATGCTTGCACGCATGCATCCTTGTCATTTCGGATAGCAGAGACAGCGACAGCCAGTGTTTAAGATTATTAGGAGGGCTCTTAATTCTTAATTTTAATTAGCGTTTCAGTATTTAGACTACTAAGAATTGAAATATGAACTGAAAAATAACCATTAAGCAGTCGAAAATAAAAATATTTATTTTATTCGCGGTTTATTTTTGTTTGAAACCATCCCACAAGAGAACAACGGTTGCATAAACTAGCAAAAAGCGGTATAGTCTAAAATGTAAATAAATCGCGGCAATTTGTCTTAAAATATTTTTATTTACATAAGTAAACATAAGAAATCAATAATAAATTAATATAGTCAATAGTTTCGAAAAGCCAATGCATTGTAACAAAATCGTGCTCTAATTACTAATGTCATAAGAACGCTACTAATATTTAATATCTTAATGCATTCAGATCGATGACGTTGTTATCTATGTAGTAGATATTTATTTAAGTCTAGATATCTTAATTTATAGGCTTCTTTTAATTCCAGGACCGCCAAGTCAACACAAATATTCGTAAGGAAAGTCTCATAACGACGGAATTTACGAACCGAAAAACAACCCCAGAGAAATGTGATCTCGACCACAAGCCACCACCTCCTCCTCCAGTAAGTAATTTATCATAATAAACAACGGCGAACTGAACAAAAACAAAGTTCAGTTAACTAAGTAGAATAAACTAAAATAATTATTATCAGATCGCTAAATTACAAAGTATTAAAAATTATTATTTAGTTTTTTACTTCCATGTTGCAGATGCCAATTGAAAATGGACATTGTAATGTAAATGGGTCAATAAATCTAAATAGAGACTTGTATGATACAGATGGGCCAATGAAAATTCCTAATATGAGGAAGGTGGCGACTCTCACTCGAATACCAACTCCTGACTATAGTAACAAAACTGACACTCTTACAGATAAAAACAATACAAAAGCTTCTAATGCAGAAGTAGATTCATTAGAGTCGTATAAATTAAAAAACCCTTCGAGCGTCGAACCGAAACCGCCTTCGAATTATTTTGTTAAAGCTCCTAACGGTACTGAAACTATGAAGAAACATGTTCGGCCGGTATCCGTCACCATCGGGCAGTACGTAAATAATATCGGAGGAAGAAAAGAACCGGCCAAACTTGAATTTCTGAACGGAGACAAGAAGGGATGCCATCAGATTCCAGAAAATGAACCTATATCGAGTAGATTGCATTCTGAATTGGCTCTTACACTGTCTCGATCCAATCTACGTAAAAAGACTGAAGCTTTAGTAAGTGTTTAAATATCAGATAGCTAGTCATTTGATATTTTGCTTTGAACTATTATTACTAATTTAATCTTTTACAGGATCATGCTTTATATAAATTAGAGAGAGTAAACTTGAGCAACGACAACTTTTACGCTCGATATGGAAATAATATACTACCATTACCGCCATCTATATCTATTCCCAAAGTTTCTAAACTAAAACACTGATCAGCTTTTCGATGATTAATTCCTCTAATTACTCCTAATACAATAGAAGATACCTACAATATTACTTATTCCATAAAGTGTATCATAAATAATTAACTATAACGTAAGGAATGGAAACCTATTCTGGCAAGCTCTATTAAATTTATAATATCTACATTGATGTCTTTTAACTAATTCGGTTTGGCGCGGTTTTGTATAAACAATAGCCTTAGAACTTATTTTATATATACCTACCTAGGTAAAGAATCACTACTAAATAATATAACCTTGTAAAGTCTAACAATCGCAACTTATATATATACTATATTATATATTCACATGGTGATGGTAGACATAAATTAATTAAGTCTGGCACAGTCAATTTTTTCCGAATTAAATTAAATGCCTATTCTGCACCACGCAAATGTATCATCTTTAAAAAAACAAAATTTTACTTTTTAGGTGTTGAATAATTTTCCTTTTTTCAGGGTGATGGTGGTCGGTAGTTTCAGTAAGGACCTATTATAAATGGTAAAAATTATAATATCATATAACTAGTCCAAATATTAAGGGGTCCGTATGTCCAAACCTAATGAAGAGGTACGTACTCCGTAGGTACGTTGTCTGCATGATATTTCTGAGAAGCCTAGAGAAGAGCAGCCAATTATAGAACTAATCTTTTATTTTAACGACGAAGAAAATATTTAAGTATATAGAAGGCACGACTGCGTAGGTACTTATATTGATATGACTTATTATGTGGAAAAGTTGAAAACACTGTGGTTAAATTTTGGACTAAACTGTGAATAAACAGTTAATATAAATCTTATAGTTTTCAAGTGATGATGATTGACATTTGAATAAGTATAAAATTCTTTGTTGTGTGATAGTATTTAAAAATTGCCTTAAAGTAGGAACGCCTAGCTCTGTATAAAATGAAAAAATAATCTTAGTATAATTTATGAACCAAAGTTCTTATTAGGTATATCTTTAAACTCTTACGAGGTAAATTTAATTATAGTATACTGGGTGACTCCATTTCGAGAGAAACTGCTCTGTTTTCTATAAAAAATAAATTGTATAATATACAAAAGCATTTGTGTCAAAGCTCAATTATTTGAAAGTTGGAAAATCTTAAAAACATAAGGAATCTAGATCACTACGCAGTTAACAGGGCGCCGCCTCACGCGCCGCGAGCCGTTGTCCGCTCCAATCCCGCGCAAAATCATAGAGGTCAATAGGGTAAAAATTATTTGCAATTTCATTTTTTTTATAATTTGTCTGAAATACTTTTTTGAATGATTAAATTAGTAAATAATGATTTTAAAATTAGTAGTGCGAAGTTGTAAAACAAAACATTTTCACCAAGTTAGAAAAAAATAAAAGAAGTAAATAAGTACTTCATGTACCTAATACATCCTGTCTCTCGAAACGGAATAAAAAATCACCCGGTATATTACCTAATATATTGTTATAGGTAATGTTATTAAGTATATTTATCCAGTAATAACTGCTTAATCTGAGTGAGTCGGTATGCTTATTATTATGTCTTGCTTGTATTTCATATCTACTGTATATAATGAATGTGCGAAGCCTAAGTCAAATTAAATAAATTTAAGTGTATACATTACTTTTGTGTTTCTATATTTTACCTTTAGTTTAGGTAACGTTTAGGTAAACGTAGGTAACCTACTAGGGAAAAGAAATCTGCACAATGAGTAGGGGATAGAGATGTGCAAAGTGAATGCTGGGGGCGGGCAAATAAGGAAAAACCTCGGCATTTTTGGGCATTTTTATTCCCGAATCAATTGCCAATCACGTAAATAAATAAATCTTCAAAATACGTGATACAAATAGGGTTGCCAGATAGAAACTTGCCAAATCCGGGACAATTCTAGTTTCTAGGACAACGGTGTCGGGTCGTGGTCATAGTAAAAAGTATCTTATTTTTTTTATTTTCAAAGGATTTATATTTGTATTTGAAAAGGAAAATGCCATTTATTTTTAAGTACATACTTTTATTAGATATGTATCTACGTACTTAGTAGGTAATTAACGCCAGTTATAATTTTAAGATGCAGCTTAGACTTAAAACTTTGGTAGTAAAGCAACACGTTAAATATGAATAAAATTGAGCACTTAGCTTGTCAATAAATTTAAAATTGGGTAGAAAATTAAAACTATATTATAAATTAAATCGTAATAAACTGAAAAAAAAATTCGACTGTACGAGTAAAGGAATTATTCCTCGTAGGTACACTTTCCTCGTAGATCTATACACTTTTTAAAAAAGTTCGCCTTTTTCCTTATATTATGTCATTACATATAAAATTGGCGTTTTGTAAAGAAGGAACATAAAGTAGTTTTTTATTAAACATAATATATTTATTTAATTAAAGTATATACCATTGCTATCTATGCACTTTTGCCATCTCATAGGTAGTTCATTGATTCCTTTACTAAAAAAACCATTCGGACAGCAATCAATAAAATCTTTGAAGGCGCTTTGGACTCGGATCGGAGTCGGATTTTGGATCGGAGTTGAATTTTTTCCCTTGCAAGAAGTTATCCAAATGTCGAAAAAAATGGTAATCTGTTGGAGCAAGGTCCGGGGAGTACGGTGGATGACATTCCAATTGAAGCTCCTCTAATTTGACTGGTTCGCCAGGGTTCAGCCATTGCGATGAGCGTTTCCGATTATCGTACAGGATCCACTTTTCATCACAGGTAATGATTCGATTTAAAATCCCTTCATTATTGTGCCGGTTGAATAATGTAACACATTACTCAACCGCAGAGTCACAAAACACAGCAGTCGACGCGCATTTGTCATTTTTCAGCACTCAATTCATGAGGTACCCACCTTTTAAGCTTTTTCACCTTTCGCATTTGCTTCAAGAGGATTAAAAGAGTTTTATCACTAACACCGCAGCCTGCAGCTAACTCGGACGTAGTTTGCGATCGATCCGCTTCCACAATAGCCTTCAATTCTTCATTATCAACTTTGGTCTCCGGCCGTCCACGGGGCTTGTTCTGCAGGTCGAAATTTCCAGAACGAAAACGTTGGAACCAAAAACGCACTGTGTCTTCTTTTGCGACATCGCCGCCATACACATCACTAATCCTTCGAGACATTTTTGCAGCACTGGTGCCACGGTGGCACTCGTACTCGAAAATAATACGATATTTCAAGTTTTCCATTTTATAAACAGAGTGACGCAAAGAAAAAACCAAAAGAGGAAAAAACAAATGATTTACGGTATTCGAAACACAAATGCATGAATAAATAGCGGTATAAATTTGAAATTGAAATTCCTAACCAAAGAAGATATATTTGAGATCAAAGTGGCCAGTACGACAAAACGCCAATTTCATCAAGCAAAGCAACAGCAAAGCAGAAAAGCGATAGGAATGAGAAGTTAAATTTTGTCACTCGAATTTAAAAAGAAAATGAATTAGCAATTGTTTTTTAAATAATGTAACATTAAAATAAAATGGATTCAGACAAGACAAAAAAAAATGTTTCTATTTATTTAAAAAAAAGAAAATAAAAATTATCTCCTTAAATATTTTAAGTAAATATCTCATTTCTAAATTTTTTGAACGCTTATGCGTAGGTACGCGTACGGCAACTACGGTACAATTATTTTTGTGCGTTGCCGGCTCGACCGGCAGTGAATTTGTTAATTATACTTTTGTTTACACAACTGTACCCAAAAGTGTATCTATTAGGAAATGCTACATTGGTTTTTAAAAAGTGGATCTATAATAAATAAAGGTGAACGTTTTTCAAAACTGTATCTATTAAAAATAGCATTTCAAATAAATCGTGTACTTTAAAACACCGCTGATGTTATAATTTCATATTTAAAACAATTTATATATTTTTCGAAAAAGGCCATCATATGTAATATCGAAACGCAATATTGTCACTTTACATCAAATTATAAACCATTCCAAAAAATAACAACTTAAAATATGTTAAACATTTTGGCATTTAAAAATAAGTTTAATCAATTTAGATTTTTATAGAAAAGAAGTAAGTTTTTTTATAATTTTCGAAACATTTTATATAATAATTTTCGAATAACAATTTATATAATTTTCGAAAAAGGCCATCATGTGTAATATCGAAACGCAATATTGTCACTTTACTTCAAAATTTTAAACCATTTCCAACAATAATTTAACCTAAAATATGTTAAACATTTTCGCATTTAAAAATAAGTTTAATTTATTTAGATTTTTTTAGAAAAGAAGTAAGTTTTGAATTTTTGTAAACTCACAGGCCACAATATTTATTACGACTGAAAAGAATGAATAAATCTAACGCAAGAATATTTGCGATCGAAGTGTCTCACAGAGGTACCTTTCATGAAGCACAGATTATTAATTACCAAGTAATATGAAGTCTGCATAGGATAACCGCCTTCTTTTTTGGAAGTCGGGAACACAAATAAAGGGCCCTGCTTCGTTTGACAATTCTTAGTTCATGGCTTATGTCAAAATGCACTACATCACATGATTTGATTGGTCTAAAGGGCGGTTCATTCGTTCTCTAAAGGACAAAATGGCGGACTATTTAGTTGGACATGCCCGTAGGCACGGAATATAAAACACAGGAGGAAGGGGCATAGGTAGAATGATTATTGAAAAAAGCTGTCGCCAAACTCACACAAAAACATTTTACGCACACTGAAAATGAACCAATTATAACTGTAACAATTTCTCGAAATCACAATGTAATAACGACTATTAAGAATGATACAAAAACGACCTTATGTCCTTGACAACAATGTAGAATTTAGCAATTACACATTGTGACTGTTATCGGTATTCCTTCGACATGCTTTCGGCCATCTTTGACTACTTAGTTCAACATTTCACGCTCTTGAAATTTGCATTTTATGCTCGCAAATTTGCACTTTACAGTCATAGACGCAAGGTTTTAATCAGTTTTAATTCAAATTCGTGTGATTGTTTCTTTCTAGAATGTTCTGCTACTCAAATAGGGATGTAATCATATGAATGTTTATGATCTCGATAAAATCGATAGATTCTGAAATCAATCAATATAAATAATATAGTTATATGTAAAAAGGGTTAAGTATAATTATTGATCGTGCGAACAAAAATAGTTTCCGACTGCAAATGAGCATACTGTTAATTTGGCAGATAATTAATATAATATATTATATCTATACAGATAAACAAAATTGAAGTGTCTGTTTGTAATTTCAAATTAACAGCTTTTATTTTCACTTAATGCATTTAAAAGTATGATCGTTACTTACAATAAAATATAAATTGTTAACATTTTTCTGTCCGTCTGTCAGTCTGTGTGTTTGTTCCGGCTAATCTCAGAAACGGCTAGACCGATTTTCACGGGACTTTCACTGGCATATATAGCTGATATTATAAGGTCTAGCATAGGCTACTTTAGGTTTAAAAAATAAGGTTCCGTTTCCTTTAGTTCTATGCAAACGAATTTGCGGGCATCAGCTAGTCAGCTAATAAGTACTTAATATAATTGTATATTAAAATTTTATTCCTTGGACATATTTGTATGATATTTCGTACGAATTGAGTACGGAAAAGATAATGAGAAAAAGGAGGCGGTTATACGTTCGGCTGTATATATTTAATTTCAATGCAGGGTTTTTTTGCTGCTGGATCTGAACTGGGCCAACTTTTCAATAATCCATTTTTTAAAATTAGTGTGATTCATCTCATCATGATAATCACCACTCTTCGTTTGCGATTAGAAAATCAAACATGAGTTCTCCACAAAACCTTGATCACCACCAGCGTGGACAATAATAAATCTTTGCCCTTTAGATATGGGTTCCAATACTCCTCCTGAAAATGAATATTTTAAAGTTAATATTTAACAAAAGAAGACACTGTCAGCACATACAGTACAATCTATTTGTCGAGGAAGCTTTAAGCTATATAATATTATGATGCGACCAATAGGAGCGAAGCATCAATTATTCCATACCACACAAGCGAAGCCGCGGGCGGAAGCTAGTAGTTTATAAACAAGAAATAGTATATATACAGTAGCACCTGTTTCATCATCATTTTGCCAACATTTCCCAGCAGTATGACCAGTGTAAATGTATGTTTCATCTAAGTACACTACTGGTAGTTTTTCTGTCTCTTCATTATGCTTTATAGACTGAAATAAAATAAAATAATTGCAAAGTGAGCCTGTGAGTACCTATGTAGTCCATGAATTTTATAAATTATTATTTGTTCATATTATTACTATTTCAACACCATCAAAAATAAAGCATAATACCTGCAGGTAACGAGCACGCCATGCCGTTATATCATTCCTTTACATGAGAACTTTTCTGTTGGTTTTTGTCTTTTTGAATCGGAAACCAATCTTTTTATATGCTGTCTGAGAATTTCCCAACTACCTTCAAATCCAATTTCCTCTTTTAGTAGATAATGTAATTTTTTTACTGTTGGAATTTCCTTTCTCATGGTATAAATTTTATGAATTTTTCGGCATAGAACTCTAAAAATTATCCATTGTAATTTTGTCCTTCCTTGTTTTTCTATTTTTCCCTGGCGTAACTATTTTAGAACCTGATGCTGTCGCCAATTTTCCTTCATTTCCAATTCTTGCTATAGTTCGTAAAGATAACTCTGAAATCGTATGTCCTTTTAATATTTTGATAATATATACATTAGATTACATACACCATACTAATCAATAATAATTATTTTTTTAATATTTAGTTATAATTTATTATTATCTACAATATTTTGACAATATATACATTATATTACATACACCATACTAATCAATAATAATTAGTTTTTTAATATTTTGTTATAATTTATTATTAAGTGTGTGTATTTACACAATAAATAAACATCTGAGAGGCGAAAGTGTTGTGCAGAGATCGTAGCAGGTGGCGATCTGTTGTTTCTGCCTACCCCGAAGGAAAATATGAGTGATTTATGTATGTATGTAATAAACATCTATGTATTAGATTAATATCACAGACTACTTATAAGAACTAACGTTATTAATATGTTCAATATGCATGACTTAACGGGGTAAGTATGGTATCACTAACCCGTAGCAGCTGCAACTCGCTCATTTACTTTTTCAAATGGTATTATCGGGGTGCCAGTGTTTTTTCTTTAAAAAAAACTCTCACTTTTATTACCATTTCTCTCACATCACTTCTTATCACTTTCGGCATGTTTTTCGTATTTTTATTGAAATAAAAGCACAAAAACCCACATCAAACGACACACTCAACGATCTGTCAACAATTGACGTTTTACTGTGTCAAGATGGCGGGCGCCGTTTCTTCTTCTTTTGGCATAGCTTTCCCTGTAATAGGAGTTGCCAACGTCAGAGTGATGCAGCAGATGTTCAATGAAAAGCTGATGGCGTGCAGAGCAGGGAATGGCTCATGCAATGACTTCATGGGTACCTCATGCAGATACAAGTTATAATTACTAGTATAAAAACAGAATAATATGCAAAGCCAATGTTTCTTATCCTCTTTTTTTTTAATAAAAAATAATATACAGAACATAAATAAATAAACACACATATATACACACACACACATACACACATATATACATACATATATACATACATATATACATACATATATAAAGTAACGCCGCCCGCGTATACATATACAGAATGTTCGATTCATCTGTGGACATATGTACAGATTTTTCACCTCACACACACTTTTTCACAGATGGACAGATTTTTCTACCTGCTATCTACGGCTATTGTCCAAATTCAACAAAAGAGACAAGAGATAGTATCGTGACTGGTAAGAGAGAGACAGACTACTAGCTCCCACGTGTAGTGTTAGTGAACATACCGAAAGCAATTATGACAAATTGGCTTGTACTTGATTTAAGTTTTCGCAAATTGAGTCTTATGAATTAAGGCCCCGTTAGTTTAGATTGCGATTTACTCTAGTTATTTTTAAACAAATATGTGCAAATTGTATACCGATATAAAGGGTATGAACCACTGATGTTTTCCTAGAATTTTAAGTGCTCTAAAAATCATAGTTTTTTTTTAAGAATTTCAAAGTGGAATATGAAAATTATTTTTTCACTTTGTTTATCGTTTAAGGACTCGTATCTAATTTTATATCTAACATTTGCTCCAAAACTGAATTTAATATGATTCTACAACTAATGCAGATAATTATTACAAAAGCATGTTTGGATTTGCAATTTTAAAAGTAAATTTATAGTCGTTTGAAGTTTGAAAACTGGCTTTTTTCGAAATTAACTTAAAAAATTATTTAAAAAAAAAACTATTGGGCCTGAGTCTTGTAATAAGGCCTCAATGTATAGCAGACGGCTCCACGGGTCCACGGTTTTCGTTTGTCCATCCATGTGCCGAACACCCTGTATATATATATATATATGTATACGCGGGCGGCGTTACTTTCCAAGTCCATGCAGCACTATAATTTGACATAAGTCATCGCTATCGCTTGCGAGGCCTTATGTGACATCCCATACATTTTGTTTTCGAACTTCGCCGTCGAAATTATCGAATGCATCTTGACTAAGGCCATATTCAACGATAACCCACTTGACACTTCACATGTATGGAGAGCCACTACTAAAATATAAAATTATTATTAATTATTATTTTATGATCCCAAAACAGAGATATATACCAACACATTATATGACTACAATTTTCATCCATTTACTTACAGAAGCTAGAAGAACGGACAGATAGATATACAGACAGACGGACAGAACGAAACTATAACGGTTCCTTGAGTATTACGGAACCCTAAAAAGAGGACAGTAATCTGTAGTTTATGCCCTATGTATAATAATTATGGTATCCCTTAAATTATGGGATACCATAAATTTTACATCGGCAATAAGGCTGGGACTATATGTACCGGAATCCGGAAGGCCGTAGAAAACCTTGAGCATTGAAAATAGAACTTTGCGCTAATTCAATAAAGTTGAAAATTGAAGTAACAGATGTCGAGCTGTCATATATGACATTGACATTTGACTCGACACTCATGTGTTCAATATTCAACTCTTCCTAGACATAGCATCTGCATATGATAATGTCCTTCTACCAGTGCTTGGACAAAAAATACTTAGATTAGGTGTACCAGAGAAGATGGTCAACTAATTCATTTCTAACTTCTTATCATCTCGATCCGTTATTATCAATCATCAAAATTTGTCTCTACCTCCTAGATCCGTTTGGAAAGGACTTCCACAAGGTTCTGTTCTCAATACAATTTTATACAACATTTATACCAGTGACCTTGAACTCTCTGTCGGTTGCTTTTGTAGTATACTGCAGTATGCGGATGATCTGACTTTATATATTTCATGTAAAGATATTATTCAAGGTGTCAATCGAATTAGCTCTGCTGTGCTCTACTTAAGTGACTGGCTGGAGGATCATGGTCTCTCTATTGCTATTGAAAAGAGCTGTGTATTGGTTTTCTCTCGTATTAGAAATCTTCCTAATGTTTCTATAACTTACAACAATATTTTTTTCCAGTTAGGGATAATGTTAAGTATTTGGGCGTATATTTGGATTCCAGATGGTCTGGTTCTTCCCACATTAATAATTGTCTTAAAAAGGCGGAAATAGATTTAATTGACCTCCGCTCCTTATCGGGAGTTTGGTGGGGCTCACACCCATATGTTCAGAGACTTGTGTATAATGCATTGATTCGTAGTCAATTGGATTACGGGTCTTATCTACTAGAACCGTGTAATAAAACAAATTTGAAAATGTTTGTTAAACTTCAGGCAAAATGTTTACGGTTAATTGTAGGTGCAATGAAATCATCCCCAATTAATGCACTTCAGGTAGAGTGAGTGGAGCCTCCTTTGGCTCTTCGTCGACAGTATTTATCTGATAGGTATGTGTTTAAAGCCTATCAGTGGTCCTCTCACCCTCTTATTAATAAACTTTCTTCTCTACTACAACTTTCATTTACTAAGTATTGGACACATAAAAGTTTTCCATGTCTTTTGAAAAGTTATCAAAAACTCGTATCCTTGCCTTGTCCAGTAGCTCAATTCCCCATTAATCCACTGTTCGACTCTTCATTCTCTTCTCTTATATTTTCTCCAAATGTTATTTTAAATTTTCCCATTACAAAAGGTTGTCTTTTTGCTAATGTTAAATTTAATTCAATAGTAAGCAGTCAATTTAAAGATTGGACCCTTATATTTCCTGATGCATCAAAATCGGAATCTAGTTGCGTTGGTAATGCTGTCTGGATACCAAAATATAATGTCATTCTCAATAACAAACTCCCTTCTTTCTCATCGGTATTTTCTGGCGAATCTTTAGCTATCCTTGAAGCGCTATCCTTTATAGAATCTCACAGACTGAATAAGTCTATTAATATCTCGGACTCTAAAAGCTATTTTGTCAAACCAGTTTCGGTGCAAATTTGAATCCCCTTTAATTATTAAAATTAGAGAGCTGTTATTTAAATGTTATTGCAGTAACATTCAGGTTGTACTTGCCTGGATCCCCGGGCATAGTGGCATTACAGGAAACGAATGTGTAGACCTTTGTGCTAAAGAGGCTTCTAAGTCTGGTGATTTAAGTAATTTTAAAGTTTATTGCCAAGATCTTCTATCTCTGGCTAAGACACAAATGACCTCTGAATATAATAATATTTGGACCGATTCGTGTACAACTAAGGGACGATTTTATGCCGAAACACAAGGATCTATACCTAGTAGACCCTGGTTTTTTAAGTACCTAGTAAAGCTAGCAAATCTAATCTTTAACTGTCCTATAATATGTCTATATATCTTGTAAATGTCCTATAAATCTTAAAAAAAAAAAAGGCTAAGAAACATTGGCTTTGCATATTATTCTGTTTTTATACTAGTAATTATAACTTGTATCTGCATGAGGTACCCATTGTTACCCAAGGTAGGTGCCCAAGTCATTGCATGAGTCATTCCCTGCACTGTACGCCATCAGCTTTTCACTGAACATCTGCTGCATCACTCTGACGTTGGCAACTCCTATTACAGGGAAAGCTATGCCAAAAGAAGAAGTAAAAGAATATTCAACTCTATTAATTAATTCCTGAGTTGTATTTTCAGTGCTTTTAATTTTCTCCGGCATTCCGGATTCCGGGGCATATAGTCCCAGCCTACGGGCCTTAATACCTAGTCTGTGTTTACTGTTTATGGTTAAAAAAGAAGAAGATGAAATGTTAGGTTATGTATCTATTTTTCATTCAAATTTTGTAATACTGGATTTTAACTTAAATAAAGAACAACGATAAATGACGAACATAAATGTATTTCATACATAAAATAGGTTATTTTGTATATTAGTTCCAAAGGGGTATTGTTCCACCTTGTCTTTTAAATATTCATTATGTTTTTCTTGAAGAATGTTTCCAAGACTTTGTCTAGAAATTTTGTCAGATATAAAGTATTTCGCAATCAAAATGAAATTAACAAATGTTATAATTTTAGTACTAGTGCTATATTTTGTCAAAAGATGTTTGCTGAAAATGAAAATAAATTCGCATACGGTTTGATGGAAAAATATGGGTATGTTCAAGATCTTACTTCTGGTTGTGCAAATGAATTGTTAAAAAACAAGTGTACCTTTGATAGTACTTCATTAGATAATTGCCAGAAAGAAACACCACAAAATATATTTCAGTATTTCGAAGGATTAGCAAAATATTGCACTGAAAATCATATTTGTATTTCTGATACAAAGTTTGATAACTTCATAGATACACTTACTGACAACATTAAATATGCGACTAATGAGGAACTCAAGGCACTTTTCTTTACCCTTGCTCAGTTCCCACCAACTGAGTCAATACGTACAAGGAATTTTATTGAAGTTTGGGCAGCCCTAGATGATGAATGCCTCAAAAGATACCACACAATGAACTTTGATGATGTGCTGTCTTATATATCTTTATTTTACTTACTCAATGTACTTAGATATAGTGATTATTGTGGCAAAAGCTTACAAAGACTTGCTTCCAAAAGCAAAAAATTAAATAAAGCTCAAGTAGTGCAGACAATGTTTTATGTAGGAGTTAGAAGGAAATCCCCACATGACATGCATTATTTAGAAGTTTTTATACAAGAAAATTTTGCACAATTCAATATTGATGAACTAGCTGTAATTTCTATGGGATTTTTCAAGAGTAAAACTCCAATACGCAGTATGGATTTAGTTATGAATATTATTGACAAAGTCATGTACGAAGCAGACAAAATACATGAAGTATCATTGGCTGCTTTACTAAAAGTCATCCGTTATTCAATGAAAATACGTGTTGATAATAAAATATATGATTTGCTCGATTGTCTACAGCATCAATTAAAAAGGTTATCAATAATGTGCAATGTACATGTCGCCTTATTAGGTACTGCAACTTTAACTCTTCATGAAAATTGCTTATTAAAAATTTCTGAAAAAGTTTTACATAACATAACCAATACTAGAGTTAAAGATTTAGAAAGATTGGTGCTAAGTTATGGCACTTTTAACTATGTTCCAAAAACCAAAGAATGCTTTTTTACTAAGGTGATAGAAGAATTAAATAAAGAAAATAGAGCAGCAGAAATTGAAAAGCATGGTGCGTCATTTGCAAACAGTGTTGCATACTTGAATCTATTAAACATTCGTCCAAAAAATCTAATACAAAAAGTTCTGAATAAAGAATTTTTGACACGGACTTATGGAAAACATTGTTTTGCATATGGAAGAGAAGTATTAACAATTCATAATATTTCAAAAATATATTTTAACGAAAATGAAATAGTGAGCCCTCTAAGTGATAAAGAAGTAGTTATTATATCTAAAAAATACACAGACTTTGTTCCAGATGAAAATTATAAAATGCAATACAATGTAACAGAAAAGATGTTTTTAGATATCAAAAGAACTCTTAGAGAAATTCGGGGGGGCAACAGATTTGTGACAGGAAATCATATTTTTACTCATCACCAAAGAGGAGGTATAACATATTATATTATTTTTAATTTATTGTAGTCATAATATTGTTTTGATACTGACTAGAATGTAGAGTATAACCAATTTGCTAATTTGACAATCCTATTTTCGTTCTTAGGGTTCCGTCGTACTCAAGGAACCCTTATTGTTTCGCTGTGTCCTGTCTGTCTGTCTGTCTGTCTATCCGCTCTTCTAGCTCCTGTAATCTATATATATAATAGTAGCTCCCCACACTGATTTCAGTGACGGTGGCCGGTCTAATTGAAACCAGGCCAGCTATGCAGGAGTTATTTTATAGTGCCCAAGTGTGTGCGCAGTACACAAGAGCACTCTCTCTTCCTTTACTCTTGTAACCCAGTGGGACGAATAACCGACACGACTGGTGAGATATCAGGCGCAGGTCCGACTTTTTACATGCCCATCTGACGCATGGATCATCTTTCTTGTCAGACAATCAGGTGATCAGCCTGCATTGTCCTAACCAAACTTGGAAACAAGATTTTTTGTCGTTCCACTGCGGGAATCGAACCCACAACCTCCGAGTCGAGAGCCAAGCTCGAAACCACTAGACCACGGAGGCTGTTGAAATATATATATATATATATAATAAAAGAAAGTAGTATTAGTTACACTATTTATAACTCAAGAACGGCTGAAGTGATTTAGTTGAAAATTGGTGGGGAGGTAGCTTAGAACCAGGAGATGGACATAGGATACGTTAATTATTAAGTGCCTCGCCGAGACCGTCTGTCCGTCTGTTTGCGATAATCTCAAAAACTACTGAAAGGATTTTCAGTCTTGATGAACCGGTCGATAATAATTTGTTAAGGTTTTGTGGAAATTGTTTGATTTATGACTATAATTGTCGAAGGTGTCGAAAAAAATCAAACCCTCTGGGAACTTTTATCAAAAACGCAGCCTAACCTAACCAGTTGGAGATAAATAACAAAACAATGTATGGTGGGATTGTTTCTCTTTTATAGGTGTACAAAAAAGTCCGCGATGGCATAGATATGTCTATCTTTTAAGGATAGGTTACTATACCCATTCTTAGTTTCAAAAATGATCAGAAATAATGTAGTATTTTCAGAAGCTATTTAGACGGATACAATTTAATCATCCTTATCTAGGAGATTGTATCTAGGAGATATCTTAAAATTATAAAGTACCTATGTGTAAAAATTTATTATAAAGTATATATTTTTACTCTGCTATTACTATATTGCAGGTATTTGCTAAAGAAGTTTTTTGCCATGAGCACTCTCCCACGCGGTAGAAGCTGCAGGCAAAAGCTTGTTATGGATATAATAATTTTATATTTTAGGGGTGGCTCTACATGTGAAGTGGGGATGAAAAATATTTTTTCATTCTACCCCATTGTGTGGGGTTTCGTTGAATAGGTCTATAAAAATAAAAGGAATGTTTAATAACTGACTTTTTTTAAAGTCAAACATTTTCTAGTTTCGAGGCCTTTAAAGTGGTTTATAACTTGGTTTACATTTGTGGCTACAAACAACATCCTGATAAAACAATATTTTATAGAACTTACGTTCAACTTTGCTGGTACCGCCTTCAAAATTATGAAAATTGAGTAGAGAAATTGTTAAAATTTTAGCCGAATTTAAAAGGGGAATTATTTAAAAAATAGTTTTATTTCATACTTTTTTGTACATTTTTACTTTGGAAGGCGGTTTAATTTTTTGTTTAAAATAATATTTCTTCCCTTTTTAGTGATATTTGTTAAATTATTATTTATATATTTTAAGAACGTTTAAAATAAACGATCGATTGTATAATTGAATACGCGCCAAGCTTCCATTAGGTATTGTAAATAAGATGATAATGATTACTGTAAGTTACATAGTGGCATATGCTTGCAGTTCTTTAAACAATGCCGAAATTTCCAAACGCGTATATTTAAAGACTGAGGAGTTCTGTTCAGTGCTTTTGGGTCCAGGATATACCTTGGGGCAAAATCTTATTTTTGGTAGCATATGCTTGTGTTACTTCAGAAAAAGTCAAAATCACTATGTGTCCATATAAATTTCGAGGAGTTCCCTCGATTCCTCATAGATCCCATCATCAGGTTTCCACTTTAGTGACTATAGGACCAATTTAGAATTATACTCTTTACAACAACAAATGAATTATTCAAATAGGTCCATAAACGACAGAGTAATGTTCAAAGATATCCGTGTCGGTGTAAAATACTATGTACCTTTTATATCATCATAATGTGATGATGCATGGTGTGATGATGGTGGTAATGATGATGATCACTCTAATTGATATAGTGGCATATGCTTGCAGTTCTTTAAACAACGCCGGAGTCCCCAAACATGTATATATAAGGAGTCAGGAGTTCTGTTCAGTACTTTTGGATCCAGGGTATACCTTGGAGCAAAACCTCACTTTTTGGTAGCATATGCTTGGACTACATCAGAAAAAGTCAAAATCACCATATGTGTCCATATAAATTTCGTGGAGTTCCCTCGATTCCTCACGGATCCCATCATCAGGTCTGTCACCACTTTGATGTCAAAAGGACCAATTTAGGAATAAACCTTTACATAAAAAAAATAATATAAAAAATATATATACACACACCGGCATATTTAGCGGAACATAAAATAAAGGTTTGATATCAGTATCATATAAGGTTGCTGGCTGGTTTATACGTCATTTAATTTAAAAAGAAATATTTTCAAATTAAGAAAACAACTGAACATCACATTTTATGCAATTTTTTAAATTTTATTCAAATACCTGGAGCGAACTTCGAGTATTTCTTCCTTCTGAGTTTGATTTAAAATTTCATTGAAATACTGTTTTTTGTTAGTTTTTTTTTAATCGCGTATCTTTTTGGAGTTGAGGACTGAATTTTGTGACTTAGCCCCAACGGAGATTGCCAGGGCACTCGAAATGCGAAAAAATGGTCAAACCTACAGAGTGATATCCAGAGATCTTCGTCGACCAGTTTCAACGATCCATCGCAGTATCCAACGGTTCAGGGAGACCGGTACTTATGTGAGAAGAGCAGGACAAGGCAGAAAAAGACGCACTTCGAGTAGGGATGATCGTTTCATTCGGCTTCGTGTACGTAGGAACCCCCGTTTGACGGCCGTCCAAGCCCGACAGAAGAAGAAGCTGGTTTGGGTTCATTTGTGCCCGCCAAGGCTCCAAGGCTCGAGGTAAATCATCGTAGAAACAGGTTAACTTTTGCTCAGGAACATCGACTTTGGAACGCGGACCAATGGAGTAAGGTATTGTTTAGTGATGAGTGCAGAATTCTCTTAAATCAAATTGACGGCAGGCAAATAATATAAAGACGCAAAGGAGAACGATACATTCAGACAAATTTTGAAACTACAGTTGCATACGGTGGTCGATCAATAATGGTTTGGGCGGGCATTTGTTTGGGAGCTTGCACAGACTTGGTAGTGATTGACAGAGGGAGTCTGACTGCAGACCGCTATATCAGAGAAGTTTTAGAAGAAAATGTCGTACCGTTTGCGTATGTTATCGGTGACGATTTTGTTTTTATGCAGGATAATGCTCGGCCGCATACCGCTCGGGTAACTCAAGCTTATCTTAATGATATTAATATCACTGTTATGGAGTGGCCGGCGAGATCACCGGGTATGAACCCAATAGAGCACGTTTGGGACTTGCTGAAAAGAAAAGTTAAGTCCAGAATTCCAGCTCCTGCCAACGTGGGTGAACTGCACATCGCCGTAGTTGCGGAATGGCGGAGACTATCCCAGGAGACCATCGATAACATTATTCTCAGTATGCCTAGACGGGTAGAAACTTTAATAAGAGCACGTGGAGGAAATAAGCGATATTAATCACCATTTTTCTAATTTAATTAATTGTTATTTTAATATTAATTTTCACTTTTCCCGGTTACATGAAAAGTTCAAAAATGTACCATTTTTCACAAATAGCCTTTACTCGCAAAATCTGTTCTTAATGCGATCTCATTTTAAGTAAAACAAATGAAACTTTAAATAACAAAGGAAGTGTAATAAGTAGATTTTAAAATAAAACCATATTTTTTTAATTATGGGCCTTTTTTTGTGTTCCGCTAAATATGCCGGTGTGTTTATATCAGTATACATCCGATCGTATAACCGCCTCCATTTTGGAAGTCGGTTAAGAAATTACAACTGTCGAAAATCATTGGAAACATGGTCAGCCTGTAAATATGAGGTAGATATGTTAGTACTTACTTAATTTATATTATACTAGCTTTTGCCCGCGGCTTCGCCGGGGAATGTGTTCTCTGAGAAAAAACTTCTTCAGCAAATAACTCTACTCACTGCAATATACTTCTGTACACAATATTGAAAATGTTTTTTAGAATCGAATCTATCTATCGAATATAATATCGAAACATATCACCTCAACGCGACGTGCGAGACCGTTTGATATATTAAATTTTTGGCGCTTGAATATAAATTTTAAAATATCTTCTAAACATAAGATATTAATTTAAACTGTACGGTTTATAGGGCTACTTTAATGTCTATAAAATTCTTAAAGTGAGTTACGTATTTAAATTGCTTAAGAATCATACTGTGTACGCAACCGGCCCCCCGGCCGGTTAACCGCTATGTCCCTGCATTTTAATCTTTAATCTCTTCGAAAATGTTCGTTTAAATTACATGCTGTAAAGGGTCATATTGATCTTTATTAAATGCACAATGTATTTAGGGTACTTAATTGGTTAAGGATTAATGCTGTATTGCTTAAAATCGCGCTTAAAATTGTGTGTTATCCCTAAGAGATAGACATATACCATCGCGGACTTTTTTGTAGACCTTTTTAAGGTGTACTTTTTTGTAGACCTTGTTAACCCTACGAGATAGATCAAAATAATGTACTACAGTACTCTGTAGTATCTCGTAAGGTTCAGTCAGCGTTTGCAATGTAAGCGCAAAAAAATGTGTTTCTTTACGACATTAGAAACCTCTAAAATTATCAGTGTTTATCTACTGTATTATGCATGTTATATACATATAAACCTTCCTCTTGAATCACTCTATCTATTAAAAAACCCGCATCAAATTCCGTTGCGTAGTGTTAAAGATCTAAGCATACATAGGGACAGACAGAAAAATCGACATTGTTTTATACTATCTAGTGATTATTTGCTGTAGATTAAAAGCCCATAGTAACAAAGTAAAATTAATTCAATGTGGATCATTTTCAATGGGAACACTATATTCTAAGGACAACATTAAATGGCATATTATATAAACATAGTATCATTGGTTTTTCAGATATAATTATTTGTAACGATAAAAATGGATTACCTGTACCAGTCGAGGACACCTTTCCAAAAACAAAATTTGGCATGATACATTATCCTCCTGATGAGAATTTCTGGATTATTCTCATAGTTGCGGGAAAAAATGCCATGATACACAATTCTGGAGGTCCGACTGGCCATTTTTTGACAAAACAAAGAGAACTCAATAAAATAGGATATTGGGCTGCAGTGGTGAGTAGAAACCACACAATGCTATGATATAATCTGTTATATGTATACAAAGAAGTAGCAAATATAAACTTATATTTACATTTTTTTTTTTCAGGTAAGCTGGCATATTTATGATGAATGTAAAAACCAGAATGAGAAGATTAAATATTTAAACTCATTAATAGAAGAATCATTAAAATATAAAAATATACCACAATAATAAAAATAAAAATATAAATTAATTTTATTCGTCTATTTACTCGTATTTGTGTCAATTGTCTCAGTAAATAAAC
This sequence comes from Phengaris alcon alcon, assembly GCA_037179445.1. Classification (NCBI taxonomy): domain Eukaryota; kingdom Metazoa; phylum Arthropoda; class Insecta; order Lepidoptera; family Lycaenidae; genus Phengaris; species Phengaris alcon. The sequence continues at coordinate 502,074 of JAYRCH010000235.1, forward strand.
TTTATAGTGTTTTCATAACGCATTATCAACAATTTTAACAACTCCATTATGAAATTTTATTATTATTGACTAGCTGTTTCCTACGGATCCGCCCGCGTATATATAGTATCCCACAGGAATACTGTATTTTTTCGGGATAAAAAGTATGTGTAGTAATATTTTAATCCAGAGCCTAAACTACCGCCATGAAAAATTTCATCAAAATCCGTTCAGTAGTTTTTGCGTGAAAGAGTAACAAACATCCATCCCTCCAACCACACAAACTTTCACATTTATAATAGTTACTAGCTGTTGCCCGCTGCTCCGCCCGTGTCCTACGGGAACACTGAACTTTTTCGGGATAAAAATCCTATGTTTTAATCTAGAGCTTAAACTACTACCATGCCAAATTTCATCGAAATCCGTTTAGTAGTTTTTGCGTTAAAACATCCATACATCCAAACATCATCCATCCTCACAAACATTCACATATATAATATTATTGATTTATGATATTATTATGTATCGATTTTATTTAAGTTTAGTTTTTTACTCACCATGACCATAAAAATGTACATATACAGAAATAAGTGTTTGACAAAATCTTTGGATCAGTCTATATTTTAATAAACTAGCTGTTGCCCGCGGCTCCGCCCGCGTAAATATGCAATCGGGTATCCCTCGGGAATACTGTACTTTTCCGGGATAAAAAGTAGCCTATGTTTTAATCCAGAGCATAAAGCGCGCAATAAAATGGCTGGCAACACTATTAGCCGAAGCGGTAGAGGCCGAGGTCGCCCGCTCGCTTTCGTTCGTTTTCGTTTGACGGCGGCCATTAGTTCGCCGCGAGTGCGCAGCCTTGACAGTGATAATTAGGAAATCGCGTTAAACGCGCGAGCCATATACCGGCTCTGCGCCATTTTGTACCACGATTGTTATTTTATGTTAGTTTGAATATAGGTAGTTATGTGACAAAACAGTTGTTTGAATTACCGAATCCTATAGCTAATACCAACAGCAATAAGCTTATACTACTACCATACCAAATTTCATCAAAATCCGTTAAAACTACTTCCAACAACATCCATCCATCCATACGTTCGGCTGTATATGTATATATATATATATATATATATATATATATATATATATATATATATATATATATATATATATATATATATATATATATATATATATATATATATATATATATATATATATATATATATATATATATATATATATATATATATCGGATTTTCAATTTTGGAGTTTACTCCTTAAGAATCGGTTTTCATATAAGGCCCCATAATTTCATATAAGGTATGAAAAAAATATGAGGAGTAAAATCTACTGAACGAATGACCTCGTTACGTTTTCGTGCGCAACCTATTCTGCGCACCTGTCACTTTTTTCACAGGGCGCGAATTTTTTAACTCAAATCGATCGCTAAAGTTTTTGTTCCTTCTGAGGGGAGGGAACTCCTCAAAATCTATATGGACACATATAGTGATTTCGACTTTTTCTGAAGTAACCCATGCATATGCTACTAAAAAGTAAGATTTTGCACCAAGGTATACCCTGGATCCAAAAGTACTGAACTGAACTCCTGACTCCTCATAGATACATGTTTGGGTGATTTCGGCGTTGCTTAAAGAACTCCAAGCATAAGCCACTATGTCAATTAAAGTATTCATATCATCACCACCATCATCACACCATAAATTATGACCTAATGATGATATAATAGGTGCGGTGCTTCTCATAATATTTTACACCGACACGGACAGTGGTGGATTTACACTAGGGGCAGTCAGGGCTAGTGCCTAGGGCGGCAAATTTTGTGGGGCGGTAAAATTTTGGACGTAAAAAAATATGTTTAGAATATTTTTTTTACAATTATCAAAATTGCACATTATAATAATTAATTAATTGTAATTATTAAATCATTTTTTATTTCTTGTTTGAATCGAAGTCTCAAAAAATTTACTATTTTATGCATAGAATATGTACGTGTACGTCTACTTTAACGTTTAGATTGTGAAGATTTAATCGACCAATTTACAAAGTCAGGTGTGTTTGCTTGATAAACAAATGTAATACAATCTTAAGTCATCGTCAGTGCAAAATTCATGATTCTTACAAAGATATATGATTGGCTTAGCTGGGCGCTCAATTAATGATTTGTCTATGAATTCTTGGAACAAAAACAAATATTTTTTTATATATTGAAGAATATAATATATAATAAAATTTATGCAATGAGCAAGCAATTAGTTATTCTATTTAAAAAAATAAGATATAAAAACTATAATTTTAAGTAAAATTTCTGTGATTTTCTTCGTGTCCAGGGCGGCATTAATTTTAAATCCGGCCCTGGACACGAATATCTTTGAACAATTACTCTGCCGTTTATGGACAGATTTTCAAAATTCTTATTTGTTGTATTGGGAATAATCCGAAATTGGTCTCGCTGTCACGAGCATGAGGAATCGAGGGAACTCCTCGAAATTTATATGGACATATATAGTGATTTTGACTTTTTCAGAAGTAACCCAAGCATATGCTACCAAAAAGTGAGATTCTGCACCAAAGTATACCCTGGATCCAAAAGTACTGAACTGAACTCCCGACTCCTCATAGATACATGTTTGGGGATTTCGGCGTTTTTAAAGAACTCCAAGCATAAGCCATTATGTAACTTACAGTCATCATCATGATCATCATAAATACAATACCTAATGGAAGCTTGGCGCGTATTCAATTACACATTCGATCGTTTATTTTCAACGTTCTTAAAATGTGGTAATAATAATTTATCATGAAAGAAGTCCTATAGACGAAGCGCTGTCATCATGCGACAAATTTATGGCCTATGGGTATCAAAATACCTTGATTCTGTTGTTCTGCTTCTGCTTCACAAAACTCCTTTACCTTGAGTATCATTGCTCGGGCAGCACTTTTTACAACTTCAGGCATTGTAAATAACAATTTAATAAATTTATTTCTACTAATTGCCGCGATACTTCTTTTGTTAAAAGCACTCTACAAAGTAATATTGAGTTTTGTCGTTCATATTTTCAAATTTTGGCGCCAAATTGGCGGAACATAACAAAGAAATAACATCTAAGGATTGCCTTTTCCTTTTTTTATACCTGGATCTTAAAGGCGTTATCTTACGTTCCCACGAGCGTTTTTTGTGGTTGCGACAGAATAAACTCTCGTGGTGCGAGCCCAAGTGCCAAACTCACCGTCCAACCCACAGAACACTATAACTCCTACCGGAGTAACTGTACTGTACTAGTACTGGTCCAACCTGCAAATCCAATGCCGCGGATTTGAAGGCAAAAATTCTACACTGCGGTGGCACCTCTAGCGGATTAATTTAGCAATTTTATAACTAGAAGTTTTTGCGGGATGTGAAAGAGTACTTTGTTGTTTTTTTATATCTTCTATAAATTTATGATAATTCGGCGCAAGCCACCTTACTGGATTATTTGGAAATTGATTAGACTTTTGAATTTAAACGAAAGTCCTATTTTCACGCCTTTTGAACTTGACACTGGTAATAGCTTAGGCCGTACTGCTATATTTATAAAAATAAAAATATTCGTAGCTGTCAATTGTCAAATTTTTGATGCTTTTGCGCCTTCTCCAGGATAGGTGCCAGTGCTGCCAACTTAGAGGTTTCGCCCCTTAATTTAGGTGGAAATATCTGTACTGAGTTCAGGATTTTTAATTTAAAATAAGAGATTGAACTTTAATATCACTTAAAAATACAGATTTGGCATTATTAATTGATTTTTATGGCATCTCAATCATACACAAGTCTCGATTTTCAAGTATTTGTTGTGATTAAAGGTTTTTGACTTATGTTTGGGAATAAACATTTTTGATAGTTGGTAAAATTTCGAGGCGCTCTTACTTCTTCCGTGCTATGCAGACATTTTGAAATTTGACATTTCATGATGTAAAATCAGTTTTTTACCACCGTTTTCTGTATCGACGAAGCCGATGCATGTTCGTCTATATATAAAGTTATTATCATAATCATTAAATAAAACAATATTGAAAACGCTATATCCAATGTTTTGATTATTCTATAAATTGTTTCCACTGATTTTAGAATTTGTTTTTTTTTTAAATTTAGAAGTTCTTGGTTTCATCAGTAACACCGAGCTTCCAAGCTTTTTTGTGCTTAACTTAATCTGTAAAGCTTCTTATTATCTTTTACGTATTAAGTAAATAATTTATATTGGTATTGTTAAACTTAAATAATGGCCCAAGTTGAAGAAGCAATAGAAACAGGAGATGGAGAAAATTCGGTGAGTCCAATCGTTAGTGTTTTTGTTCATTCAAAGTCCTATTTAATCTAATAAAATATGCTGTAATTTCTAGAATACATCGTCCAGCGATACTCCGTCGTCACGAGGAAAAGAAGGGGATTTTGAAAGTAAAATCGAAACTGATCGCTCCAAAAGATTTGATTTTTTGTTGAAACAGACAGAAATATTCTCTCATTTTATGACAAATACTTCCAAGTCTGGCAGTAGTCCGCCGAAAGCTAAAGCCGGTAGACCACGAAAGAATAAAGAGATAGAATTTAGTCCAGGAGAGTAAGTTTTATTTTCTTAATAAACATACATATTTTGTTCTGTATATTTTTACTACATAATTTTTGTTTATCATCTATATTATTTCCAGCCATCGCCATCGTAAAACAGAACAGGAAGAAGATGAAGAGCTCCTTGCTGAAACAAACACGAAACAGAAAACTATTTTCCGCTTTGAATCTTCACCACCATATATAAAAAATGGTGAAATGAGAGATTATCAAGTCCGAGGGTTAAATTGGATGATATCGCTGTATGAAAATGGAATCAATGGTATTCTAGCTGATGAGATGGGTCTAGGAAAAACACTCCAAACTATTTCTCTTCTGGGCTATATGAAGAACTTTAAGTAAGTATTTTTTTCCTGTTTTTTTGTTTGTGTCCAATGAAAATTTATGTTTTGCTATTACAGTATAGTGTCGATTATCTGAACCATAGAAAGTACAACACAATTGTGTTAAGGCATTTTAAAACATTATAAATATAATATTTACGTTATTAATTGACTAGTGACTACTTTAAAGTGGCATACAAGTACAACACAAGACAGGAAAAGTATGTGGGGTACCCCAGAGGTTTTCAGATAAGCAATACTACTGTGGTATAAAGTATACTTTATTAGTCATAAATATTTCTGCTTCTGTGTCTGAAAATGAAATGTCCTAATTTGTCAATTAATTTTTTTTTTAATTTATTAAATGTTAGATATATGTATTATATATAACTTCTGATTTCTTTTTGGTTTTAGAAATGCACCAGGGCCACACATAGTGATAGTACCAAAATCAACATTGACCAATTGGATGAACGAGTTTAAAAAATGGTGTCCCTCCATAAGAGCAGTGTGTTTGATTGGTGACCAGGAGACAAGGGTATTTTTTTTTATATATTTGAGTCAACCAACAGTAAACACAATAAAAGCTTACAATAAGATTCACAATAAGACAAAAATATATGTGATTGTGTAACCAACACCGTAACTCCAGATTAACGGAGTATGGTATGTTTAATATAATTTATAATTATATCTTTGTTGCCTGAAACTATAAAAAAAAAACTTAAAATGAACTAAATCAGTGAAATGAAAAGAGTGAAATGACCATTTAAACATGTGTGCATAAAGACGCAGCTCCTGTTAATTTTTTTTCAAACATTACACAAAACATGGAAACATTGGGGTGTGGCTATGCACATTTGTGTATAAATACACAATGTTTTTGTCTTCCGAGACGGACAACCCGCGCGGGTAGAGAGGGTAAGGAATGTTTAATTTTTTATCAACTGTTACATCATTCACATGACCTTTAAACATAGAAATACGGAAGAAATTGTTTATCAATCCAAAATCGTATCTGCTATTTGTAACTCCTGATAAATACTAAAATTACAGGTCAGTAAATATGGCCTAACTCGAAATGTGGGGGTCTAAAAAGGCCGCTTTAGATGTTTCATATATTTTTTTCCATACAAAAATCGTGAAATGGTAAAATGGCTACATGATTCATCTGATTTTGTTTTGTTGTTTTCTAATATGAAAACATCAATTTTGACAGTTTTCAATAGAAATGCGTAAAATGGCGCACATAATATGAGTCGAAAAAAATACATGAAACACTTAAAGTGGGCTTTTAGACCCCCTGTGTTTTCTCCTAGATTCTGCATCTGCAATCGCTAAAACTGCGAGTGCTTATGTCTTCCTCATCGGAACTCATGATTTTGTCTACACAAAATGTTTTGTTTCAATCAAAAACATTTTCTATAGCTGGAGACTGAAAAAACAGGAATTCTGTTCAGTACTTTTGGATCCAGGGTATACCTTGGTGCAAAATCTTAATTTTTGGTAGCATATGCTTGGGTTACTTGAGAAACTTCGAAATCACTATATGTCTATATAAATTTTGAGGAGTTCCCTCGATTCCTCATGGATCCCTTCATCAGGTCACCACTTTGGTAAAAACGGGACCAACTTGGGATACCCTTTACATCAAAAAAAGAATTTTGAAAATCGGTCAACAAATGGCGCAGTTATTTTTGAACATCAAAAAAAAAAAACCATACAGCCGAACATATAATAACCGCCTCCTTATTTTGGAAGTCGGTTAAAAATACAATAACATGCAAAAAAATTAACATTCCTATTTTGAACTAATTTCTTTAATACTGGCCAAAAAATACTAGAAATGATACTTTTTTGATAATAATTACTTTTTAATTTGCTTGAAACTAAAGTACCCCACAAATATTATATATATTTTATACGAACCTGAGAAAAGTAAAATCGCTTTTTATTACATACTCAAATTAGACGACGATTGTAAATTAAAAAAACAATATTGTTAAAACCTGATTGTACAAACTGTAATGTAGGTAAAGGAAAACAGTATTCTTTCCAGCTTCTTCATTTTATTTAAATTTCAGAATGCATTTATTCGTGAGACCCTCATGCCTGGGAATTGGGATGTATGTATCACTTCTTATGAAATGATCATCAGAGAGAAGTCCGTCTTCAAGAAGTTTAATTGGAGGTATATGGTCATAGATGAAGCTCATCGTATTAAAAATGAAAAGTCCAAGTTGTCGGAGTTTCTACGTGAATTTAAGAGTATGAATCGCCTTTTGTTAACTGGCACACCTCTACAGAACAATCTTCACGAGTTGTGGGCACTGCTTAATTTTCTTCTACCTGATTTCTTCAATAGTTCTGATGTAAGTATCAAAGTATGTGGCATGATATAGTAGTTAATTTTTTTTTAAACAAGTATGTGTCAGTGAGTCTTTTTTAATATTTATTATCTATACTATCTTTACTAATATAATCATATTTCAGATTACCGTAATAAATTACAATGGCTCACTATTCGCCAGCGTCGAATCTATAGAATTCTTCACTTACTTTTTAAAGTACTTTTTTATTCTAATTCCCCTTCCTATCTATACCTACAAGCTATTTTCTTTTCCCCATATCAAGGATGAATCTTGCAGATCTTTTAGTCATACACTTCAAATTCCTGCTCACAATACCGACTTCTTTTCCTACTCTTTCACTATACACTCTGCCAGACTGAAACTCTTTGCCATCAGAGATCCGAACTCTCACATTATTTAAAAAGAGACTTAAGATAATACTTTCTCAGACATACCTAAAAATATCTTACTGTTATAACACCATGTTAATGTGTATTTATGTTATTTATTACGTGTAATATTCTATATATATAACTATATATATATATTATTATTAATATGTATTTATTTATTTTTATTGTATGTAGGTATATTAAGTAGTTATTTTAAAGTTGTAAGAGTACACGCTAATTTTTGCTTTTCATTAGCTAACCTATTCCTTTATCATACTGGTTCTGGAAGACATTCCATTTTGGAATAAGATGTAACCTTTTTACAAAATGTTTTATTTTTATGTAATGTTTGGTTAATCTATTTATTGTGTGAACATAAATTGTAAAATAAATAAATAAATAATAATGAGTAAATAGGAATAAAAGTGGGAACTGTACATATATCTGTATATATGTCTTCTGCATGCACAAAGTCGTGGGCAACATCTATTATTTATATAACATGTCAAAATTAGGATCTTTGCGAAATTTTTAGGATTTTGATGCTTGGTTTAACACAAATGCTGCCTTGGGTGACAACCAACTTGTTTCAAGATTACACGCAGTTTTAAGACCTTTTCTGCTCCGGCGTCTCAAGTCAGAAGTAGAAAAAAAATTAAAACCGAAGAAAGAAGTGAAGGTTTATGTTGGATTGAGTAAAATGCAAAGAGAATGGTATACTAAAGTTCTCATGAAAGATATTGATGTGGGTAAGTAGACCAGTATCTAAAAATTAACTAATTTACTTACTGAAATATTTAACATAATATAAATATTATGTTATCACATCACATCCTATTATAAATGTGAAAATTTGTGAGGATGGATGTATGGATGTTTATTAGTTACTTTTTCATGCGAAAATTACTGAACGGATTTCGATGAAATTTTGTATGGTAGTAGTTTAGGCTCTGGATTAAAACATAGGCTACTTTTTATCCAGTAAAAGTACAGTATTGTAGGAAACTATATTTATACGGCCGGAGCCGCGGGAAAAGCTAGTAAATTATAAGCCTCCTTTTTTTATGGTTCGTGTTATTTATTATTAACCCACTGATAATTGCAGTAAATGGTGCTGGCAAGGTAGAGAAGATGCGCTTGCAAAACATTCTCATGCAGCTTAGGAAGTGTTGTAATCACCCGTACTTGTTCGACGGAGCGGAGCCCGGCCCACCGTATACAACCGACGAACACTTGGTATATAACTGTGGAAAACTCGCCATTCTCGACAAACTGCTGCCTAAACTACAAGAACAAGAATCAAGAGTGCTCATCTTCTCGCAGATGACTAGGATGCTGGATATTCTAGAAGATTATTGTGTATGGAGACAGTATAAGGTAAATATTATAGTAATAAGAATATTTTAAAAAGTATACATAACTACTCAAACAAAATATCTAACTATGCTATATTCGCGTTTAACAGCCTCTGTGGTCCAGCAGTTTAGAGTTTGGCTCTCGACTCTGAGATCGTGGGTTCGATTCCCGCGTTGGAACAACCAAATCAGCGTTAGGTCTATTTGGCCTAGCATAAAGCTGTGGCAGAGTGTGGTGTGAGCACTACCCTTTTCGTGTAATACGCTGCCAAAGTCCTATTTTTTATCTGTTCCTTTTTGTTAAATCTTGTTTTACATTAATTTTATTACTTTCGGATGTACTTTTTTTTAATTTGTAACTTTTGTAAGCAGAGTATTTTCACAAATATACTTTTATTTATTTATTTAAAAATGATGTTTCCAAATTTGATCCTAACCAATGCAGGCTGATCACCTGCTTGTCTGACAAGAAAGATGATCCATGCGTCGGATGGGCATGTAAAAAGTGGGACTTGCGCCTGTTTTCTCGCTAGTCGTGTCGGTCCGTCCGTCCCACTGGGTTTCGAGAGTAAAGGAAGAGAGAGACTGCTCTTGTGTAGTGCGCACACACTTGGGCACTATAAAATAATTCCTGCGTAGCTGGCCTGGTTTCAATGAAACAAGCCACCGTCACCGAAATCGGTGTGGGGAGCTATTTTATTCGCGTAAAGTATGAGTATCATATGAGTCATCAAATTGTCAAAATGGTTACTTTCGATTCGATCCGGAATCCGGAAGGCCGGAGAAAATTCAGGTCACTGAAAATCGAACCCTGGGCCAATAGAATCAAATATCGAACACAGGACCTATATCGATTTACAGGCCTCGATCGATTCTACTGACTTTTAGTAAAATATTTGAAAAAAATATTTTTGAGGCATATTATTTTACTAGTACATTTTAATTTTAACGCCTGAGAAAATTCAGAGTATTAAAATTTGAACTCTGGATTAATACAATACAGTTAAAAATCGAACTATCGAGTATCGAGTCAAATGTCAATGTCAAATAGGACAGCTCGACACTCGACTTTTCGATTTTCAAATTGTTGTATTAGTGCAGAGCAGTGGCGTGCACAGGATTATGACACTGGGCATGCGGCGATGTACTGGGTCACAAAAACTTTTTCGTTTATAGATTTTTAGCATAGCTACAGCCAAGCGACGGATCTCTAAGTCGAAACAATGCCAACAGAGCAAGTCTTAGATGTACTACTATTCATGTACATCTTCTACGGCAACGCAGACAAAACAGCGATAGATCGTCGCGGCGGAAGAAATTCTAATAAGTAAAATAATAAGCATATTTTAAAATATTATAACTACTCACCAGTCAGCTTCAATTTTCACATATTAAAGGTTCCGGTTACTTGAGATTACTATATCCCGATGTAAATTACTAAATAATATGCAAGAAAAACAATATAATTTAATCTTGTGTACACAACCACACAGCCAGCTATACGTTTCATAACTTTTAACATGAAATTTTCGAGTTACATTATTTTTTTGCTGGTTTAATTGTTGTAACTCGGGTACACACCTACCTTTAGACAGAATTTGAATCTTTTCACTGAATGACAATTGTGAGAACTTGTTATTTTTAATTTTTAATAAACACACATTTTCATACCTCACAGTCAAATAACATTTTAAAAAAATCGACTAACTCACTAGTAAAAGCTAATCACTACAATTATTATAGAAACTCAGTAATAAACTGTTAAATGTACACACTTTCAAATGTTAAAATGAAAAATCTTTAAAGAAAACTATAAATAAACTGGAGCGATTAAATTGTAAACAATGCTTATCACATGATATATGCAATATGGCCCCCGCGAAACACAAAACGTTTCTTCTATTTAAACAAATAATACCTTACTAAACAAAAATGCATATTGTGTGTACATGATTTATTAGATTCGCGTCGTATTGTTTTTACTCGGATTATAGGCAACGAATAATTTCCAACAAGCCAGTTCGGCGGTTTTCGGAAGCGATCGGATAGCCGAACATCCGTGTCTGGTCAGTTTCATACATTGGAAAATGAAGTACATGCTCAGTACGTAAAGATGTCGCTATGAGTAAGCATTGTGAACCATGGAAAAATAAATCACATTAAAAGCACAATTAAACCGCCATGTAACTTGTTTTGTTTTACGTCAGTGATTTATTTAGTTTTATTCTTCAAAATTTTCAATGATTACTGAATAAAATATGAATTTATAACAATATTTTATTCATACAACGCCCTCTTTTTTAAAAATTGAATTGATAAAGTACATCGGCACTACGGGACTCTTCAAATTAAATATCGTCAATTCACGATAGATGGCGGCCTAGTTAAAACGACGACGCAATGCGCAGGCGGCGCTATGGGCGCTTATTTAACAATTTATCTTTATAGCACAGAGATAATAATATACTAAGTTAGTACGTAGATAATAATATACTTAGTTATGTTTGGTTATGTTCGTTCTCTGAAAATAGTGTCATTTATAATTTCCACGTAAAGTGCCATCTAGTAAGTTTTCTTAGTAAATAACATTATACTGACAATCATAGAACTCGTTGTAGTACCAAGCTCGCGCAACGGGCGCCCGAAGCCGAAGGCCATGTAATGCCGCATGAGTTGTGCCTATTTAAACATGTCGATATTCATGGGTGTGTGCGTTTGCGAAGTATGAAAATTACACATACATGCGATGATTTGTCCTGCACAAAGCTGCACAAAACTGCATGAGTTGCTATTTATAAAATATTAGGCGTTTTAAAGTTATTATATTTTTTAATTAATTTATTTACTATTAATTAAAGTCATCTAAAACGTACGAACATTTTATTAAAATATCTGTGAATGACAAGTAAAGCACTGCATTTCTGCCTATATGGAGCGCACGCCCCTGGTGCAGAGTTCTGTTTTCAGTACTCTGAATTATCCCAGCTCGCCGGATTCCGGATCATATAGTCCCAGCCTAATGAGAGTTTATAAGTTCGTGACAATCTGACAGCTGTTTGACACGATTATTACCCGACTTTTACGAAGCGCCGCCTGGTGGCAGAAAAAGTGTCGAAAGTTCTTATTGACAGTTTTTTAAATTATTTTCGCCATCAGATGGCGCTTTATGTGAGTCGGGTGACGGGTCTGCCTCCTAGCGACAAAAAAATAATGGTTAATGTTAGTGAATGGTGAAATTCGTATAAGTTATCCGTTATTTAAATATTTTTATTAGTAAGAGGGTTGACTTCACTATTAAATTGTTGCTATTGTTGAAAGAAACATGTTCTTGATAATAAAATGTCCTTAAATCTTAAAGTACTGCCGGCTTGATGGACAAACACCTCATGAAGATAGAAACAGGCAAATAGAAGAGTACAACGCACCCGGCAGTGAGAAGTTTATATTCATGTTGTCAACTCGTGCTGGTGGTCTTGGAATTAATCTTACATCTGCTGATGTGGTCATTATTTATGACTCTGATTGGAATCCTCAGATGGATTTACAGGCTATGGACAGAGCTCATCGTATTGGTCAGATGAAACAAGTAAGTGATGTTGTTTGGTTTATGAACATTCACAACCACTAAATTGCATAATTGCATAATGCATACGCATTATACGCCCTTGTGATGTGTAATATAGGGATGCTTACATGCCAAAGAAACTGGGTCACACATCTTATACTTTAAACAAGCAATTCTTATATATAATTAATATATATATAATCGGAATCTCGGAATTCGGACGGAACGATTTCCATGGAATTTAGTACGCTGGGAGTTTTAGATAGAAAAATCGATCTAGCTAGGTTTTATCGCACCGCGAATTTTTAAGTTTTTATATATTTTTTATTTCGTTGCGTAATAAGATATGAGTTATTTCGCTGTCTAATTGCTAAAGCCCGTGGCTCAGCTACTTTGGCATCTGCAATACAGTTTACACTAGTACAGGGGTCGGGGACTTCAGATGTGTAAAATTATTGTGTCAATAAAGAATTTATTTATTTATTTATAAGAGTAGGACTTTTTGCGTTGTTGGCAATTGGTGTCTCGGTTTCGAGTCCCGGTCCGACCTATTTTTTTTAATACCTATCGCCATATTCTGATAATTTTTTCCGTACTAGGTAGGTACTAGAACTCCGAGGAAAGCTCGGTCTCCCGGGTACTTATATTAAATTCCAGAGCTGTACTTCATGATTTAAGTAATAAATTTATTTTTTTCTTTTAGGTAAGAGTATTCCGTCTCATTACCGACAATACGGTCGAAGAGAAAATTGTAGAGCGTGCGGAAGTGAAGTTGCGTTTGGATAAACTGGTCATCCAGTCTGGTCGTCTAGTAGACCAGAAGAACCAGCTGAACAAAGACGAGATGTTGAACATGATCCGACACGGTGCCAACCATGTTTTCTCGTCTAAAGACTCTGAAATTACCGACGAAGATATAGACTCGATATTGGCTAAAGGCGAGACAAAGGTAACTATTGAATTAAAATACAACTTCTTTGGTAAACAAAGGACATGGCCCAAAATTCAAACTAAAAAAGCTGACTAAATTTTTCAGATGAGTTCCCACAAATTTTTGATATCAATATTCGTTTCCAAAATAACGAGCGCCAAAATAAAAAATCTGAAAAAGTTGAATTTTTCTTTTCACTATTTCGGCCATTACTTTTTACGTATTTTATTTTCTCAAATAATTATTTTTTCACCTTACAGCTCTCGTAAATACGCGTCTTTTGAGCCTTTTTTGAATATTATATCTTCATAACTCTCCGAGACATAAGGGGATCGCACTTTTTCGTGAAATCGGAGCTGTAGGCTGGAGCGAACGAAAAGAGATTTCCAATGTCAAAAACCCAGCGTCGACATTGTTGAAATGTTTGCCAATGGGTTCACTTTAAATCATATTTGAAGTCACCAAAGCGGCAACCCTGAAATACGCCGGGTATAGAATTTATAAGCAAGAATAAAATCCAAAATCATAGAGGAGATGTAGGTGTACATGTATTTTTGGTGTAGGAACTGTAGGAGTATGTATTTAGGTTTCTATTGTAAGTGGGTAGGTGTAGGCTTAGATAAGATTTGTAACGAAGCTTTGTTTCCGTCTACACATTTACGGAACTTCCGCAAGAAATCGTACCTCCGTACATTGAAACTGTAGGCGTAATATTTACGAGTATACCTACAATTTCAACAACGAAAACTACACCATTACCTACAATGACCAACTTATGTAATACATTATAACCTCGCTTTTCTTTCGGGAATCGTCATTTTTCATACATTGTCTGACGTCTGTCGTTTCTATAAAAAAACTGATATTATTCTTGCTCATAACTTAGTACGCGGCGTTTGTCGAGTTTGCCCTTTGGGTGACATCGTATATATGTAAAGTGAACACATTAGCAACCATTTCGTTTCTATTCATTCTGGGTCAATTTCGGACCATCACCTTTTGAAAAAGTTATATTTTAAAAGTTTATTCCCGTAGGACGAGGGTTGAAAATCTAGGAGTTGTTACGTACGTAAGTACGTAAAGTCGTTATAAGGACGGAGGGTTGAACACACAATAAACCGTTTTAAATTCGATTCCTTCTATTTAGATTTATAACATTCTTGATTCTAGTAAGATAATATAACGTCGACAATGATTTTCCTAAGCTAAGATGGATGTTTGTTGCTCTTTCACGCAAAAACTACTGAACGGATTTCGATGAAATTAAGTTTAGTAGTAGTTAAACATAGGCTACTTTTTATCCCTAAAAAGTACAGTGATCCCGTGGGATACTGGATTTACGCTGATAAAAATTTCAGACAGAAGAATTGAAACAAAAGTTGGAGAGCTTGGGAGAGTCGTCATTGCGCGCGTTCTCAATGGACACGCCTGGAGCCACCACAGACTCAGTATATCAGTTTGAAGGTTTGATGGTGTTTTAAAAGAACTTATTCCAATTTAAGTCTAGTAATATCTACCTTGTTCTGATTTCTAACCCTAATCAGTAAAATGATAACAAGACAAAAACATATATACATTCTGTATTAAATGACAAATAAAAAATATCTACATTTTACTCATTGAGGTTATAAAATATATGGGCACATGAGATATTATCTTAAACATATGGAATGGAATAAGCTTTAATTTAAAAGGGGGAAGTATAATAACTATTTATTCTGACTCCATTGTAAAATAAATATTACCATATTTTAACTGTACAGGAGAGGATTATCGTGAGAAACAAAAGATAATTCCCCTTGGTAGTTGGATAGAACCTCCTAAGAGAGAGCGTAAGGCTAACTACGCGGTGGATGCATACTTCAGGGAGGCTCTTCGTGTATCCGAGCCGAAGGCGCCCAAGGTACAGGTAATAAAGTGTAAAGAGCTAAGTACTCTCCCTTTTTATACTGGGTGGTGGTTATTGGTGCAAGTTCGAGTTTTTTGTCGATATAGACTTCATTAAAAAAAACCATGCTTAATAAGTTTTATGAAAGTAATAGAAATATACTTGTTGATTTTTTTACATCATCATTACAAATTTTATCTTTTAATCATTAAAAGATTGAAATAAAAACCTCAAAATAAAATATAACTAACGTCTTCGACTATCAATGGAAATTAAGAACTTTAAATATTTTTATCAAAGTTAAAAACAAGATATCGACTAATGACTCGAAACTCGCATCCGCAGCTTATTTTGTTTAGCATATTATTATCTAATTATTTATTAGCTCTTTATGCTCAGTAGTCTATTACTAAGTACATATTTCTATGTTTTAAATAATATTGTGGTTGGTGTTTCACTGTAATATTGTTTTGTTAATTTTGTACTTAATATTTATTGGTTTGCTGTTTAATATTATGTTAATTATTATTGGTTTTGGTTGTCAATGTATCAACTGTAGAATACATAGAATTAATCTGGAATATAAAAAGTCTGCACTAAGTGCATTTCATTTTTTTTTTAAATTGTAGCAACACTAGGAAATCCTCTTGTGATTGGTTAGTAATTAAATGACAATAATCTCTTTTCAAATTAGTTTGGTTAATTTTTCGCAACATGAAAAGATTTTTATATTTCTGATCAGAATTTAAAACTTTAAAAGCATAATATAACACGCAGAAAGTTACAATTTAACATTATATGTATATCTACAGGCACCGAGACCACCAAAGCAGCCTATTGTGCAAGACTTCCAATTCTTCCCTCCGAGACTTTTTGAGCTGTTGGACCAAGAGATATATCACTACCGCAAAACGCTTGGGTAAGTTATTCGCAATAATTATTGCCTAATACTGAAATGTCCTTTAATGGGCATTTTAAAGTTGCTTCTTGGACTACACTGTTTTGCGTATAAGAGAAAACGCTCTACAATATCGACACGGGCCGAATGTCTGTCTTCAAAATTTGATGTCCATGAATTCCCCCAAAATAAGTATAGCAAATTTTAGTAGAAGTCTAAAAAAAATTGTAGAACCAATCTGGGAATTTGTACAAAGAAAAATTATGGTTATAAAGGAAAATTATGTTTTTTTTTTTCACTACAGAATTTTAGTAGAACTTTTGTAAAAGTTTTTACAAATTTATAGAATACATAGCATCAGAAATAAAAAAATCTGTAACCACCGAAGTGTGGTCCCTCAGTTCACACAAAAGTGACATATTCATTTCGCGATATATTACTGACTTTTTTAATTATTTTTCTATGTAGAATTTTTGTAGCAAATTTGTATAATTTGTAGACAAAATTTCACAAAAATCTATCGGCGCAATTTGAAGATATCAACCATTATGTTCGATCACAAACTGGTGTATAAGAAAAACTCAATTATCTATTGAACGAGAAAAATATCAGAAAGTCTTACTATACTAAAATTTTTGTAGAAGTTTTTTTCTCTTGGATTATAGCACATAAATTATTTAATTTCTTGCTTCCTAGCTGAAGTTAATTTACCTCTAACAGGAACGTTACGCCAATGACACAAGGGTCACTCCCATAAAATCTGCAAAGTGAAATAACTCTGAATGGACTATATCAAGAAACAATGCAGATCATACACTTGTATATATGTCACAAGGCACATCATATTCAACATCCCTTCCAAGGGACTTAGTGTAATAACAAATATTAACTTTCATCAACAATGTAATATTTAAATGTTAAATACTTCTTGTACAAATATCTTTAATAGCGATTTGGGGACATTAAAATTTTAATGTTATTACACTGACCCTTTAGAAACATTGTTTTTTAAGTAGATATTAAGTAATAACAATTATACAATGATTCGTTTTTAGCTTATATTGTTATGATGTCCACATGTTTATGCAGAAACAATTTTACAAAATTAGTAAAAATATAGGTATTAAGGTACAGTATTGTTCATAAAAACTAATATCAATTTATTATTATGAACTATTCTAAAACGCGATTATCATTTTTTCCAGTCTCTATCTTTATCAAAATATAATATCATCTGAATTACTTAATTTTGAATTTAAATATAAACACACCAGCATATTTAGCGGAACACAAAAAAAAGGTCCATAATTAAATAAATATGGTTTTATTTTAAAATCTACTTACTACACTTCTTTTGTTATTTAAATTTTCATTTGTTTTACTTAAAATGAGATCACATTAAGAACAGATTTTGCGAGTAAAGGCTATTTGTGAAAAATGGTACATTTTTGAACTTTTCATGTAACCGGGAAAAGTGGAAATTAATATTAAAATAACAATTAATTAAATTAGAAAAATGGTGATTAATATCGCGTATATCCTCCACGTGCTCTTATTAAAGTTTCTACCCGTCTAGGCATACTGAGAATGATGTTATCGATGGTCTCCTGGGATAGTCTCCGCCATTCCTCAACTACGGCGCTTCGCAGTTCACCCACGTTGGCAGGAGCTGGAATTCTGGACTTAACTTTTCTTTTCAGCAAGTCCCAAACGTGCTCTATTGGGTTCATCTCCGGTGATCTCGCCGGCCACTCCATAACAGTGATATTCATATCATTAAGATAAGCTCGAGTTACCCGAGCGGTATGCGGCCGAGCATTATCCTGCATAAAAACAATATCGTCACCGATATATGGGGCAAACGGTACGACATTTTCTTCTAAAACTTCTCTGATATAGCGGTCTGCAGTCAGACTCGCTCTGTCAATCACTACCAAGTCTGTGCGAGCTCCTAAACAAATGCCCGCCCAAACCATTATTGATCCACCACCGTATGCAACTGTAGTTTCAAAATTTGTCTAAATGTATCGTTCTCCTTTGCGTCTGTATATTCTTTGCCTGCCGTCAATTTGATTTAAGAGAATTCTGCACTCATCACTAAACAATACTTTACTCCATTGGTCCGCGTTCCAAAGTCGATGTTCCTGAGCAAAAGTTAACCTGTTTCTACGATGATTTACCTCGAGCCTTGGAGCCTTGGCGGGCACAAATGAACCCAAACCAGCTTCTTCGAACCTTCTTCGTACCGTACGCTCACTTACGGTTACACCCCGCACTGCTTCTAACTCATGTCGGGCTTGGACGGCCGTCAAACGGGGGTTCATACGTACACGAAGTTGAATGAAACGATCATCCCTACTCGAAGTGCGTCTTTTTCTGCCTTGTCCTGCTCTTCTCACATTAGTACCGGTCTCCCTGAACCGTTGGATACTGCGATGGATCGTTGAAACTGGTTGACGAAGATCTCTGGATATCACTCTGTAGGTTTGACCATTTCTTCGCATTTCGAGTGCCCTGGCAATCTCCGTTGGGGCTAAGTCAGGCATAATTCAGTCCTCAACTCCAAAAAGATACGCGATTAAAAAAAAAACTAACAAAAAACAGTATTTCAATGAAATTTTAAATCAAACTCAGAAGGAAGAAATACTCGAAGTTCGCTCCAGATAAGGTGTATTTGAATAAAATTAAAACAATTGCATAAAATCTGATGTTCAGTTGTTTTCCTAATTTGAAAATATATATTTTTTAATTAAATGACGTATAAATCAGCCAGCAACCTTATATGATACTGATATCAAACCTTTATTTTATGTTCCGCTAAATATGCCGGTGTGTGTATATTAGGTCAGTACATATGAGATTGTCGTTTTGTAAAGGAGGAACATTTTTAAAGTTGATATTTTTTTAAACATAATCTCCCTTACTAATAAAAAGATTTACACAATGGATAACTTAAACAATATTGCTGTCTTTGTCTGTTAAGTGACTTTTCCAACGCATCAGACAAAGACAGCAACGTTGTTTAAGTTATCCATTGTGTAAATCTTTTTATTAGTAAGGTGGTTTATTTATTTAATCAAAGTATTAGGTCATTACATATGAAATTGGCGTTTTGTAAAGGAGGAACATAAATTCGATTTTTTTAAACATAATATATTTATTTAATCAAGTATATATCATTGCTATCTATGCACTTATGCCATCTCATAGGTAGTTCATTGTATCCTTTACTAAAAAAAAACCATTCGGACAGGAATCAATAAAATCTTTGAAGGCGCTTTGGACTGCCCCATCGGAGTTGAATTTTTTCCCTTGCAAGGAGTTATCCAAATTTTGAAAAAAATAGTAATCTGTTGGAGTAAGGTCCGGGGAGTATGGTGGTTGTCTTAGACATTCCAATTGACGCTCCTCTAATTTGGTATCCGTCTGTTGTGCAATGTGTGGTCTAGCGTTGTCCTGAAGCAGCAGTGGCCAAGAGTGAATGACCAACCTCGGTTGTTTAGCAGCTAGCTTTTTCATCATGATTTGCAGTTGACGATTGTATGGTTTGGGAGACACATAAACTGCATCATAGTGCAAGATAACAATGAAATATAATTAGTGAAAATGCAAACTATTTTGATTTATTTCAATGATATTGCTAAGACTGGTTCTTAATCTGATAAAAAAATCATTCATGTGTGTATAGGTCAACTTTTCTCACTAAAAGAATCAAACTACTCCTTTTGCAGCTTTTTGGAAAGAAACAGTGAATAGAACAAAAACGGATTTATTATGAAAATTTTACAATACTAAGAAAAGAAAATGTTTTTTTTTGTTTTTAATAAGGTGTATCACCTCCTCTTGCCCTAATAACTGATTCAAGTCGGTTTTGCATCGACCTGATCAGTGTTTTTAAAAGATCTTGCGGAGTATTGTCCCATTCTTGTGACAATGCAACTCTGAGCTCCGCAACCGTTGTTGGGACCGGATTTCTTGTAAATACAGCTCTTTTTAGGTTGTCCCACACGTGTCCTATCGGATTGAGGTCCGGGCTACGTGCTGGCCAATCTATGGAACGAATCTCAACCTGAGTAAAGTATTGCTCAACTTGTCTCGCTGCGTGCGGACGAGCTTTATCCTGCATCAGAATGAAGTTTTCGCCTATAAATCCGCTAAAAGGTACCACATATTGGTCCAATATCTCCGTTATATTATAGCGATGTGATGTTAAACGACAGTTACCACGGCCATGTGTGTCTGGGTCATTAAACACAAGTTCAGTTCGAGCATCCATCGATATGCCGCTCCAAACTATACAAGACCCGCCTACAAATGGAACCCTCTCCTCAATGCAATTTAGAGCATATCGCTCTCCTCGTCTACCGTAGACTAGTCTGCGACCATCAGCGCCGTACAAACAAGTCCTACACTCATCAGTGAATAATACGGAAGCCCATTGCTCTTCAGTCCAATTTAAGTGTTCACGAGCAAATCTTAGTCGAGCTTGCCTGTGAGCTGCAGACAATTTTGGTCCATTTGCGGATCTGAAAGGTGTGATATCACGCTCTTTTAGTCTTCTTCTTATGGTACGTGTACTAACTGCTACGTCACGTACCTGGTGGAGCTCATTTTTAATGATTATAGACGTTAAAAACCGATTTCGCAAGGAAGTTGTCACAATAAACCTGTCGTCCAGAGACGTCACCCGAGTTCTGCCGGTAAAGTCTTCTTTTGAATGAACCTGTCTCCATAAACCTTCTGCAAGCTCGGGATACCGTAGATTGGTTTACATTTAAATCTGCAGCAATTGTTCGTTGGTCTAGGCCTTGCTACACTAGAACAACAATTTGTGCGGCTTTTTCGGACGATACGTCCATATTCGTGAGAGAAAAACGTGTTTAAAATGAAAACAGACTAGCAATTAAACAATTAGTAACGATGATTCAACATGTAACAAAACAAAAAAAAATAACCATCAATCACAACATTAACGTAACAACGAGTTAATCTTCAGTAAATTGACAAGATTTCTTCTATAGAATATTTTCTTTCTTTTGTGACAGTACCATATTTAAATTTGATTTTATTTTCCAATACCAATAAATGTAAAAAGTTTGCATAGAATGTGTTCTTGCACTATGTTGTTGTTGCACTATATGTTTATGTGTCCGCCAGTGTAGTTGATGACAATTGAAAGCTTATTGTTAATGAAATTGTTAAAAATAATTTACGTACCTCATAACACGTAGGAATTGGTGTCAGAAGCAGCATTTATAAAACGACTTTAATAAACAAATATTGTTATTTGTTTATTAAAGTCGACAAATGTTCTTCTTCTTCTTTTGGCATAGCCTCCCCTGTTGTAGGAGTTGCCAACGTCAGAGTGATGGAGCTATAATATGTTGCTATAATAAAGAAGTAATAAAAAGTAGAAATGTCAATGTCTTATTGACAGATGTCACAAGCACAGCCTATCTAGTTAGATTATTATTTTAGTTAGCCAAAAGGCTATATATAGTGTAGATGCATCTTTGTTAAGCATCGGTCATAATATGTAATATGTATCTGTGTTAAGCATCTCTCTTCATCATCTCGTTGTATTCCCCATCATCGTATATTTGGGTATGTATAACAATTATGATTCGCTCTACACCAATGGCGTAGCGTGGGTGTCTGCCGCCCGGGCGGATGACAATTTTGCCGCTGTTTTGCAATTTTGAGGTTTTTCAATTTAATGTATACAACACATTACCTACATTACATTAATTCTAGATCATTTTTCGGCAAGAACAGTCATCGTTATTTTGCATTATACAGGTTAGATTTTAAATAATAAAGTTTATATAAGCACTTAAATCACAGTTTCACAGCTTAACATAAATTACGATACGGGACAATGTGAAATGGACAATAACTGACGATCCATCAATATACCTTTCCTTGTAACCTTTGTAAAAATCACGTGCTTCCTTAAACACGTACTTTCATGCAAAATACGGGAAACTTCCAAAATTCCGCTACTCGCTACAAAATATCGTCACAGAATGAAGAAGTGATGAAAAATTCCGTTTTCTTTTCATTCGTTCGTTTCAATCGGATTCGTGACGATTCGTTGAATTGTCACGAATCCGATTGAAAATAATGTCGATACATAATTACCTGCCGTAATTTTATCGGCATTTATATATTACTTATTTATAATAAATATTATAACTTTTTTTTTTTAATTTAAGTAGGTAATAAAATACAATAGGTACTAAAACAAAACAATCAATAATTTGCACCGAAATGACGCTGACAAAACAATTCCGTCCGACGCACCCCGCATACGAGAGTTTAATAATTAAAATGTCACATGTTCTATGTTTTTGCCAGCGGCTTGTATGGATAAAAATGAACCTTATTTAGATGAAGAACAAATGAAACACTCATAAATATTCATTTTTCTCATTATTTCATGGAAGATAAAGTTGTCATGGTAGCAATATTGTTAGTTTACAAATGGAAAATGAATAAAGATTACACATTCTAAATACTACATTTATTACTTTATAATATCTGACGACGAGGATGGGATATATATCAGTCCTCCGCCGCTATTCGCCTGGAGCAGGTAGGAGCTGCTCCAAGTATCGACGGTAGACTGCGCCGGCTCTCCAGAATTTCTTACTTGGAAAATTTTGAAATATAGAGTTGAATCTTGTCCTCGACCATATGACGTGAAGACATATGAAAGTTCGACTTATTTTGAACTTTTTATCGCCCAAAGCTTTATAGTACCCTGTATAAACTTATAACGATTGTTTACCTAATCCTCGGACACTTACACAATGGTACCAACGTGTAGATGCAGAACCGGGATTCACTGCTGAAGCTTTAAAAACTTTAAAAATAGTTCGATACCAATTATTTGCACCCTCGTTATTGACGAGATGGCTTTTAGAAAAAACCCTTAAAAAGATATGGACGGAAAACATAGCCGCAGAGAACATAAAACCAGCAGCAGTATTAAGAATATGCTCCGAGCATTTTGCGGTAAATTGAGTTAATAGAACATTTGATGTGGTGCGCATAAAAGAGGATGTTGGTACTTAATCTTTTCCCATTTACTTCATCTTCAGTGGCTCGAATAACATTGTCAATGAAAACTGACAACATTGAGAATATGGCTTACTAGCCTACCACTTCAATACTACCACTTGTATAACCATGCGCAGCAAATTGTACCACCTTGCAATCCTATGCCGATGGACATAGACAAAACTACCTATACGGAATAGTTACAAGTAACAAATATGGATGTAGATTTGTCACTAAATACACGAGAAAGCTCGGTAAAGAAAGCATGGTAGTGGCACCTAAAACACGAAAAACGTGGAAAAGTTACATAGGCAAGTGAAGTTGCAGCGTAAGAAAATAAAGGTTCTTAGTCAAAAATGTAGAAGGCTGAAGCAGAAGATAGTTATTTTTCAAAGCATAGTTGGCGAGTTGAAGAAACAAAATTTAGTTCCTCATGACGGCGCTATTCTGTTATTTATATTTGCGCAATTACTCCCGCCGCCCGTGTCGACTCGAGCGCTACGATGTCGATGTGCACGCGTGGTTGATTAGGCGAACGTAAACGTTCTACCCCCAATATATGGCACGTTGCGCTTAAAATGCAAACTAGCGTTGCTTTGTATTATGATAGATATTATGTATATTATTATTAGCTAACACAGGTTTAGGCTATTGCGTAACTCAAGCATCACCACTGGTATATATATATATATATATATATATATATATATATATATATCCTTACTAATATGATAAATGTGAAAGCGTGGATGTTTGTTACGCTTTCACGCAAAAACTACTGAACGG
The DNA here is from genome assembly GCA_037179445.1 of Phengaris alcon alcon. NCBI lineage: Eukaryota > Metazoa > Arthropoda > Insecta > Lepidoptera > Lycaenidae > Phengaris > Phengaris alcon. Next base: position 526,231 of record JAYRCH010000235.1, read on the forward strand.
ATTTCGATGAAATTCGGTATGGTAGTAGTTTAGACTCAGGATTAAAACATAGGCTACTTTTTATCCCGAAAAAGTAGTGTCTCGAGGGATACTATACTTACGCGGGCGGAGCCGCGAGCAACAGCTAGTATACTTATATATAAAAGAATGAGATTTTGCCGCCCCCTAAAAAGCGCCCAGTTTGTAAAAACTTTTACAACCTACCTCAGTCCACACGTACAAGTTTTGGTGTTGCCTGTGTCCGGGACCCGCATACAGGACCCACACATTTGTGGACATGTTTACATGTTTTTTTCCTGCAGTTACAAAGTCCCTCGGAATCCGGAACTTGGTCCGGAAGCGGCTAAGATACAACGCGAGGAGCAACGTAAGATAGACGATGCTGAGGCCCTCACCGAGGAAGAGGTACTGGAGAAGGAACAACTTCTCACACAAGGTATACTTCTACACACTGCCTAAATACTACTAGCTTTGCACCACCAAAGATTTTTTCAAATCGGGCGCAATAAATTTATTCGGCGTAGCGCTCCCATATAATTTAATGGTTTTGCATTATTTCGAAGTTAATTTGCCATTTTTCCATTATTCCTTTATGCAACGGAAACATTCTAAAACTAGGCTAACATGTAATATTAAAATTGTGGTACCTAATTATTTTTGCAACAGTTAAATACATACCTACATAAATCATAATAAAAAAAAATCTACATATTTTTAGGGTTTACAAATTGGACGAAACGTGATTTCAATCAATTCATCAAGGCGAATGAAAAATATGGGAGAGATGATATCGAGAACATTGCAAAGGATGTTGAAGGGAAGACCCCTGAAGAGGTGTGTTTTTTTTACATAAAAACAAAAAAAATGCCTTCTAACAAGTAGCCTAGCCTATTATATATTCCTTAAATATGGACATGATTCGTAATCACATTTTATTAATGTATGCTTAATAATATTTAACATTTTAGGTTATCGAATACTCAGCGGTATTCTGGGAAAGATGTCACGAGCTTCAAGACGTTGACAGAATAATGGGTCAAATTGAAAAGGGCGAAGCCAAGATCCAAAGACGGGCGTCTATCAAAAAGGCACTCGATGCAAAAATGGCGAGATACAGGGCTCCATTCCATCAGCTGAGAATATCGTATGGAACAAATAAAGGCAAAAATTATGTCGAAGAAGAAGACAGGTATACATTCCATAATATAATTATAATGCTTCACATTGGTGTGTATGAGCTATTTAAAAGCAATGTTTAAAAATAGTTTGTAAGATTTATAAAAATGCTAACTGCTTATTTTAATTTTGTTGTATTCATTCTAATTTGATAAGGGCGCGTTTACAAATTGACATAAATTGTCTGTTTTGCGACCAAATGAAACCAAATTCTACAAAACTAACAATTGTTATAAATAGAATATTTACCTAAAAATCGGTTTTTACCTAAAAAAAAAAACAAAAATGATTTTTAGTAAAGGTAAAATAATTTTCCCTCAAAATTTACAAAAATAGGTCGTGTTCAGGATATGTTTTCTGCTCTTATGTAGCTTACTTTGGTTGTTTAAAAATACCCACAGATAGCAGATATGATCTCCTTTTAATACGATAAAAAAATAATCCAACAAAAATCGATTTGGAAAAAGCATAAGTCTCATAAAATTTTCACGTGTTTTGCTATAATGCATGAATCTTAATGCGTGGCTATAAGGTTTATTTTATTTCATCACTGTCTGGATTTATTACACAAAACATTTCTAATCTTTGCTCTCCATACTCGGGAACCTGTTAAACAACTTTTCGTAAACGCGTCCATAAGTTCATCCTAACTTTATGTTTTTAGGTTCTTGGTGTGCATGCTACATAAACTAGGTTTTGACAAAGAAAACGTTTATGAGGAGTTAAGAGCAGCTGTCCACGCGGCGCCGCAGTTCCGATTTGACTGGTTCCTCAAATCTCGTACAGCTCTTGAACTACAACGAAGGTACGTATTTTTACGATTTTTGATCGAGATAACGCTTTAGATTGATATAAGTTACATCTAAGTATGACACCTTTGTTGATCAGCATGATTCTAAACCTTACTTCTAACTAGGCTCATAAATATCCAGTAAAAATATTTGCAAATTACTAAATGTATCATTTAATTGACATTATCGTTTCAGATGTAACACCCTTATCACTTTAATTGAAAGAGAAAATCAAGAATTGGAAGAGAAGGAACGAGCAGAAAAGAAAAAGAAGGTGGGTAATGTAAGCCAAAACACACCAGGAGGTAACACCACGGGGAAAGGCGCAAATGCTGGAAAACGCAAGGCCGAAAATACACCGGACAATGCACAGAAAAATAAGAAGAAAAAGAAATGATTACTAAAGTAATATTCCAGATAGGTATCTGAGAAGCGCAACAAATATTAAATTTTAAAGTAATATTTAATGCTCATTATTACGATTAAGATATTTAAGTCTTACCTCGAGTATTACACTAAGATAATGGTATAGTGTTAACATTCCTTTCCCACAATAGTGAATAGTTTTTACCTAAATTATACATGATGTGAAAATAATACTTGTTTCAGTTAAAACCTTTTTAAGATTACTAAGATCAATGATTTCTAATCATATACTATAAAAATAAAAAGAATATGAGAAGCACCACTTTATTCTTTTTTAACATGTCAATTATCATAAATCTATGCATTGCACACTTCAGGTACATCAAAATCACAATATTCTAATTATGTATTTATTAAATTAACTACACAATGTTCAAATCAAGATGAATTATCATTATCGATTGCCTCCTGTGAATTATTTCCATTAGATGGTGAAGGTGCTCCTAATCCATACAGATGACCACTTGTGCTTTCTATGTTGCCGTCAAAAAATATCTGAAAAGTAGAAAATAATTATTAAATATTACTGCCGTTTAAATAGTGTCAAGGGTCGTTTCGTGTAAATTAATATTTTTCTATTTTTTATGATAAATAAAAAAAGTGGCGATGTTTTTTTTTTAATTAAATACTGCTATTTATTATTAATGAAGATTTTTTCATAAGGCAAAAAAAGTGAAAGTTATCAACGATTTATTTTATTTTTGAAAAACGGTAATGATCACACAGTACCGGTAATGACTTTGCTTATTTGGTAATTACGCATTGGTAATGATACACTAGAACCAATATTGTCAAAAAAAATCTTATATTTGATTACAATTTCAATCGGAAATTCTTTTTACTATTAATTTTTGATAATAATAAAATAGATATGGAGAATAAAAAGTTACAATAAATTAAATATTACTTAATCGAAAAATACTGAGCAGTTGCAAGAGCCATTTTTCTTCACGAACGGGTCGGCTCGACCAGATAAATACCATGCCTCACAGGTAACCGAGAATAAAAACGCTCGAGTGCGGTTACTGAAGGCCCCTCCCCCGTCAACCCTATGGGAAGGGGTTCTGGTTCCTTCTCGTTGGTGTCGAAAGGTGAGGCAAGCTACAGCATCGAAAATGGACGACTGAAGGTTTTGCGATTAACTTTTCGAGTCAAAACTTCAAGCGACCGTAAGCAAGGAGAGACAAGAAGGAATTGAGAAGAAAATCTATCAGTCCGTCAACTATTTATTGTACTCAGAATTATGAAACAACACTCAAAAGTGTGCCTCTGAATCTAAACGTCGTCGCAAATATATAACCTTCCTCAATAGACCAACATTTATATCATTTTGTCAATAGATTCTTTCCTTTCTTGGGTCCATGTCTATATACAAAAAGTAGCAAATCTATAAACTTACACAATTTAAACATTAAAGAGGGAAAAAAGCAATTATTTAAATATTTACATAAACTAGACTATGACGAAACTGAACAACTACTTAAATGTCCCTCGCTAATCTCATTATGTCCTCCCTCACATACACTCACATATATACTACACAAGGAGGCTCTCTGACACTCGACAACTCCGTCTGTAATGTATTATTCCATGTACTGTTTGAAATGTTTTATTTTATAAAATAAGTAAATACCATGAACTTAGATAATGTAAAATTATAAAATAAAGAGTGCTGCCGTCTGAAATACAGATATTCCGTTATCTAGCTCAGACTCTGATGCTCACTAAATTGTATATGTAGTTATTGATATTCTTGTATTACTCTATATAATTCTGTCTTAGATAATTAGAAATGTATGTTGCTAGTTAAATAAATAAAAATGGAGCATGGTGTAGAACAGTGGTTCCCAAACTCTTGTTTCATAGACCACTTTCAAAATTTTGCTGGATCCGGTGGACCCCCTGCATCTACATTCTATATTACTACCAATTTCTAAATCTCGAAAAAAAACTGAAGATTAGATCTATCTATCTATGGAAACTTGCGTTGTGGCTGAGTTTCAACGACGAATTAACAGTTTTAGAAAAAAAAAGGTTAGAATTGATTGCTTGATAGGGTTAATTATTTGATAATAAAGTACCTACTTTAGGTAGACTAAACAAATTTTCAATTAAATTTTAATTCATTCTGTTGTGAGTGGATGTCAAAAAAGCAAAGTTGGCCAATCGAAAAAGTGACTCCATCCAACTTTACTTTTTTGAAATCTACAGTGACTCAGCACAAGGACCAATCAATTCTCACAAATTTTATTTAGAAAACGCCCATTCGGAGTGGTAAAAAGAAATATAGTATATTTCCTTGTGTTGTAACTTGTAGGTATATATATTATATATTCAAATATAGAAATATTTACACTAATAATTTTTTTTTTTACATTCGTAATATAATCAAAATAAAACACTTATTTATAACGTAATGTAACTTCTACAATGCTAATTACAAAACTATATATATAATTTTAATGAGATGGATGCACTTGATGGATTGACAGCAAATTATCAATATTTGGCTTGAGTTTTGTAAGGAATAACCGCAAATCTCCCCGTTCTACCTCGTAACGGCACTAAAACTTTTTTCGACGAGATATGACGAGGGAAACGCTATCAGAAGCTTTTGCGCGATTCCCCACAGTCCAGGATATTTTTCAGGTATTTCTGCCTGCAGACAAAATTTTTGATACCCTCTTTTAAATGTCACTTTCAGCTCCTCATTAGTGCTAAGCTCGAGTAGCTCCTCTTGTAATATTACATTCTCCACTTCCGTTTCGTCAAATGGATTTATGATCCATGGTGGTATTTCCATCGATAGAATGTCTTCAAATCTGATTTTAAAATCATCATGCAGGGCAATCAAATGTTGAAGGTATGTCAGAATATCTTCATCAAGGCATTCTACCTGCGATAAGTTTGAAAACTGAAAATTCGCGCCGATATTAAAATATTGATATTAAAAGAAAAATATTGGTATTTTTCTTCATAAATTTCAATTTACTAATAAAAGCTGAAATTACACTCTTTGTTTTTATTAAATTAAGGCTGTCCCCTTGTAATTGTAAGATGAGGTCATTAAATTTTTTGAACAAATCTGTCAAATACGCGATGTCTGCTTCAAAATTGATTAGGTTTTTTTTTAAAATCAGGATCTTTACTTTCCAGAAATTTTAAAACTGCGTCAAAAAGTGAATAAAATCTTGATAAACATGCACCTTTCGACAACCAGCGTACTTTGGTATGTAACAGCAATCGTTGGAAGTTTTCATAATTTTCATCGCACAATTGTGCAAATAAGCGCGTAATGCATTGCTTCTAATTTTGTTAACTGCATTAATCACAAATTGAAGCGATTGGTGCAATCTATCACTCAAATTTTTCGCTACTAGTAGTACTACTAAAAATTCAAGTTTTAATACAAAATGTTGAAAAATGCGCCCTTTTATGGCGCATTTTGCTTTTACCCTTTACAAATAGGTACTTACTTTTCCGACACTGGTAATCACTGATATCGATTCACTTTTCTTTATGAAATTTCGGAAACAAATGAGTAACGTTTATCCTTGACATTCGTATTTATATTGGTGAAGAATTAAACACGTTCATACAAGATTGCAAGTACATACACCACTAGTCGTATTAATTTGCACGTTTGAACACGCATTGCGGACGGGACGACGGCGGCCGGCGCGGCAACAAGTTCGACGCGTTGTACTGAATATGGAATATGTAAGTTTTTGCAACTAACAGTCGCTGAGTTTCTTAAAATATTATCTGCCTATATTGATAGGAGAGAATTGTCTTATTGAGAAGGTTTAATTTATCATATTGTTTGTGTTGTTGTATTATCGTATGATGGACGGTGTGGCTCAATAAGTTATAAATGAAAATGAAAAAGGAAAGTGGCATAGGGCCGGATAGCTCAACTGGTAGAGCACTCGGCGCGATATGGTCCGGGTTCGACTCCCAGTTCGGAACTATCCATGTTTTCCTCAATTTATTTATAAATTGTCTTATTGAGAAGGTTTAATTTAGGTATCATATTATTTAAAATAACAAGCCAACATTTTAGTTCTTCACTATCAAAACTAAATTAATTTTCATGCACCCCTGCTTACGATTGTAGACCCCCATTTTTTGTCACGTCCAACGTAGACCCCCGTCGAGTCTCCCTGGGGGTCCACCTGGGCCACTTAGGGAATTACTGGTGTAGAAGAACGAGTGGAAGGAAGAGTTGTCCTTGCAGATGAAGCAGAGGCAGATCTATGTTTGAGAGGCGGTGGACTCTGATGATGAGGTGGTGTACGAAACAACTCTCAAACTTCAAGGCATTTGAAATCTATTTGGAGCATTTGGAGATCGAGTGGTAATTTTACATAATTACCACATAATTTAGCCAGTTATGCTAATAGCCAGTATGAATTTATTTTTACAAGACTAATTATAATAATTATGCATTTATTTTATTATTAGTCTTGTAAAAATAAATTCATACTGGCTATTTATTTAATAAAATAAATTACAAATTCATAAACACCTGTATATTAATTTTTGAAAATATTTATTTTCAAAAATTTTGATGAAATACATTGCATCTTGTCTTATTGATTTTTGTACATATTATGTACTATCTGCAAAGTTGCCGCTCGACCAGACATACAAGGTAAAACGTTTAACAGCGCCGTTGAATCGGGTGCACGCATAAATACGTAATTCAACCACGTCTGGATGCGGTATTTACCTTTGTTTAAATATTTCGAGGCGTCCTGGTGCAAAGGCAATGTTTTGAAACTGGTCGAGCAGGAATTATGTTGATGTTGTACATAGTATAGTAAGTAAAATTCAAAATTTCATGAAAAATTGTTATTTTTTTTTCTCAGCTTTGTCGCCTTTGTAGCTGAAAAAAAATATATTTTTTATGAAATCTTGAACTTTCTCGGTTAAATCTAATATTTTGGAGATGTAAAGTTACAGAACTGAGCTACAAAATAGAAAAACTGAATATAATTTTCTGAGAAATTCATGTTTTACTAATTTTTAAGTCTCGAAAATGTGAAATATTAATAATATTTCACTAAGATGTTTTACTTAGAGTTTTACTAAGATGTTGAGAATATAAAAAAGCATTGATTTATTAGATTATTGAGTCATTTCCGATCGGACACAATTTATGAACACAGTGCAGCAGCCTATTTCATAATTTACCTCTTTAATTTTGAAAAATGCCATCCCTGTGAGGTGGGAGTCGGAACCAGCCTGATGTTGAGGACCAACTCTCCGCAGCTCCAGCTGGTCTGCTACTTCCTGCAGTCCACCTTTGAGACTTTTACATAGTTTCATAAGATACTGTAAAATGAATGTCTTATTAAGATTTAAAACATTTTTAAATAATTCTCAAATGACGAATGAAATTATGACTTACCTTAACATCATAGACATTAGGAAAATATAAGCGTAATGTTTCAAAAAAATCATTTTCTTCAAGTGGTAAATTTTGATCCGTTAATATCTTCAATAAATATCCAAAATCATAGCCAGAATGGAAACTCAACCAATTTATATCATCCATTAAAACAATACCTAAAGAAATAAAATTGAAAATACTAAAGAAATAAATCAAACTTAATATATTACAAAATTCTTGTTTCAGTGTTTGTTTGTTTCAGTGTACTCCTCTGAAATTGCTTGACTGATTTTTATGAAGTTTTACTAGTGTATTCGGGAGATGTATGAGAAGAGGTTGTAAGCTATTATTTCAGTGATAAAGGTGTTCCGGTCCACCCCAAAAAAAAATTCTTTTCTTTTGCCATTAAAAATACATATAGCCCCTCAATTTTCACCCTTCTAACACCATCTACCCCCCATTGTTTAATAATGATGTGTAATAATTAATCTTTAACCCTCTGTGATCAATAGACAATAACTATTAAACCCAACATTATATTATTGTGTGTAATCTTTCATTCATCACCTGTATGTTGTAGATGTAGGTGGTATGTGCAGGTTGTAGGAGTAGAAAGTAGTTATAGATTGTAGGTAGCAGGTGTTGATAGTTATTTTTTTATTCCAGTTCATAGATAAGACAGAACAACAAATGTTGGGTCAGCTAGTAAGTAACTTAGTATTATGAATTGTGGATCTTCATGAATTGTTACATTTCTTCAACTTATTTTCTGTTATTCATTCTGAATAAAACGTAATATAAGGCATTTAATTTTGTTTTCATATAAGTAACCTATTAGCTTGATTATGTAATATTAGGTCCTTACATAATATGAAATTGGCGATTTGTCGTACTGGCCACTTTGATCTCAAATATATCTTCTTTGGATAGGAATTCCAATTTCAAATTTATACCGCTATTTACTGATGCATTTGTGTTTCGAAAACTTTCTTCTAAAGAAATTCATTTCTTTTCTCCTCTATTGGTTTTTTCTTTGCGTCACTACGTTTACAAAATGGAAAACTTGAAATATCGTATTATTTTCGAGTACGAGTTCCACTGTGGCACCAATGCTGCAGAAACGGCTCGAAGGATTAATGATGTGTATGGCGGCGGTGTTGCAAAAGAAAACACAGTGCGTTTTGGGTTCCAACATTTTCGTTCTGGAAATTTCGACCTGCAGAACAAGCCCCGTGGACGGCCGGAGACCAAAGTTGATAATGAAGAATTGAAGGCTATTGTGGATCGTGTGGATTATCCATCGCAAACCACGTCCGTGTTAGCTGCAGGCTGCACTGACAAGCTGCAGCTAGCATACCCCCCCATGATATGAGTGCAGCAAACCGACAAACGCGTGTCAACTGCTATGTTACATTACTCAATCGGCACAATAATGAAGGGATTTTAAATTGAATCATTACCTGTGATGAAAAGTGGATCGTGTACGATAATCGGAAACGCTCATTGCAATGGCTGAACCCTGGCGAGCCAGCCAAATCCTGCCCCAAGCGAAAATTGACTCAAAAAAAGTTACTTGTGAGCTTTTGGTGGACTAGTGCCGGTGTTGTTCACTACAACTTTTTTTAAATCTGGCCAGACGATTATGGCAGATGTCTATTGCCAGCAAGTGCTAATCATGATGGAAAAGCTAGCTGCTAAACAACCGACGTCGATCTCTCGATACTAGTACGAACAATATCGAGTTTGTTCATTCGCTCTAGGCCACTGCCGCTTCATGACAACGCTAGACCACACACTGCACAACGGACAGCTACCAAATTAGAGGACCTTTAATTGGAATGTCTAAGACATCCACTGTACTCCCCGGACCTTGCTTCAACAGATAACCATTTTTTTCGAAATTTGGACAACTTCTTGCAAGGGAAAAAATTCAACTCTGATGGGGCAGTCCAAAGCGCCTTCAAAGATTTTATTGATTCCTGTCCAAATGGTCTTTTTAGTAAAGGAATCAATTAACTACCTATGAGATGGCAAAAGTACATAGATAGCAATGGTATATACTTTGAATAAATAAATATATTATGTTTAAAAAAATTGACTTTATGTTCCTCCTTTACAAATCGCCAATTTCATATGTAATGACCTAATATTTGCTCTGTTGTAAAATATTTTTATTTTAAATCAATACCTGAAGTCATTAACAACTCTGCAAACTCTATGGGTTCTATGCCATGTTCCATGTGCTCTCTGAATTGGAGACCAGAATTTTGAAGCAGATCTATAGAATCCTGGGCATACATGTCTTCTCTGATAAAATCAAAATGGTTTTAACTTACCATAAAATATTTATAATATAAAATACAGCTACAATAATTACATACTGTAAATTAAATTTGAAATTGAATTGCCATGTAGTACATCCAGGTGGAGTCCGGCCATTTTCATCCATAAATGTTAGGCCTAATTGAATAATACGTAACAGATCTACATTACACCTGAAAAGGACAAATTCAGTGATAGTTCACAACTCACACCAAATAAAAAGGGAAGACAGCTTTGTCAAACAAAAACTGAGGCCGGTTTTTGTTTTTATTACATGTGCAGTGTAGCAAAAGATCGCCTTACTAGGTAAGGCATAGTTTTGTCACAAGTGTGTGCATAAAGCTGTTATTAGACGTCGAGGCGTAGTTTAGACTGTCCTCACTGTATGGTTTGCAGAACTCTGGTTTCACTTTTTTATTTGGTCTGAGGTTCGGAATTGAAAATCGTAGAAGTAAAAGATCTGAAGTTATAGTATTTTACCTAAGAAGTTGGTATTGGTAATCTGCTGTAGATCGAAATTCTCCTATGGGTCTCGCTACTACTCCTGGAAATTCAGTATCCATCGCAACCCATTGAAACTTCTGAACGACCTTTAAAAAATACACCTTTGTACTGTTTGCGAATAGCTAGCAAAACCTTCGCTACATTACAACCTCATAAAACACAAATACCTGTCGTATCACTTGGAACTCCTCATGAAGATTATGATTCCATACATTTCTTATTGTACATTCATCTTTGTTTGGCAAAAAATTAATAAAATTATGGTTTACCGTCGGCATTTGTAAGCTCATATTTTATGCAATGTTGTCGTGCGATTTTAATCGTGTCAGTAGTTGTAAGCAGTTAATTAGATGGAGTTTTACAACTTTGGAGCTAAGAAGCACAAATTATTATTTTAATCTTTACCGTAAAATTTTATACGAAATCAAGATCTATCAAAATTCGATTGCAAAAATTGCCGGCGATAGCTTCGAGTAGAAAGAAATCTTTGGACAATTAATGACATAAATTTTCAATATGTCAGAGATCTGTCAGAGCCATTGAGGTGTAAAATATATGGAGTGGCTGGAGTAGTAGCTCTATACATTAGGGGTGCGTTCTACTAAGCGCTTACAACTATCAAAATGCTCCTTTAGTCGTTCCACATATCGACCGCGGTCGTTGTGGTCGCGGCGAAAACGTCACTTATGACGTCATGACTTACTCTCACGCGAAGCTCACGACGACCCATCTAAAAAGGTGGGTCGAAGTGATCGTTGAGAAAATTAGCGGCGTTTTCAAAACTCAAAGCATCAAAAATGGCGACCGTTAAGCTTACGTTATTTCATGCGGAATGGGATATTTTAGTAGAAGTGAATGTTTCTGCAGCGGATGCTCAACGTACCTCCACAGGTAAATATAATTATGTAAAACAAGCTTAGAAAAATTAATTGTAGTTTATAATTAGGTAATATACATGTATACATTTTTCCTTAAATTTCCAATAATATAACCTAACTTTAGAAATGAAAATTAACTTAGTCTTCTTTAAATTAGTTTTCTTATTAAAAAAAATTATTACATACATTTAAAATTTCACTTATGAAAATTTTATTTTTATTATAGACAGCATTTGTGACACAACTTTTGAACAGAGCTTTAAATGAACAACCCGGAACATCAACGTCTGCTGATCGTGCTGATGAAAATTTTCAATTTTCTTATGATGTCACGGATCATATTATTGATGAAGAATTCCTCGTAAAAACTAATATTAAATATAAAAAATTAAATTATAAATTTTTTCAATATAAATAGATTTAAATAATAATTAATTAAGTTTATTTTCAAGGCTTACAGATTATAACCTAACCTCTTAAATCTTTTGTGTTCCTTTTATTAACTCGCCGCTTGTATTATTTACCTCCACGCTCAAAACGCTCTATAATCCATTCCACTTGAGTTTACGATAGTAACGCTCACAAGCAAGTGGAACGGGAAAAACTGCGGTCGTGAGCGTGATCGTTGTGAACGCTTAGTGGAACGCACCCTAGAGCTGTAGCAAACCGGATGCAGATACCAATGTCATATATGATACTCGACACTTTGATTTTCAGCTCTATTGTATTAGCACAGAGTTCTATTTTCAGTGCTCTGAATTTTTACCGGCGTTCCGGATGCCGGAGCATATAGTCCCAGACAAAAGTCATGTTAACTAGCGTGGCGGGTCCCGAGCAAGAAGCGGACTTGGGAAAATTAAAATTTTCGAAATGCAATACACACAATTTCGAATTTTCTCTAAAATTTATTATAAATTCAAGTCCGCCACCGAGTCTGTGTTCACTTTTGCCCGCAGCTTTGCCCGCGTGGGAGTATTCGAGGCAAAAAACTTCTTAACCAAATATACCTACTGCAATATAATAATAGAACGGAGTAAAAATATAATATTATACTTACGTAATAGTTTTTAAAAGTATATATTTTACTCATGCATTACTATATTGCAGTAGGTATATTTGCTAAAGGAGCTTTTTGCCACGAACAGTCACCCACGCGGGCCAAGCTGCGGGCAAAAGCTAGTACATAACGGGACTATATGAACCGGAATCCGTAAGGCCGTAGAACATTCTGAGCATTGAAAATAGAACTATGGTGTAACGTTGTAGTTAAATAAATAAAGTCTTATAAAATAAATGAGCGGTTTTATTTTACTTCACATGAAAAACAGATTACATTGTTTATACGTCAAAGCATAGACTACGTACCATAGATTAGATTAGCTTACAAATCCTTACTTCACTTATTGGTTGGTTGAAAATCGCGAACCCGTGAGTGTCGAGTCAAATGTCAATGTCATTTAAGACAGCTCGACACTCGATACTTCCATTTTCAACTCTATTTTATTAATGCAGAGTTCAATTTCAATGCTCTGAATTTTCACCGGCTTTTCGGATTCCGGAGCATATCGACGGCGCCTACAGTGGAGTCATTTTAATAGACAACATTTGACGTCTGTCAGTTTTATCTTCATAGTGAGGTGACCTGGATTTTGTGAAAATTATCCAGGACTTTGCGATTCGGTTGAGTGCTTGCAACAAGTGTTTGGCTGTTTTTGAAGTTTATTATAAGGATTTTCGTACTCGTTCGTGGTTTCATCTTTTTGTTTGCTTACCTACTTTGTTACTGTGTTGTTTGTGTTTGTTTTGATTTACGTAAGTAGCGTAGTTTAGTTTTATAATGGATAATGATCCACCGGATCCCGGCGGAACGCGAGGAGGTTATGTTTGTGTTACCCCGCCGAACGGACTAAGTGCCGTTCCAGACGTGGATATGGAGAATATCCCAATTATGCGTCCCAGACACAATTATCCTACGCAAATTGGCAATAACTCGGTTTCCTCACAAAATGACCAATTATCCTACGCAAAACCGGAATTTTTGAATAAGTGTAAATATTCCGTTACTGATTCCTCACCATTTATTGTACATGTGTCCAAAGCAGACTCTAATAATAGTATAATCCGCCCTATGGAATTTGGCCGTTTTCTCTTTCAAAATAACTTTATTTCAGTTTCCCTCGGTGGCGTAAAGCGTATAGGTAGGAACCGAGTATCTGTTGAATTTAAGAATGCAGATGACGCTAACACCTTTTTGGATTCTTCAATACTTGTTAATGCAGGTTTCGACGCTTCCATTCCGTCATATAAATGTCGCTTTAAATATTGGAATGGAGGAGTTTGCTCTTCGTTGCGTAGTGCCTATTGGATATGGTGAAGTTATAAAGGCACGTCGTATGTGCCGTAAGTCAACAGAAGCTAATGGAAATGTAACATGGATACCCACCCAAACAGTCGTTGTGACTTTTAATGGTCAGAAAGTAACTCCTCATACTTACCTTTTTTATACATCTCTTCCTGTAGAGTTGTATAAACTTCCTATCATCCAGTGCAACCGGTGGTGTAGGTTTGGACACGTCAAGACAATCTGTAGGTCGGACCCTAGGTGTTACAAGTGTTCACAACCACATGAGGATGACAATTGTAATACTCAAGTGGCTATTTGTCTCTTTTGCTCTGGATCTCATATGGCTAACAACCCTAGTTGCCCTGAATTTATTAGACAGAAGGAAATTAAGGCTGTTATGTCGGAACAAAATATTTCATATGCAGAAGCTTCCGCTAGGTTCCCTAGTGTGCGCAGAGCTTTCACTGACGTTGTAGCCACTCCTACAGTCACTTTCTCACGTTCCCGCCAATTCACCCCTTCTCCTCCTGGTACTATCTCCTACAGAAAAACTGTTCTCACCCCTCGTCGTACAATCCCTACACCCCAACCTGGTTACGACCATCTTGCCCATCAAACCATTGTCCAAGACCCTATTTTGGAAACACCTAATGATGTCGCTTTTTCAAATACCAATTCCTTGTACATTAATGATAGTTTTCCTGAATTTCTTTCCTCTCTTTTACTAAATCTAATATCCCGTTTCAGCGACTCTGGGATGAGTATATCCAACACTCTCCGTAATAACTTAACTCAGCTGATAAACATAACAAATTCATCTTTCAATAACAATGGATCAGAAGACCATAGTTCAATGGAACTGTCGTAGCGTTAGAAACAAAACTCATGATATTTTATATTTTGTTAGTAAATTTAATCCCCTTATTTTTGCCATTCAGGAGTCTTGGTTGAGGCCAGGGTCTCAATATAGAGTCTCTGGCTTCTCTTGTCTCCGGGATGACAGAAGTGATGGTAGAGCTGGTGCAGCTATTTTAGTCTCTACTTCTGTCACTTTTAGTTTTATCCCTCTTCCTCCATACAGTGATTTTAATATTGTGACTGTCCGAATTTTTAACATTTCTTTTCTGTCTATATACTTACCTGATCCTAACTCTGTTGTCCTTTCTCCATTTTTTTTCCATTATCAACCTCATCCCTCCTCCCATTGTAGGATCCTTCTGGGTGACTTTAACCTACAACACACCTCTTGGGGTTCTCATCATTCTGATTCACTGTCTAATATCTTCCTTGATTTCGTAGATGATCTAAATCTGGTTATTTTAAACAATGGGAATCCGACTCGAAGAGTGACTCCACCTCAGAATCCTAGATCTGTTGTAGATTTATCAATTTGCTCCTCCTCCCTTTCTTCCCGAATTTCCTGGTCCATTCTTCCAAATTCATATGGTGGTGACCACTTTCCTATCCTTAGGGAATGGAGGAAAACTGTAGTGTTAAACTACAGTTTTCCTCCATTCCCACTATTTCCTCAATTCCCACCCTAGATTTAAATTTAAAACATCAGAAGCCAATTGGCCACAATTTGCATTGTTGGCTGAGGAAAAAATTGTTTCTTTATCACCTGTAGATACCCATAATGATTTTGTACTATACCCCCTTTTAACACAAGCGCTTCTTGATAGTGCATCTGCTACCATACCTAATCGATGCTCATATTATGCAGATCGTGTCTCCTCTGGTAGGATGCAGAATGTACTCTGGCAAGCAAAAAACGCAAGGAGGCAGAGAGAACATTCTCTGCTGATATGACTCAAAAATTATAACAACTGTAAGAGGATAGTAACAGAAACCAAAAGGATGCTTTCTCACAAGAAGTGCTTAGGGTGGCATAGGTTCTGTGAGTGCTTGGCACCCTTTGCCTTGCCGTCTATGGTGTGGAATAGCCTGAAAAGATTTCGTGGCTCTTTTTCTTCTAATTCAAATCCTCTATCAAATGACCCTTCTCCTTGGATCTATGATTTTTCCCAAAAAATTGCTCCCCCTTGGGTACCCTCTCTTGAAGAGTGCACTAATCTTCCATCATCTCCTGCTACTCCTAGTAACGAATTTGAGGCTTCCTTTACTTTGGAGGAGTTCAGACTAGTCCTTGATTCTCTGACAGATTCATCACCCGGGGTTGACGGTATTCCGTACTCCTTTATTGTTAAATGTAACATTAGCACATCCGCATCTTATTAAAAACAGGCTTAAGTGGTTTCTGGAAGGTAGAGGTATCCTTTCGAGAAGTCAGTTTGGTTTCGTAAGGGTTTTAGTACCATGGATAGTATGTGCACATTAGTCTCCGATATTCGAATTGCCTTCTCGAAACAAGAGGCTCTGGTGGGGGTGTTTTTTGATGTGTCGTCTCAGGCAGATTATGCAAGAGCTGAGTATACCTGAGAAGATAGTCAATTACATCTGTTACTCCATTTCATGCCGTACCATCCTTGTTTCCCATAATAATTCAGATCCCATTTACCAACGAGTGTGGAAAGGCCTGCCTCAAGGCAATGTCCTTAGCCCACTCCTTTACAGCATATATACACATAAATTGAACCTATCCGTTACCTCCTTTTGCAACATTATTCAATATGCGGACGACATAACCCTATATGTATCTTCCAGAGAGGTATCTAATGCCTCTGCTCGCCTAAATTCTGCTCTTTACTATCTTAGTGAGTGGATGAATGATCACGGATTGAGCATTTCGATAGAATAGAATTCGATAAAATAGAAATAAAGAGTAAAACAGTAGTTTTTTCTAGACGTAGGGATGTACCCGACATTAAAATATCCCTTTGATAATCAAAATTTCCCGATCACAGATTCAGTTAAGTTTCTGAGTGTCTATCTTGATTCAAAGATGACATGTGTTCAACACATTAGTCATATCATTAAAAAATGTGAGAAGAACATAAACATAATTTGATGCCTTTCTGGAGTCTGGTAGGGCTCACAACCCTACACACAAAAACTTATATATAATGTCTTAATTCGAAGCCACTTGGATTGTGGGTCCTTTATTCTTGAGTCCTGTCATAAATCTGCACTTCAAGAATTGGACGAAATCAAATCCAAGTGTCTCCGTTTAGTAATAGGCGCTATGAAGTCCACCTCCAACAATGTCCTCCAGATAGAGTGTGCAGAACCGCCTTTACATTTTCGACGTCAGATTCCCTCTGACAGATTTCTTTTTAATGCCTTGCAACTCTCAGATCTTCCTCTCATTCCAAAATTACATATTCTTTCCCAATTAGACCATTCTTCACCCTACTGGTCCCATAAAAAACACAACCTGTTTTCTTAAAAGTTTCCTTAAATTTACCAACATGTAGACCATTTACTGTCCAGTATATCAAAGTAAAATGCTCCCTATATTTGAAATTCCATATGAGGCTCTAGTTAAGGTTCCATGTATTTCCCTAGATTCCGGCATTATAAAAGGTTCCCAATCAGCTAAACAACAATTTTTGGAAATAGTTTATACCAAGTATAAGAACTGGTATCATATTTATACAGACGCCTCAAAATTAAGTCAGCAAGGCTTTGTTGGTCTAGCAGTTTGGATACCTAAGGTAAATGTGGTGTTAAACTCTAAATTTTGTGAACCTGTTTCTACCGAGGAAGCAATTGCTGTGCTCGAGGCTTTATCATTTATTGAGTCCCATCATCTGAACAATTCAGTTATTTTTTCTGATTCTCGTAGTTGTCTTCAGGCTATACTTGCTAACCCCTTCCGTGCTAAATTTAAATTTCCCTATATCTCAAAAATTATACATCTGCTTCTAAAATGCCTTTCCCAGAACATTCAGGTCGACTATATACTAGTTTGGGTACCAGGCCACAGTGGTATCTCAGGTAATGAGAGCACATATCTCTACGCAAAACAGGCCACTCACTCAGGTGGCCTTGACCAATTTAAACTTTACTGTAGTGACCTAATACCATTGGCTATAGAGTATTTGATTTCCGACTGGAATGCAAGTTGGGATGTATCGGGAAATTTGAAGGTTAAATTCTACTATTCTCTTCAGAGTCAGGTGTTGGTGAAACCTTGGTTCTTCAAATATAGGAAAGCTAAAAAAATTGTCACCTCTACGGTCTGCCGCCTGCGTTTGGGTCACTGTTGTACTCCAGTCTTCCTTCACAAAATTAGGGTTAGAGATTCGTCTCTATGTGAATGTGGACTTGATGAAGGCACTCTTGAACATATTTTTTTCAGTTGTCCAAATCGTCTCTCCTCACTATATGATTCACTTCCCCCTAATGTCCCTCGTCCTTCTAACTTTCAATCCCTTTTGTCCCTAGTTCATACCCCCTTTGTTGTTGTTGATGTTCTGTGTAATTTTATTAACAATAATAACATTAAATTGTAGTTGTGTGCGTCTTTACTAATAAACTAACTAAGGAGATTTATTATGTTGTAAATTCATTTTATTACGAGATTTTATCAATTTTTTCTCTTGTTCTTTCACAAAGCCCCACTTTTGCGCAAAGTCATCGTCATTGGCCACAAAGTTTTTTTGTATCTCATCAACACTGACACTGGCTAATCCTCAAGGGAGGCCATTTTTAAAGAAGAAGAAGAGGTGAACTGCATAAATCATCGAATAAAGTGAATGAATCGATACGGACTTGAAACATATGTGAATTTTAAAAATCATCAGCCGAATCCCTGTCCCATTATTATTAATTTTTCGTAAATTTAAGGAACAAAACAAGACAAGTACATAATTTAACAAAAAATTGCATTTATTCAGTTGAACTATCAGAACTGTTAATAGTATTGTCATCTTCATCACTGCTGTCAGCACTCAGAGATATTATTAATTCATTTTCAATAATATTGTCTATTCTCACATCTCATTCAAAATCTTGTAAAATTATTTTCTTTGTTTTCTCTACGACTTTTCTCCAGTCTTCTGTAGTGACTTCTGCACACGCAGTTTGTAGCAGAGTCATCATTTTAGCAGTACTGAAGGGTGGTTCAGTATTGTTCCGCGCTGCATGACCCTTTATTTGTGCCCAAATAAGCTGACGTTATATTGGCAATGGTATGGAGGCAATCGAATAACTTCGTGTCCATGCTCTAGGGCTAGTTCATTGATTACATAGCGGAGTTTGGACGGCTTAGTTGCTTTTACCAGATTTAACAACTCAACTTTTAATAAAGTTGGACTTGCATCCACACCATTTCTTACCAGCCACGAGACAATTTCTTGCTTTTTATTTGCTTGAGTTGGTGGTTTATCAACTTGCACAGAATGATACGGTGCATTGTCCATTATAATTTTTGATGGGTTTTCTAAGCTGACTAGCAGCTTCTCAAACCACTCTTTAAAAACCTCAAAGTTCATTTCCTCATCATAATCACTTGTAGTTTTAGAGGCGAATGCGAGGAGGCAGTCTGGAATAAAACCTTGAGAAGCTGATCCCGCGTGACATATCGGGTCGGGTCGTAAGTCGGGCTCCTACTGTACCTAACATCAATGATTTTTCTATTTAGTTACTTTTTGTATTTTTATAGTCAGATAAAATAATAATAAATGTAATTATGTTTTATTATAATCACAACGTGGTTATTAATTTATAGTAATATTTTTTCACAAGTAATCAGTGCATTCGATTCTACTTATCAGCTTTCGATTTTTAGAGTAACATCCCTAAAGTGGAGTCATTTTAATAAAAACATTTGACAATTCATCAAAATTCAACAACGTAACCTTGTAACGGCGGGCATAAAATAATATATTTTTTCGTTTTGTTAGAACTGCACAATTGCATAACTTTTTTCAATTACGATTACATAGGTATTTATTGTAATAATGACCGATATGAGTAATTTTACGATTTGCTTTCACTAATAAACCATTCTAAACATAATAAACAATTTCTGATCTAAAGAACTGAACGTCGTTACATTGTTGCGTCAGTTAACCCTTTTTCTTTTTAAACACAACATCCCAATGTTACTCTAATAATCGAAAGCTGATAAGTTGAATCGAACGTCCGTATCGATTCATTCACTTTAATCGATGTTTTTAAGCAGGTTACCTCACTATGAAGATAAAACTGACAGACGTCAAATGTTACCTATTAAAATAACTCCACTAATTGGAAAAAGTTATTAACTACTAGTTTTTCAAAATAACACATGCAAATGAATAAAATACACTAAATTATTTCTGATAGGTAGCATTACCCAATGTACATGATATTTTTCACCATTGGAATAAGAAAGTTGGAAAAAAAATATTTGAATTTGTATTTTCTTATCAAGCTGAATTTTGACCTTTGGTGAAAAAAAAAATTCTGAACTGTGATGGCAAACTATTTTAAAAAGTTACTCGTATAATAATCCATTTTATTTACGGATATTAGGATATTGCTATTTCTCTTCCATATGAGACTGATTTCAATGAAATCATGAGATGGAATTTATTGTAAAATTAACTTATTTTTGATAATTTGATTTTTGATATTTGAAAGTTCTATTTCCCGCCTTTTTAACTTGACACTGGCAAATGGTTATAAGCCGATGCCATATTTATATAAAAAAAAATCTATTCCACCTTTTTTCTCTCACCTTAATATAGTTTTTTTTTATATAGGTAAATAGGGCATCGGCTTATAACCATTTGCCAGTGTCAAGTTAAAAAGGCGGGAAATAGAACTTTTGTTTCAATTTTCAACACCGTATTCATAAATCGTCAAGTCTAGTCAAAGTCTAAATAAATAGTCAGTGCAGTGCATGAGTCATGTCAGTCGATTCAGTAAAGTGGTAGAAGCTTTACTGAAAGTTCCTAGGGAGTTTTGGAGGGCAACACAAAATAGCACGTTTTTAGAAGTTGTACCACTTTCCCACACTTGTGCACGTTAACGAATATTTAATGGTTATTATTCTACCAATATTACACATTAAGAACCGAAATAACACAAATTTATGAGGAAATATAAAATCCACAACGTGGATTTTGTATTTCCAAATTGAACTCCCCGGCAAAACTCCCTTAGATAGTTCAAAAAGTTTTTAGTTCCATCTATCAATGCCACCAGGACTTATTTGCCAAGCTGTAAAAATGTTACATCATTTAATGTAACCATATTTTCATCAAATAAAGTATCTTTTAATTAGGTATAAAAAGAGGTTACGATGGGACTGATTTACGCTGTGCGTCAAAAGTCCCTAAATAAATTAAGAATAAAAGGAAGCATCATTTCATTTCATAAACCAATGTAAACAGTTGGGTCAGCTCGTATACAAATAAATATTTAACCAATATGCACTGAAATTATATTATAACCTCTGGGTCCTTTAACTAATAAAACTTATGCGTGTTGAGTTCAATAAGGAAATGGCACTTCCTCTCCATGTTTAATAAAGGTAACTATTCCATGATTAATAAAGGTACCTACTACAAAAAAAAGTGGTTCAACTATTTTGGAATGATCGATAAACAAACAGAATAAAACTCTCCTCAGCATCGGAAACTTTTTGGATGTCGGTTAAAAGATATACTTGCAATTGATAAAAGTAGTTAAATGTAGAATGTCATTAATAAAATAAGTTTTTTATTTACGTATACCATGTAAGTTAATGTAAAACTTACAAAAATTAAAAATATCGATACTGTTCTATACACATAATCTCAACTCTAGTACGGCAGCAATTTTATGTTCACAATCAGCTGATAAATTGGGTACGTTTTTGTCATAGCTAGGGGAAGTCCATTGTATTCTGATCATTGGTCAGAGCATTGTCAGAGACTGGTCACTGGGGTTTTTCCAAATCGTCAAGTCCAAATAAATCGTCAGTGCAGTCAAGTCAGTCGATTGAGTAAAGTTACGCTTTACTGAAACTTCCTAGCATAGATTATATTATGTACCTACTAGCTTTTGCCCGCAGCTTCGCTCGCATGGGAGAGTGTTCATGGCAAAAAACTTCTATAGTTCTTAAATAAGTATACCTACTGCAATATCGTAAATAGTATTAGCACAGAGTAAAATATATATCCCCTAGATTTAATCTCCTAGATAAGGATTAATATTGTATCCGTCTAAATAGCTTCTGAAAATACCACTTTATTTGTGATTTTTTTTTAATCTTAGAATGGGTATAGTAACATGTCCATAAAAGATAAACATTATATTATTATGCCGTCACGTACTTTTTTGTAGACATTTAGAAGAGAAACAATCCCACCACATATTGTTTTGTTATAAATTATCTCCAACGGGTTAGGTTAGGTAGCGTTTTCGATAAAAGCTTCCAGTCGGCTTGATTTTTTCCATCACCTTCAACAATTATTGTCATAAATCAAACTATTAAATAATAGGTCTGTACTTATGAAATTACCGTTCTGCAGTACTGGCCATTTCAAATCAAAATAATTTTTGTTTGGCTAAGAATTCTAATTTCAAATTAATTTTATTTTCAAAACCTGGAATTCTTTTTCCAAAAGTAGTCATTTGTTTATTGATTAGTGTTACATTTTCATCGCATTTCAATCTTTTTCATCATCATGGATACGTTAAAAATTCGAGTAATTATGGAATATGAGTACCGTTGCGTCGTGGCAGCAATGCGGCACAAGCGGCACGCAACATCAACGACATTTACGGAGCTAACACTACAAACCAACGCACCACCTGTTATTGGTTTGCTCGCTTCCGTTCTGGAAATTTCGACCTGAAAAATGAACCTCGCGGTCGTCCGAAGACTTTTGTCGACAATGACGAATTAAAGGCGATTGTGGAAGCTGATGATACACAATCTACGGCTGAATTAGCAACAGCTTTCGACGTTAGCGTCAAAACAATATTGGTCCATTTGCGTCAAATTGACAAGGTAAAAAAGCTTGACAAATGGGTGCCCCACGAGCTCAATGATCGCCAGCGCGTAGTACGCGTCGAGACGTGCCTTGCACTGCTCAACAGACACACAAATGAAGGAATTTTGAACCGCATTGTTACCTGCGATGAGAAATGTATTCTGTTTGATAACCGCAAGCGCTCAGCAAGTTGGTTGGATCCTGGTTCAGCACCTAAACAATGCCCTAAACGAAAACTTACCCCTAGAAAAGTGATGGTCACTGTTTGGTGGTCTAGCGCCGGTGTGATTCATCACAGCTTCTTACCAAACGGGGTGAGCATTACTGCAGATGTGTACTGTGAAGAACTGAACACAATGATGGAGAAGCTGGCACATCTCCAACCAGCATTGGTCAATCGCTCGTCTCCGCTGCTCCTGCACGACAACGCGCGACCTCATACTGCACAGCAGACGGTCTCCAAGTTGCAAGAACTGGGGTTGGAAGCTCTCCGTCATCCTCCCTACTCACCAGACCTTGCGCCTACAGACTACTACTTTTTCCAGAACTTCTTGGGGGGAAAAAATTCAATACCCGAGAGGCAGTACAAAATGCCTTTGAAGAATTTGTTGCCTCCCGTCCAGCTGATTTCTTTAAGAAGGGCATCAATAAACTGCCACTGCGTTGGCAAAGATGCATTGATTGCATGGGTGATTACTTCGATTACCTAATACAAATAATAAATACATGAAAAAAATTCGTTGAAATTTTTTCATACAAAACGGCAATTTCATAGATAAATACCTAATATATACTATTATATATAATATCCACAAAACCTTAACAAATTATTCACCTAAACCTTCCTAGAGAACCACTCTGTCGGTAATAGTAAACTGCATGAAAATCCTTTTAGTAGTTTTTGAGATTATCGCGAACATACAGACAGACAGAGTCGGCGGGGGACTTAAATTTATAATAAATTTTAGAGAAAAGTGGAAAGTGTGCGTATTGACCCGCCCACGCTAGTTAACACGACCTTAGGCTGGGATTATATTGTCCGGAAAACAGAACTCTGCGTTATTAAGCCGAAAATCTAAGTCTCGAGTATATCCAGCTCTATTGTACGAGTATTAACGCAGAGTTATATTTAAGAGGAAACAGAAGGGTCACGCAATGTATACAAAGTATACAAACGTAGTCCCATGTTTCCTCCCTGGATAATGTCGCTAGAGTAACAATTTTTTTCCTGAATATTTATGGATGCTATTAGCCCTATGATTTCCTTTTTTTCATAAATTAATTATTAAAAGAGCTATGGACGTTCAAAACCGTAGAAAAATGGCCAGATTTTCCGCTGTGTTCAAACATCCAGAAAACAAATTTGACTAAATTATATAAAAAAATGAAAACGTAGGAACACAGTTCAAGACTTTTTTGAATTGTTAATGAAAAAATATACTAAAATCGGTTAAGTTTTGGAGAAGGAATCAGGGGTCTACGAATCGTTGATTTTTTGTACTTTTAATAGGTATTTTCAGTTCAACAAGTTACAGTTGTCTCTATTGCACTCTCACACATTGATAGCTAGCTTGTTCGGGCACTGCGGGACAGCAATAGATTTTACAAATACCTATTTTTACAGTTATATATAGTTACAGTTGTCTCTATTGCACTCTCACACATTGATAGCTAGCTTGTTCGGGCACTGCGGGACAGCAATAGATTTTACAAATACCTATTTTTCATTTCTCTAGCCCTTGATGTTTCCTCTTAAGCGATGTGAATTTTCTCCGGCCTTCCGGATTCCGGATCATATAGACCCATCCTTATCTCTTTAACCTTTCAAAAAAGTGTGAAAATTTGAAATATGGCACACGTATTTCTCATTTGACGAAAGCATCCACTAAGGAATGATTTTTCAAAATTCAACCCCCAAGGTAGTGAAATAGGGGATAAAAGTTTGTATGATTTTTTTTATTCCTTGGACATATTCGCATGAAATTTTGCATGAATTGAGTACGGATTTAAATATTGAGTTATATATTTTTTGGAGCTCCGTGGCCTGGTGGGTACATCGTTTGATTCGCACTCAAGAGAGTGCTGGTTCGATTCCCAGGTTGTGGCATGTACCAATGAGACATTTTTAAGATCTCAAGTACATTATACGGACGCTCCAACGTGAGGAAATCCGCACATGGTTGGCCCCAGACGTATTGACCAGTCATTCCTCTGGATTAGGCTGAGTGTGTTATGAGAATGCCGTGTGTGCTTGGGCAACCATACGACATTTAAAAAACCAACTGTCTCAGGCACTACAGTATTTCAAGAGTGGTTACTTCGCTCGGAGAATACTGTATAAATCATCCAATAACGGATGAAGAGGCCTAAGGTTTTTTTACGTATTTTAGCGTTTTTCAATATTCAACCACTAAGAAAGTAAGAATTCCCTGCGATAAGGCTACTGCCTATGTGTAAATCCAGAGACTAAATTACTACCATATCAAATTGTATTAAAATCCGTTCAGCTGTTATTACGTGAAAGAGTAACGAACATTCATACATCCATACATAAAACTTTCGCGTTTATAATAAGTAAGGATAATTTGTTCGTCGTCGTGTTTTATGACCCGTTTCAATAGCCTATCTACCAATAACTATTTGTTAAATAACGTCAAATTTGTATCGCAAGAAATCGTCAAATGATTGAATGGCGTTATGTACGTTTTTAACAAATAGTTATAGTTATTGAAACGGGCCGTTAATGTTTTAGGTTTATGTATTAAAAGGTTAGTAGGTATTAGACTTATAGACTTTGATCTTAAAAATATTTGGGATTGTGGTCAACCATCCTATTTGAATCCATGACCAGCGTTGCTTGACATGAGTTAGCGCTACGACCATAATATTACTTCTCACTTATTACTCCTGGTATACATCAATGAATACCTACGTAAAGTTTCAGCCAATTCAACTGATCAGTTATTCTATAGCATATTATATGTTAAGTGTGTTCTTTAGTCTGACATAAATTTTATGAAGCGATTGAAATGAAACAAACACAACATTTTTTAGTGGAGCAAAAAAAACACATATGTGAAAACCGCATTCAAATCGGTTAAGCCGTTGACTGCGTACGCGCAAAAACGAATATCGCGGGAACCATAAATTTTTAGCAATATAAGTAGCCTATGTGTAAATCCAAAAACTAAACTACAACCATACTAAATTTCATCAAAATACGGTCAGTAGATTCTGAGATTAGCGCGTACAAACGTACAGACAAACAGATAAAAATTCTAAAAATCATTGTTTTGGGTTCTATATCGTTCATAAAGCCGCCCCCCCTGTAATAGTTTTTCTTATTTATCTTCTATGTACAGACAGCGATCAGTTACAAATTTATTATATGTAAGTATAGATTATGTCACAACTCACAACCAATAGGTAACCATGGAATTATTAACAATTAATTTCTTCGTGCAATATTTTATTGGCGAATGATTTTTTTATCGCGGTTTACATTGGATGACTTTTCTTCATTGGATTTAGCAATTTAATTACAAGACATGATATTATAGTCATCATGACTTGTAATACCTACTAGGTATCTTTAAAAAATAATACAAATTTTGGGTCCTCTCTGCAGCTGTCTACGTGGCGTCCGCGTCATTTATGTAAGCTGCTAAACGCTATACCTACCTAATCCTATGAGATATTAATGTTTCATAATTAGGTACTTTTTAACGAAGTAATTATATAGAAATCTCAATAATGATTCCCGTAAATTTCTTCGTAATAATATGCAAGTTGCAACAGTTTAATAATTATAACAGCATTTTCCCAAGTTTGCCTTATTATGACTTAGCTTAGTCAAGTTGTGGCTTGGCCGTTTCGTTTCTACAAGAATAGTAGGTAGGTATAACAGAAAGGCCGAATAGACCGAAGCGAATGTAGCGAAATGGCCACATAACTTGACTAAGGTATAGATTTAGTGAAGTTAGGCTTATAGAGTTAAGGCGTGAATATATTTGGGTGGAGTTTTTATTTAAATAAGGAGTTTTTGGGGCGATTTTGAAGTACGGTGAAATCGAGATGGCTGACATTTGAGGTATGGTGAAAACCTAGACGGCGTAACTTTTTCTTGTATGAAGATTTGTTCTGTCAAATGTACGTCATAGCCTATCTTTAGTTTTGAAATCTTTGAGTGTGAGTCATATGGTATCGTCTTGGCATAACTTTACATGAAAATGTTTTTGGTGGATTATCTATTATTCATACTTATTGACAAAATTTTAAAAGAAATGTAAACATTTCTTTGACGCTTAAGTAGGTACTTATCCATGTATCTGAGCGCTCGCAGGTCGCAGGCCAGCAGAACGAACTATCGTTTGATTTAAATACCAATATAGTTACTAATTAGTAACTATATTGGTATTTAAATCAAACGATCTAGGTACCTACCTAGAGAATAATATTTTATTTTATAATTTTAATAAAATATAATACGAATATACGTAATAATAAAGATAATTACTTTAACTTACTTAGGTAGGCCCAGTGGACGTTACGAGGGCTGCACTAAAAGTATCGGGAATGGAATATTTCCACTGTTCCTGTCATATTAAAATCTTTTTAATTTAAAACTCCTTGGTTTTAAAAATCGAATACCGTTTATTTATTTAAAAAAAGATTCTCGGTCTTGTCACAAGGTCTTGTCAAACTTGTTTAGTCGTTGAGAAAATGGAATTGACTCGAGAAAATTCTAGAGCGATGATTTATTATGACTTTCGAAGTGGTTTAACACAAAAACAGTGTGTTGACCGGATGATTTCTGCATTTGGTGATGTAGCCCCATCCAAAACCACAATTTATCGCTGGTTTGCTGAATTTCAACGTGGACGTGTCAAGCTCAGTGATGATCCTCGTCAAGGTCGTCCAAAAACTGCAGTCACCCAAGAAAACGTTGATGCTGTGCGTAAGCTGATTGAGGAAGATCGACATGTGACATACCTCGAAATTCAGGCAACTTTAGACATTGGCATGAGTCAAATACAAATAATCTTGCATGAACAATTAGGTGTAAAAAAGTTGTTTTCCCGATGGATACCGCATTTGCTCTGTGAAGAGCAAAAAGCGGCTCGCGTTACTTGGTGCGTCAGAACTCTCGAAAGATTCCACGCAGGATCCTCAAATGCTGTATACAACATATCAGGTGACGAATCCTGGATATACGCGTACGAACCCGAAACAAAAAACCAGTCACGAGTTTGGGTGTTCGAAAATGAGTTAAAGCCAACAAAAATTGTTCGTTCACGGAGTGTTGCAAAAAAAATGGTGGCCACGTTTGTCTCCAAAACCGGCCATGTTGCGACTATTCCTCTTGAGGGACAAAGAACGGTTAATGCAGAATGGTATGCTAACATTTGTTTGCCACAGGTCGTTTCTGAACTCCGTAAGGAGAACTGCAACACCCGCATCATCCTTCATCACGACAATGCGAGTTCTCACACCGCGCACAGAACAAAAGAGTTTTTAGAGCAAGAAATCATAGAATTATTAGACCATCCGCCGTACAGCCCCGACCTAAGCCCTAATGATTTCTATACTTTCCCTAAAATAAAGAATAAATTGCGTGGTCAGAGATTTTCATCACCTGAAGAAGCTGTGAACGCCTACAAAACGGCCATTTTGGAGACCCCAACTTCCGAATGGAATGGTTGCTTCAATTATTGGTTCCATCGTATGGAAAAATGTGTCAAATTTCGCGGAGAATACTTCGAAAAGCAATAAATACATTTTTAAATAGTAATGTTGTGTCACGTCCTTGATTCCCGAAATTTTCAGTGCCGCCCTCGTATTATGAAAAATTTACACAATAATTTTAAGGTAGTCAGGAAGTGTAATAAATAGTTACCTTCTAAGTATGTAGCTAATTAGTAAGTAGGTATACAAAATTTCAAATTATAATTAAGTATTACAATTATTGTATAATTTAGGCAAAGTTCGTGGAACTTATTATAATATAAAATACCTATCTACCTTCTGTAGATATATAAACAGTCCGCTAAGAAAAAAATAAGTTGTTATATTTTGAACGTGGTGGTTGAAGACAATAAATTCTCAGGTACGTGAGTTTGGTAGGTACCTACAGTAAAACCACGTTGCTAATGTAATTTAGTTATTCTACGGAAACGACAGACAAATGACGATGTATGAAAACGACGATTGCCGAAAGAAATTGAGATTCTGGTCGTACTCTACTTCCGTTAATAATTAATTTTGTTGTCTGCATAATATTTTATGGTTTCTTTAAAGTAAAAAAGTGCCGTTTGTTTACACATTAGTATTATCTGACTTAGGTATAAGTGCTCAACCTTTATTGTCCAGGGTATTTCGACCTAACATGAGACCACGGCGCAAGGGCATAAACTTATGTGACTGCAGGATATACTTGGCATGTTGCCAAATTTTTTTTTCGTCTATTCCATGCTAGACAACACGCTACTAAAAAAATCTACAACCCATTTTTGTAAATCTTAACAAAATAACGAAGATACAAACAATTTAAATACAATTACAATAATAATAAGTAATTTAATATACTTATGCCTGTGACGTCACGAGTTGCTACCGCCATACATTATTTTGAAATTAAAAATGTATGGCGGTAGCGCCGATAGCAACATGTGACGTAACAAATCGAGAGTATTTTTGCTTAGAATATTTAATCGCGTCAACCTAATTATTCTTTTCGATTTTAAATGTATCTTTATTCAACAATCTTAAAATTTAATTTGTGAGTGAACCCTATCACATTTTTTACAAATTAAAGTCACGACACTAGGCAACCACCCTATTGTAAGTAATTTTGTTTGTTTGCAGTAACAATGAAGTGTCTCGCGCTCTTTTCCGTGTTGATTGTGGTGTATGGTTACACCGACGTAGACAATTCGTTCAGTTATGACGACCTGGCGAATAACGCTACAGAACTGCAACATCATCTCAACTGCTTCCTTCAGATTGAGCCGTGCTCTGATGTAGCTGACCATTACAGATGTAAGTACAGGCAAATGTCTAATAGACAGGTAGACATTACTTATAAGATTCTTTCCGTGGGTCAGGCATGCTTCGGTACGAATGCGCTGGCCACTGGATAAATACCGCGGGCTCACAGAATAGGCATAAAACGCTTTCACCGAGTCAGTGACGTTGCTGTTGCTGGAGGCCCAAAGGTCATATGAATCTGACCTAAAATAACGGTGTCCTGTGAAATATTCACAGGACACCGTTATTTTAGGGAATATTAGATGATTAATAACTTTATTTCCAGCTCACATCATGGATGCACTATCTACAGACTGCGCCTACTGCACCACGCAACACAAACACAACGCCAATGTCTTTCTTCACGGTGTAAAGAAACTGTTCCCAGACGGCTATATAGCCCTGAAGAAAAAGTACGACCCGGAAGACAAACTGTTCAAACCCTTTGAGGAGGATATGGATAAATTCTAAAATTTGTACTGTGAAAATATTGTTCACAATTTTGTTTTTTTTTTCGAAATTATATAAGTTGTCTGCTTTTTTGAAATCTTTGTTATTATTTAACTTTTACCTAGTTAACTATCGGAAATTCAACAATCAATACAACACGACACTGCTCAGACAAAACATTTACAAAATAATAACCTAGATAATATAAGTAATAATTTAACTCAGATTAATTTTATTAGTATACTTACGTGTTAATAGCTTCTTAGTGAATCGTTTATGCCATTTCATTTACTACTAATGTTTTTTTTTATTACTGTCGAAGGCAGGTTAAAATCGAGCCCTTACGTCAATGCGACCCAAGTGGATCTATTGTGACTCCTTCGCGTTATAGTACCTGCCCCAGGCCTATGCTGCTCATAAACTGAACGATGTGGGTGGGGTTGGTGCTACGAATTTTCTCTGTGGTGGAGTATTCGTGCTGTCCAAGGTACCTGTTTCTGTTCTGTTGAAGTGCTAGACAGTCGAGGAGAAGGTGAAGGGGTGTCTCGTCCTTCTCTCCGCAGAATCTGCAAGCCGTTGTGTCACGAACTATTGTGTTGTGGTGTTTGTGGAGCTTGCAGTGCCCAGTAAGGGTTCTGGTGATTAGGAGTCTGTTCATATGAGAGTCCTAATATTGCTATGAATTTTTGTTTTGTTTTCGCCATTGAATGTGGGGTACACCTTGTAAGTAAACGAGAGAATAAGTAAAATCCTTTAATCGCTAGTTTTAAAACTACCTTAAACATCTAAAATAGCAGGTCATAAAATAATATTCCTGATTTAAACATTACTTACATTATTTTTAATTTCTGATTATATAAATACATAGTACAAAATAAAATTATAAAAACATGAAATTAAATAAAAATATTTCATTGCGTGTAATAATTTCCATCATTAAATTTTATGCCAATCATAAAATTTGAACAATATCTAATCCCTTTTCATTAAAAATACTGTGCAAAATTACAACACCTATTGGAAAATTCACATGTCACGAAAGTTCACTCAGTGAGGTGGAATACCCTCGGCTGTGGGGTCAAATTGGAACAAAACACTAACTCATCAGATCAAGACGAATTCCCATTCTCTCCGTTGTCTTGAAAGTTGTTCGCGTTCACCGAAAATGGCGCGCCCAGCCCGTACAAGTGGCCACTTGAACTTTCAATGTTGTCGTCGAAAAATATCTGCGAAAGATATCATAAGTATGAAAAATTTGCAGTTTACACGCGATAGAAGTTTAAGAGCCGAGTTAGACAAGGCGCGCGAAGTCCGAGCACCTGTTTTCATTCATAGCAAATTGAGGTTTATGAGAGAGCACAATATACAAATGGCAATAACCCAACTGCGTGGTGGCCACGGTTAAATAACTGCTAAGAATTTTGTCGACTATAACTTTGTGTTATAGTCTATAAAATGCAATTTGCAGCGGCCGCTTTGTGATTTTTGTAGTAATTTTAAACGCGCCCTTACGTTAAAAACCTTCTTTCTAAACCATAATAAGTAATGTAATAAATATCTGGTTGACACAAGTGGGAACTGGGTAATATATGAAACTAGCTTTTGCCCGCGGCTCCGACCGCGTTAATAAAGTATCCCACGCGAACACTGTACTTTTTTAGGATAAAAAGTAGCCTATGTGTTAAAACTTAAACCAGAGCTTAAAATACGGTCATACTAAATTTTATAAAAATCCGTCCAGTAGTTGTTCGTGAAAGAGTCACAAACATCCATCAATCCTAACAAACTTTTAAATTTAGTAGAATAATTATTACTTTAAATATCTAGTGCGTAGCAATTTCCATTAGATCGCGCTATTGTTAACGATCCGCTGTTTCAGATCGATCGCCACGGCGAATTGATGATGTATGTCCATTGTCCAAATCGTAATCGATGTACCAGATTGAAGACGGAATCGAGCAATGAAAAAAAACGATCGATCAAAGGTTGCATGGCACTTTGAGATCGACAATTTGATTTTTCTTCAGATCCATCGTATCAATAGATCGCAAGTATGTGCCTTTAAAATAAGTAATATAACTAAATAAGTAAAGAGATAACTTAGCTTTAATGAGGGTTTTTGATATTTTTTCTACCGCTATGGGTGCAGACCCAACACACACAAAGCGTCATCTGGTGGCGTAAGTGGTATTAAAAACGGTCAATAAGAATTTTCGATTCTTTTCTGTCACCAGGCGGCACTTGGTAGCCCGACGCTATGGTGCTTGTCGTGTCAAAAAGCTGTCAGATGTCACGAATTTAAAAACCCTCATTACCTCTTTGATTTTGAAGAATGCCATCCCCGTGAGGTGTGAGTCAGAGCCAGCCTGATGTTGAGGACCAACTCTCCGCAGCTCCAGCTGGTCTGCTACTTCCTGTAGTCCACCTTTTAAGTTCTTGCAAAGTTTCATCAAGTACTGAAAATATATAAAAATTTATGAAACTGAAAGAGACACGTACAAACTCAAATAAACACACCGGCATATTTAGCGGAACACAAAAAAAAAAGTACATAATTAAAAAAAATATGGTTTCATTTTAAAATCAACTTACTGCACTTCTTTTTTTTTATATTTAAAGTTTCAGTTGTTTTACTTAAAATGAGATAACATTAAGAATAGATTTTGCGAGTAAAGGCTATTTGTGAAAAATGGTAAATTTTTGAACTTTTCATGTAACCGGGAAAAGTGAAAATTAATATTAAAATAACAATTAATTAAATTAGAAAAATGGTGATTAATATTACGTATTTCCTCCACGTGCTCTTATTAAAGTTTCTACCCGTCTAGGCATACTGAGAATGATGTTATCGATGGTCTCCTGGGATAGTCTCCGCCATTCCTCAACTACGGCGATTCGCAGTTCACCCACGTTGGCAGGAGCTGGAATTCTGGACTTAACTTTTCTTTTCAGCAAGTCCCAAACGTGCTCTATTGAGATTAAGAGAATTCTGCACTCATCACTAAACAATACCTTACTCCATTGGTCCGCGTTCCAAAGTCGATGTTCCTGAGCAAAAGTTAACCTGTTTCTATGATGATTTACCTCGAGCCTTGGAGCCTTGGCGGGCACAAATGAACCCAAACCAGTTTCTTCGAACCTTCTTCGTACCGTACGCTCACTTACGGTTACACCCCGCACTGCTTCTGACTCATGTCGGGCTTGGACGGCCGTCAAACGGGGGTTCCTGTTCCTACGTACACGAAGCCGAATGAAACGATCATCCCTACTCGAAGTGCGTCTTTTTCTGCCTTGTCCTGCTCTTCTCACATAAGTACCGGTCTCCCTGAACCGTTGGATACTGCGATGGATCGTTGAAACTGGTCGACAAAGATCTCTGGATATCACTCTGTAGGTTTGACCATTTCTTCGCATTTCGAGTGCCCTGGCAATCTCCGTTGGGGCTAAGTCAGGCATAATTCAGTCCTCAACTCCAAAAAGATACGCGAATAAAAAAAAACTAACAAAAAATAGTATTTCAATGAAATTTTAAATCAAACTTAGAAGGAAGAAATACTCGAAGTTGGCTCCAGATAAGGTGTATTTGAATAAAATTAAAACAATTGCATAAAATGTGATGTTCAGTTGTTTTCTTAATTTGAAAATATTTATTTTTAAATTAAATGATGTATAAACCAGCCAGCAACCTTATATGATACTGATATCAAACCTTTATTTTATGTTCCGCTAAATATGCCGGTGTGTGTATATTATCTAGTCAGCCCCAGTAGGTGTAGATGCATCTTCACCTACCAACTTACTGGGTCCAAGACAGAACAACGTGTCGGGACACCTAATAAATAATAGATACTAATAAAAAGTAGGTATAACACTTTTGAATTATTTTCTAATGAAAATTATTTATTGTTATGAAACAAAGTATAATATTATATTATGCATGCACTAACAAAAAAAAACCATGTAGGTTTAAAAACGCAATGCTAGCTAGGCGTTTATCGAATAGGCGAATCCAATTTATATTTTAAGTACATAAAATATAAGTAAACAGTAATTCTGAAAAACTTTCGAAATACAAATATACTAACATAATAATATAAATAATTGTACTCTAAATTTTACCTTTACATCATACACTGTTGGAAAGTATAGTCGCAGGCTTTCAAAAAAGTCATTCTCATCTTGGGGGAGGTTTTGATCTGTCAATAACTTCAACAGATACCCAAAATCATAACCAGAATGAAAGCTAAGCCACTTTATGTTGTCCATTAGGACTAAACCTGGAATAAAGCAATTGTTAGTATTATTATGTATAGAGTTTTTGTATATAATTCCATACAAACAAATTTATATATATATATATATATGTCTGTATTTAGAGGAAAGGAATAAATGATGCCTACTTATTCTTATTATTATCAAGTATTGTAAAATTAAAAAAATTACCCGACGACATTAGAAGCTCTGCAAATTCCAGAGGCTCAATTCCATCTTCTTCGTGTTTTCGGAATTGTAATCCAGAATTTTGGAGCAAGTCAATTGAATCTTGAGCATACATATCCTCCCTAAAATATTTTTTCAGATTAGACATTTTAAAATTCTGTTTATCAGTTAGCTATACAAAAATCAATAATTCAATTAAGTAGTAAAAAAGAGGTAAATAGCAAGTAATAATAATAAGGGTTCTGATTAAATAAATTATAGCAGCAAGGGCCTGGTTCACAATCGCCTACTAAGTGACAAATAGCTTATCCGGAAGTTTTGTTGCTGCTTACTTCATGCTCAGAGACAAAACTTATTAGGCGATTGTGAAAAAGACCATAAATCTCATAAGTCCATAGTAAGGACTGAGATATAGAGAGTAAATTATTATTATAGCCTATATATAGGATCAACAGTTCCAAACTCGAGTTGTTTTTGGTTTGCTATCATTGCTGGTTTAAATTAAGTCCTTTTGTTCGGTGTGCTTTTTGGCATAGCCTACTCCAATTCTTTCCATTGTACACTAGACAGAGAGCAAATAAAAAATTATAAAAATAAATATAAAAGTAACAATGATAAACTTACTGTAGATTGAACTTAAAATTGAACTGCCAAGTGGTATACCCAAGTGGAGTTTTTCCATTTTCATCCATAAATGTCAGTCCAAGCTGTATTATCCTCAACAAGTCAACATTACATCTGTAATATAGCGCCAATTTTATAATAAACTACATGTTACCCGCGACTTTGTACATGCAAATCTCAATAATCCTAAGGTCACCACAAATTTTGCTGCAATAAAAAGTAGCCTATTTGTTAATCCAGAGTCTAATCATAGCAAATTCAGTTCAGTAGATATTGCGTGAAAAAGTCTTCCATACTTTGGCTTTTAATGACACGGACAATGGACACGGCGGAGTTACACTACTGTATTATATTATGTGTACTGTGACACTGGATAAGTTTCTCGTAATGCAACAGGCCTATAGGGTTAAAGGGTACTATGGTCCACAACAAGCCGGTGTACCTTAACTTATCAACTTTATTCTTATGGCTATTTAAGGTCAGTTGTACACTGTCTGGTTGGCAACCACATTACTGTGTTTTTGAAATTTACCTCAGCAGCTGATACTGGTAGTCAGCTGTGGATCTGAACTCGCCAATGGGTCTGGCCACCACACCCGGAAACTCTGTGTCCATTGCTACCCAATGGTACTTCTGCACAACCTGTTAACATTATTATAAAAATAATAGTCTACAAAAACAGTCTTGAGTTCACTTATGAATAACTATCTGCTGTAAGTATCAATTTTGGACCTTGTTGTTATAGTCACAATGAATAAATAAATAAAGAATGTGGTACATTGGATTTGTCCGCAACCATACATAAGCTGTGGGAATGTGTTTTCATTTTGGAAATCCCTTATGGTTAAAGTTCTAGCAGATGAATTACAGGTAATATGTTTTTCTCTAAATTTATTTTCTATGGTAAAAGAATCATGAATGATGTAGTGCCGATGGCTGGATATTCATGAGAAATAGAGCTCTAAAATTAAAGCAGTTTATCTTTGTTGTAGAGCTTGAGTCTAGAGTTGCAGTCTCGCGTCATCGGCAAAGCAAATAAACTTCTTGTTGACTATCTCTTGTCTAGTCACTATTTTATTGACATAGATTACTATTAAAAAAAGTTGTAATTATAGCACATACCCGTCTAATAATTTGGAACTCTTCATGCAAGTTATGATTCCAAACATCTTTGATGCCACAATCACCGTTAGCTGGCATCTGTGATAACGAACCAAAACTTGCTGCAGGCATCTGATTGAATATATTGTTGTTATGTTTATGATTTTAATAAATTTATATTATAACTGTTAGTAAGAGTTGATATTATAATATTAATAGAAACCTTATTAGATCGATTGTCTTTTATCAGTGGCTGTGAGATTCGGTTTTGCCGTAGATTTATCAACATAAATTTGTTATTACGATAAATAAGTTGGCGGTTCGGAGACAAGCATCAGATTGTTTATACGTGGAATTAATGAACAATAAATAATCAAAAACCCGCCATGTGTCGAAACCAATTCCGCTTACAATATGTTGATTAAATACATCACAATTTACATTAAAATCATTTTGTAGATATTATAAAACTAATATAAATAAGACTTGAAATAAATCGCAGGCAAATAAAATTAAAGTTGCATTTGTTTTAGCTGACATTTCTTGATTAGTTTTTTTTTTCTCTTCTGTTTTGGCAACTTGATACAAGGGATGCGTATGTTGTGCCACAGATAAATAAAAAGGTTAGGAAACGGCAGAAGGAATAAAAGGTAGGTATGTACGCAATTTGGGAAAAAGTTAATTATAATAGTTAAAAATTAAATATTAATATTATTTAGAGTTAAGTAATTAACTATTTATTAGCATAAAACTCTTTAAAGAAGCTTAACATACGTAGAAGGCATGGAGACTAGAGAGTTACGTTTCCACGAGAGTGTTTTTGTGGTCACCACAGAAAAAATAGTACTGTTATATAGAACTCTGCGCTACAATAGAGCTGAAAATTGAAGCTAAGGCTATGTTCCCACGAGCGTTTTTTGGTGTTCATGACGGAAAAAACAGCACTGTAAATGGAACTGTGTGCTAATACAATAGATCTGAAAATCGTGTAGAATTGTCAAATCTGACATTTGATAACTCTACATGACAGTTCTATTTAGTGCAGTTTTTACTATAAAGCTACTTATTACTTTTGCGGTAATATAATATGATGAAGATAATATTGTAAAAGCGTTTCAATATTTTAAAATACAATTTAAATTCAATATTTGTTAGGTGAGAGCGGCGGACAGCGGCAAATTCTTTTAGTATTGAGAAGATACCTATGTGACTCTGCAGATTTTGACAGTGTGTTACCATGTGTCATTTGTTTTGGTCAAATTATAATATACCTACTTACGTACAGAGGAACAGTTTTCATAGATCAATCCATATTTAATCAGGGTCGTCACAGAAGATGCGGATTACTACATGTACCGAGTCATACATACAGCCAGACATTGGTCTAGCGTCAGTATAATTCGGTTATTGAGAAAGTTAATTGGTATAAACCACAGTCCACAACCCGGCATCAAACCTGCGCGATCACGCGTGTGACTCAAGGGGTATTACTTAATATTTACTTGGTCATAGACGCTCTTTTACTTTAGCAAGACACTTACTAGAAAATGAATTATTTACATACCTTTTATTATCCTTAGGTAAATTACGAGATATTTTTATTTATTCTAATATTTTTCATACACACAGTACATGTGCAATGCATAATCACTTTTTTGTTTAATATTATTTGTCTTTAATATTCTAATATTATTGTGGGTGTGAGGATGTCGTCTTTAAGGTTTTTGGGGATGCTACATACGAAAAGAACATCCATTTTGCAACACACATTTATTTTATAATATATATATTTATTTTATTATATATATATATATATATATATATATATATATATATATATATATGGCATCGGCTTAAACTATTTGCCAGTGTCAAGTTAAAAAAGCGGGAAATGCTTTACTGAAACTTTCTAGGGAGTTTTGGACACAAAATAGCACGTTTTTTGAAGTTGTACCACTTGCCCACGAATAACGAATATTTAATGGTTAATATTCTACCAATTATTACACATTAAGAACCGAAATAACACAAATTTATGAAATAAATACAAAATCCACACCGTCACCCATTGAATTCCCCGGCAAAACTCTTATAATATTTACTCTGTGACTATATTTACCAACTGACGGAAGTCACATTATATAAATAATTTACTAGCTGGTGCCCGCAACTTCGTTTGCATAGAACTAATGGAAACGGAACCCTATTTTTTAAAGTAAGATAAAGTAGCCTATGACTAGACCTTATACCATCAGTTATCTGCCAGTGAAAGTCCCGTGAAAAACGGTCCAGTCGATTCAGATATTAAGATATTAAAAATAAAAAAAATAGATTTTTTATTTTATGTACCGTACTTATATACTTTCATATTATGCATTACGTGAAAAGATGTTAATTTTAAATTACAAACGGCCACTTATATTTTATTTATTTGTATGTATAGAAGATAGGCGTTAAATATCTAGAAATCATATTTTTAAGGTTCCGTAATACATAAGGAACCCTTATAGTTTCGCTCTGTCCGTCCGTCTGTCTGTCTGTCTGTCCGCACTTCTAGCTTCAGTAATTATAAATATAAATTGATGAAATTTTCTACATATCTCGGTTTTAGTATCATAAAATGTTAATAATTTTATATTTTAGGGATAGCTCCCATACATATGAAACATATGAAGTGGGGATGAAAAATATTTTTTCATTCTACTCCATCGTGTAATATCGTTGGATTGGTCTTTTTAAATAAAGGCAAGGTTTCATACATGATATATTTTTTAAAGCAACCATTTACGAGTAATCGGCCTCCAAAGTGGCTAATAAGTTGGTCCCCCCTGGCATTTCTAAACTATGAGACTTAGAAACTTGAAATTTTCCATGCTGATAGATCATGCTAAAAACTCTTAAAGAAAATTATTTTGAACGAAATCGAAAAGTAACTTTTAGTATTTAAAAAGTAATTAGAAAAAAATCGTTTACGCGGTTATAGTTACGGAACCCACCTTAGACACGTCCGACATGCTCTTGGTTAGGTTTTGATACTTTCGCCGGTATCTACGTAGCAATGTCGTAGCATCTTAAATATGAAACTGAAGCTGGAGAACAACAAAAAAAACCCGACCAAGTGCGAGTTAGACCCGCGCACGTAGGTTTCCGTACCATTATACCAACAATTTACATGTTTAGGTACTTATAATTTCGTTATTTTTGTAGGAAGTTTTCCAAGTAAGCGCATTTTACAAGTTAGGCCTCTATAGCTCCTGAACTAGGTATTAAAGCTATATGAGCCGTTATAGTTTTCCTTCAAAGTTCATTACATGGACTACTATCGGGATTTTTTTTCAGATTTTTCGAGCCAGCCGTTTAGTTTTTAGAAGGGGAGACGCCCTATTTTAACAAAATACTATTTTTTAAAGTTGAATATCTCGCAAACGGAAACCTAAATAAAAAAAAAAACATTTTAACAACCTTTCAATGTTTTTTAAAATACCTATCTAATACCCTATGGGGTCGACGTAGGTAGGGGGTACCTCAAGGCTCCCACCTAGGGCCTCTCTTCTTTATTATTATTATTAACGACTTAATTCTAAGACTTTCTTGTAATTGCCTCTTGTACGCTGACGATTTAAAGGTATTTACTTTTATATCGAAAGCAGAAGACTGCTTAGTCTTTCAGCAAGTTATTGATGCAATATCAGATTGGTGCAGCGCTAATCGTATTTGTTTAAACATAAACAAATGCTCAGTTATATCGTTTATTCAAAATCGGAACAAAATTATCTAGCAATATAACATTGATAGTAAAACACTAAACCGCGTACAAGTAACAAAAGATTTAGACGACTTTTTGACGACAAACTTTCATTTCGGCCCCATTATGATCGTATTGTTTGCAAAGCAAATCAACTTCAAGGATTTGTTTTAAGAGCAACGAAATACTTTAAAAAGCCTAGCAGCACCTTATACTTATTCTCTGCTCTGGTAAGGACTATTTTAGAATATGGAAGTCATGTATAGTCCCAGAATTACAAAGCACATGTAGAAAATAATGAGCGCGTTCAGAGAAAATTTCTCAAAATCCTTTGTTATCGTGACTTCCCCGGTCGATCAAATTTAAATTACCATGACAGACTAATTTATTTCAAAGTACAGACTCTTGAAAGCGGTCGCATTTTTTGGACCTATCGTATTTCTATAAAATTATAAACTACATTCTTGATTCACCGGAGCTCCTGTCTCAAATTAGTTTTAATATTAAATTCAGTGTACGTAGATCTAGTCGTACAAACTTATTCGCCTTACAAGTTTATAAAAATAATAGTTCTTACTTTAACCCATTAGCACGTAGGTATGGCCCGTCAACAAACAATTTTGCTAAAGATAGTAAAACGTTGGACATATTTAATCATAACAGTAAATCATACAATAAAATTGTAAAATATATCCTCCATAGCTTAAGCAATAAGCATAAATAAAATAAGCAAGGCAAGCAAGCACCTTAGAGTGTTCTGAGTAACACACGTAGCGTCCTAATGTATTGTGCATAAATTGAAGTTAATGTTGAGCTATTATTAATGTCTAAAATAGTACATATTGTGTTTTATAGTGTGCACATATTTGTTACGTTGCGATCTAGATCAAAAAATTGTATTAACAGTTTGTGATTTGTAAAGATTGTAATGTGTTATTGTGCATTTAAATATAGAAAAAAAGACGCGAGAAAAACAATCAGCCCCACTTTACGTACACACATCTTTCTTTTATTTCTAGCACTAACCGTTTGGACGATAAGCCGAAGACGGACGGACGGACGGACATAACGAAACCATAAGGGCTCCGACAGGTGAGTCACGCAATCTAAAAAACATTTTATCTATCATAAATCGAATAATGATTATACTTCTCATAAATTATACAACTAAAACAAACAATGCTAAAGCACATAATGTATTTAGAACCAGCTAAGTAATGAATAGGTATTACTTAGATATGTAGCTTCTACACGGGACTTTGGATTTTAATGATTGCAATGGATTGCACACAGAGACATACTTTGTACGACACTTGTGACACGCTGCTGACGAAACGTGACAGTAATGGATGTTTTTGAGTCGCACTGTACAGGGTTATGCGGTTTCAGCCGTCCGGACTTTCAGTTATTCTGGATCAGTCTACGGGTTCGCTCGTTCGTAACTCGACGCCGTCGCTCGTTTCACGATAACTTTCCGATAAGAACTTGTACAGATTTTTTTTTTGTGTTTTGTTATGTCCCAGCGCCATGAAAATTTCGAGGAAACTGTGAGTATTTTTTTTAGTTTGACAGTTTTAATAAAACTTTTACATTTTATTGTCATGACATAAAAACAGTTTTAGTAAGAGTTTATTTAGCGAAATAAAGTTGGATGCTACAAACTACATTAAAAACATCTTAACAATTTTCCGATTGCCTACAATATTCATGTATCTATAGTTATATAGCAATGAATTGGTATTATGACTTTTAAGATGACATAGAAGTTTTTACGTTTACGTAAACGATTATTATTTAACGATTGCTGAAAATGCTTATATAAGCTTATAGTAGATAATAACTCTCAAGTCTCAACTCACCAAATACCAATTTAATAGCCAAGTCGTAAAATAAGAATCCGTAATCTTTACGGCTAAACTAAAATAATGGGATGAGGCGTGATCGGATTTGATGGTAAAATTTATGGCTGCTGTAATTTGGTGAAGTTCGAAATTAAGTAACTTTTTTAATTCATATTGTGACTGGGTCAAACAGTTTCTCGTAGTAGGTAGGTAGGTAACCTATATGCAACGTTGAACAGAATTGAAAATCCACAACTTGAAAAAAATGACATAATTTTTTAAAGAGATTATTTTAATTAAGGTTAGCTGGGCCATAAGGGGAATACCTTATTTTTCTTTCCGAATCGAGAGGTTAAAATCCTTTATGTATGGCGTTGTCGATCGAAATAACATATCAAAGAGTATCTTATCCTTACTGACAAAACCACTAATATAAAGTTTACTATAGTTCTAATATAATAAGAAAATGCCAACACTCAACGTCGTAGGTAGGTACGAAGAAATTTTCCTGGAGTGACGTTGACACGGTTTTTTACTAAAATAAAAATGTAAATTATCGTTGAAATATTATTAAATGATTTTAAATATTACCGCAAGGTAATTAGTAGATTGCTCGCTACAAGTGGACAATAAAAGTTAATTTTTTGTTATTACGATTGAAATAAATTAACTATCGACATTACCTACAATGTTTCGTTGCCGCTTGTAGTTTTGGTAACGTTTAATATTGTTTAAATGGCAATTGCAGACAGTCAGATATTCCAATTAATTATTATAATTGACACAGTCGATTCTGCAGAAGTTTATATTACTTATACTATCTATTTGTTGAATGTTGAGTAAACAAAATAAATTATGTGGTCGGTCTGCGGACAACCCCTAGCTTGTATGCCTAACTAGCTTTTACACACTACCTCAGATTATTTTACATTTGTCAATCTATCACAACATTTGCATATTTATTTATTTTCTCCATCTCAGAGGCAAGAGAACCCTTATAAAGTTCAAACTCAAAAATTATATGTATTATTGTGGGCGAATTTCGACCACAGGCCGATCTCTCGTTATTGTTAATCTCCAACTTACATTGATTAAAAAAGAGGGGTATTTAAAGTTTTTGATGCGGGTTTTTTTGGTCGACTAAAAACGATCAAGGTTGTTCTTAGCTGCTGCTGCTAAAGCTATATAGCTTCAGATAACTTGCCACTCGAGGGTGTCATTAAATTTTTGTTTTTGTTATAAATTAAAGATTATGAAAAAAATGTTTATACAATTTTTATTAAACTATACATATTATTATTTAGTTTACATTGGTCTTGGGATAAGTAAATATAGTATTTACAGTGAGATAAATTGTGCGATCACAACCACTTATACCCGACTACGGCGAAGACAAAGGGAAGGGTTAATGATTTTGTCAGTCTATTTATGTATGTATGTATATACATATGTATGTTAGTTCCACCGTATCGCCTATACTACTGATCCGATCTGTATAAATTAGATGTCAATAGATTCGTAGTAATAGCCCGGGTAACATAGGCTATAATATAATTTGCGTAGACGGGTTAGGTATAGTTTTTAACTTTTATTTATTAAAGGCCTAGATTTAATATAGCTATAATATAGCTTTAATATAGCTTGTTTGATTAGTTTGTTGAGTAAAACTCGTAAAGTTCGAAGACAATCTCAAAATAACGCCATAGATCATGCATGACTGTACTTTTGGGCTGCTGTCAATCTGCCCCTACCATTTGGCAATAAGCCCATTAAAAATAATGCGATAAATTTCATTTATTATCGACGTAAGGAACATCTGTGAGTGAGTTTTAGAAGTTCCCACTTCTTATTCTAGAATAAACAAACGAACCCACGAAGTGACTATGACTATTAAACTGATTATTAAAGTGTCTTTTCGAAGGTTCGGCGTTTAATTTGAGTGTTTAATTTCGGTTTTTATTTACAATCTTTATTTCCTTAATCTCAGTGAATATTATTCAAAAATATCACAAGATATGAAGCTAATATTATGTAAATATAGAAAAAAAAACAGAAAACATTTGAAACACGTCGACAGTCGCACTCTAACGAAGCGAAACTCCAA
Source organism: Phengaris alcon alcon (assembly GCA_037179445.1). Classification (NCBI taxonomy): domain Eukaryota; kingdom Metazoa; phylum Arthropoda; class Insecta; order Lepidoptera; family Lycaenidae; genus Phengaris; species Phengaris alcon. The sequence goes on from JAYRCH010000235.1 coordinate 570,268, forward strand.
TAAAAACTTATATGTGAAATACTTTGACCGGAAACAGAATTCAATTTACCTTCTCGACGGCGAGAAATTTCATTACAAAATTTTCAGTTAACTTATATACTGGTACTTCTGTTGCTAATTATGTCGGTAACGTCCGCTCATAAAAGAAGAACAAAAAAAAATGTTGCCTGTTAAGTCGGTTTACGGACGATAAGTTTACATGATAACGTCATCACAAGCCGAACGCTCAGGCCGATCGTGCCTCTCAATCGCTTGTTCCGAGCTCTCGCTTGCACGCTCGGCTCAGGCGCGGGAGGACGTGACAATTATCGTGCGTGCAGCCGGCGTTCACCGATTAGTAAGACGTCATCACGACAAAAATATTAATAATCAATAAACGGAGAAGAATAAAAATATATTGGTTTGCTGTATTACACAGCTGATTTTTTTCTTTCACCTAATTCATTCTGTATATTATACAGTGTATCTTTTTGTCCTAAGCTACGCAGTTTAAAACTTAAAACATTCTTACAATTCATCTTAGTAGTTTATTGGCATGTGTAAAAAATGGTACCAGCAAAAGCCTTACCAAACCTTTTGTATTTGAAAATTACTTTCTACTCGCCCCTGAATCTTTGATTAAGAAATTTGCAAAGTTTGACCGAATATCGAATCCTTATTAAAGCTGCCAGTTAACCTATCGGCCTTACCGACTCGAGCTGTGCTTAACGAATCTAAGCAGCTTAAAATATAAGGATATTTTTGGTATGTGACCCCGTTGTGTCACGAGGCTCGGCCTATTGTGAGCTATTGCCTATTTAGAGATAATCGATATCATAACAAAAGCCTAAAAATCAATGAAACGTCCTAGTGATTAATTTATCTTATCTACAGGCTAAAAGGCTTAGTGAAAGTAGTCAAATTCAATATTATATTTTGTCAGTAGTATAGATAGCAAACTTTGAATTGAACAACTGGATTCATACGGATTTACGTGGACGACGCGACGGTACGTAATTCAATTTGCAAGATTATTCTTGTTTATCTATGTATACCTATATGTAATATTATATTTTATGTAGATACTTGCCGCTCTACCAGCGTGTCCAAGTCAGCAACTTAAATTAAAACGAATATGGTAACGGTACATTGTGATTTAGTTAACTTATTGACCATTTTTCTGAAAACTTGATGTCCTGAAAAAGATTAATTTCTCTGAAATCGCCAATTGAACTGAAAAATGGATTGAACAGAAATGTATTAATAAGCAGAGGTACTGAACTCTAGAATTGATACTCTACTGAACTTTAGATAAACAGGCATAATATTATTAATTTATTTAATATTATGTATTGAATAGTAAATAAAATCTTTCCTAATGCCTACTACACACGTAATGACAAAATTGTAGAGTTCGGTTAAATTTAACGGCGTAAACCAGCGGTCGGGAACCTTTTGGCAGACATGGGCAACATAGTGAAATAAATTGGTAAAGTGGAGCGGGCCGCACTTGTAAGATATTTTTGTACCTAATTGATATCATCTACCTAATTACTTTATCTTTTGTTGGTGCTACTAAACATGCAAAATTATTTATTTTTATTAGTACAGATGACAAAGGAGCAATGAAGACAAAATGAGGGGAAAACAATTTTTTTTATTAGATTTAACAAAGGCTTCTAAGTAACTAAAACTAATTTATATAAAGAAATTAACATAATTTAAAAAAAATTAGAGTGACGTTGGCCCGCGAGCCGTGCGTTGCCGACCACTGGCCTAACAGAACAGCTGTGCAGGTTTTATCGTTACGTGTGTAGCGAGCGTTAGTCAGCGTTGTTGCGACTGCGACTCCCAAAACTTGCATCCAATAACAAGATCTCGGAGAGTTGTATCAGTTGTTAGTGAATAAGCTTACTCAAGTTCATACAACATATATGTAACATGTTCCGACGACGGATGCCAATTACGATAGTCTTGTTACAATTAGAATGGCTTATAAAGCACTACGATGTAACTGATATTATTAATAATAAAGCTTAAGTATTAGTTACTATCTGTTTCATAATTCTACCTTACTCATTGTCCTGTTCCACAAATACTGTCCAAATAATATACATAAGATAATGTAAAGTTTATTCATAGGAAAGGGAATAAAAACCCTGATTTTTTATTTGTTTTTGGCGTCTTACACACTAAATGGCTGGTTCGTATTGAAGCACCAGCCTGCATACATTTCTGCCGATCCTCCTTTAAAAAATAGCCCAGATACAATAATAGGTCCCTAATACCTATTACAATCCGTTATTTTCGTAGTATGTATTTGAACTCCGAGCAAAGCTCACGGCCGCATTCCAAGAATTTCAAAGAGATTTTGATGAAACTGACTGAACTTTATGTCAATATGTACTACTTCATTATAGTATGAAAGATTAAAACTATTGTTCCCTTTTTTTAAACATTGCAAACATACTAACAACCGCATACAAAGTTTTTATATAAATACTAGCTGACCCGGCAAACGTTAGTTTGCCACTGTATGTATTTTTTAATGCCACATCATATAAAATAAAATAAAAATGTCGAAAAAAATAATTTGCTATCATTTTATTAGTATTTTTTTTTTCATACATATCTTCTCCTGGCATTAACGAACACATAAAATAAAGATTTATCCAATTTGGTGCAGTCATTTGGAAGTTATGCGCGTACAAACGATTCATTTTTATTTATATAGATAGATATTATGAAATAATCGTCTGCACTTAAAATCCAATCGTCAGTTTAGGCGCTATGATAATTTTCCTCATGGCAATATACATTTTGGTCATTTTGGTTCAAATCTTTTCATCATTGCTTCGGAATTAATTTCTAATTAGTCGTTAATTTTATTACTAATTTCATTTTTATTAGTCATTGCGTGTAATAAGAATAATGTATAGAATTATGTTTCTTAGAGCTGTTGAAAAGTGAAAATTATTGAGAGCGTGCCAGGTTCCGTCGAGTTACGATTGCACACCTACCACCTCGTTGTAGATTCCGCTCGATAATGTGGCAATGGGCACGTCACTAATTCGAAGCTTCGTCATGATCACCACGAAAATACGAGTCGTTAAATAGTGAGGAAATTAGGAGTACTTACTTTTAAAGAATCGGCTTTTCCCCAAGAAGTTACGGCCGTAAGTCGTATCTATCCATCGCGACTAGTTTCCTTATTGCGGTTAAAAACAAAGTCATTATAGTCACTAATATGTTAGGTAAATTCATATCTTATACTTTAAATGAGACAATCTTGTATATATATAATCGTACTCTCGAAAGCGACTGGAATTATTTAAATGAAATTTAGTATACAGGGAGTTTTGGAGGAGAAAAATCGATCTGGCTAGGTTTTATCCCTTAGAAACTGCGCATTTCTAAGTTAAATGTGTTTATTCTTTTGTCGTGCAACAATGTATAAATAATTTCGCCTCTAATAAGTAATGTCAGTCTGATTGGCAGTTTGATTAATTTTTGCGTTGTTCGAAAATTCGGAATGTTGTGGGTTCGAACCCCGGTAAATATTTTTGTGATGCTTTTTTTTATCTACTAGAGCTCCGAGCAAAGCACGGTTACCCAGGAACTTGATTATTATTATTTGCAAAGTTACTATCTACCTACATAAACTTTTATCTCCATGGTTAAAAGTCATAAGCCTGCCGATGGTAGAGCATTGATAGAGTGCTATAATAACTTAGTATAATAAATAATAGATACGCGGCAAAGCCTACAAAGTAGCAAAAATTGTGATGTTTTTTTACTGTTTGTAACGACTAAACTATATTTTCCTCAATTTCTATCGGTTTTCACGCATAATTTATCTCACTCTTGATGCCTATTTGTGTAAGACCTACGAGATCATTGACATGCGACATTGCATTTTATATTTAGGCGCGTGTAAGTTGCCAAATCATTTAGGAAACGTGAGTCGTTTTCCTCCAAACATTCGAGCGTGTTCCCGAAATGATTTTATGAATTGTTTAATTTGTAAGTACCTAACCACTAACCTTCATAACAATCCTTCTAATATTATAAATGTGAAAGTTTGTGAGGATGGATGAATGGATGGTTGTATGGATGGATGTATGTATGGATAGATATTTGTTACTCTTTCATGTAAAAACTACTGAACGAATAATGATGAAATTTGGTATGGTAGTAGTTTAGGCTCTGGATTAAAAAGTAGGATACCTACTTTCCATCCCGAAAAAGTACAGTTTTCCCGTGGGATACCCGATACTATATTTACGCGGGAGGAGCCGCGGGAAAAAGCTAGTTTATAATAATATATATAAATCTACTGTGCGTGTGTTTGTAATTGAACGCCTTCTAAACGGCTGGACCATTTTTGATGTAATATTTTGTGTGTATTCAAGTGGATTCGAGAATGGTTTATATTTACAATTTGTTCCACTGGATGATGTTTTATAATCTAGATGGCGGAACAACGTTAGCTGGGTCAGGCTAGCTAGTCCTTTATAAATTCAACTCGCCTGTCTTTTTTATTTTATTAAACTTCTTTTTTTAATTTCAAACTGGCCATTAGAGTGTAAGAAAATATTAACACTTATATACTAAAGGTATAAGGTATAAGGTATAAGGTATAAGGTATAAGTACTAAGTGTTTTTTACGTGAAACCTCTAGAGGTTTACGTCTAGATTTTTAAGAATAATCCGAGAAAAAGTAAATAGTTCAAATGATGCGAGCGGCTATAAAAACAACATCTGTCTTGAGAGTTTGCCACTCGAGACAAAATAAATAGAACATCTTATCGTCGAGTAAAATAAAAGAATTGTACACAAATCTGCCGACTCCATTATTTCGCCAGGTTTTCAGAAAAGATTCTCCCTAGATTTAATACACAAAAGTCTAAACGACTGGGCTTTGTTATAGCAGATTCGATGAAATTTAAGCTTCAAATCTTTTTGTATACGTTATTTTGTATCCGACTCAAATAAAAAAATGTAGTCAGACTGAACTAACAGAGTTATGTAAAGAAAGAGTGTTCCAGTTTGCAAATATAAGTGAAGCAATTTTTAAAAAAACTTGCTAATAACTGGACTTCAGAATAGTCCTGTATAGAAGTTTCATTATATTAAAATATGTGATCAGTTGGTAGGACATTAAATAAAGCCTTTTATGTGCATTGCACATGTGTGCCAGTCGCTATATTTTGAGTTATTGGCCATTTCGTAATATCGTTTTGTGTTTTCTGTACTCATTTGAAAAATAAATGATTTTGTTACCTATCGAGTAAAATATAATTTTCTCAGTTTGACTAATTATAATGAGAGTTTGCGCTAAGTATTTTATTACCTAATAATATCATTCCATATTGATCAACTGGATGCCAATGTAAGTTTTGTTCCTCAACCGCCTACTAAAATTCTTTCTGAAATGATCGCGCCGATGACAAAATATTCGCCCTTTGTTTTATAGACAAAGTAATTAATACTTTGTCTCTTTAGTATTCTATATTATGCGAGTTTATGAGTCTTTAAGATAAGCGGTTTGACGCCATCACTAGAATAATAAGATCTGAAATAGAGGACACATTTGGGAACGACGAATTTGATTAGATGACGATCTTCGTTCACTCGGTCAAGGCTGCATGAACAATATTACGTAGTTTTCGGACGAAATTAAACCCTTATTTTTGTTTACTACTACTTACTAGTTGGATAGTAGATAAGTAGTACTTAGATAGTTGGATGATATGAACCTAATATAAAATAACTTAGCCAAGAGCATGCCAGGACAATATGTCTAAGAAGGGTTCCGTAACTAACTACAAGGGATCCTTGTAGTCCCACGGAACCCTTAAAATGAAGCATCATACGAGGTCATCATACTTTAATGTAAGGTATAATTCTAATTTAAATATTTGTAGGTGTAGTGGCCCATAAAAGGTCGGGAATAATGTAAACCAAATGGTAATAAAATAAAATTATTTTGGTATCTGGTTCACAGCATTATGTTGATTTATTGACGGGTTCATTAGGTTTACGACATTTGAATATTCTTCAAAAGAATGGCTTGCTTTCGGGTAAAATAATATCGTCAAATATTGAACAGTCCATAAGTTTACTGTTACTGGCTTTGTCATAGAAAATTACACATCAAAGCAAATAAGTTTTATATTGAAATAGAATAGAAATAGGATTATCATTTTTCTATTCGCCATTTTCCGAAAATGGCGAATAGAAAGAAAGTTTCCGAGCAGTGTGTGTCTTATCGACGTTTCCAATAACTTTCTGTTAAGACAAATCACAGACCCATTTCTCACCCATCGTGCCGTTTGGGGTTGGCAAAACCACTTTATCCGTTACGAGCTTAACTTACATCATATCATCCGTAGCTCATGCAACACTAATGGAAGTTAGCTAACAATTCAATATTAGGTATTGCCGTCAAATTTAATAGTCGTTTTAGGGTTTCGCAGTACTAGAAGGAACCCGTATAGATTATTTCACTCTGTCCGTCCGTTCGCCTGTCTATCTGTCAGCTTTTCTAGCTTCTGTAATTATGCATACAAATAGATGAAATTTGGTATAGTTACAGATTGTTTATAGAATATAGATCTCGGTATTGGAATCATAAAATAATTATTATTTTATATTTTAGGAATTTTATGTGAAGTGGGGATGAAAAATATTTTTTCATTCTACCCCCCATTGTGTATGGATGAATAGGTCTTTTTTTAAGAAAGGCAAGGCTTTTTTATAGTCTTTTGTAGCTACATAATATTAGGTCCTTATTGTATATAGGTAGTGCTTCTGTGTCGTACTTCGCGGGAGTCGGGACTCATGAATAAAATGAACACTCGCGTCAGATAAAATAACTTTATATTTAGAAAAACGAAACACAGTAAAACGAACACTACTAATACTTTGAAACTTAAATAACATGAGAAGTCACATTAGTTAATAAGAAAAATAATATGAGCGTGCGCGGAGACATTACCATTTTTTCTTCCCCTTTTTAACCTCAACAACGTAGTCTTTTAATTTATCTGGCATAACAACGTTACGCCGTTGCCGTGTTAACCTATTATCGGCGACATCCTTACATATGAAATTGGCGTTTTGTCGTACTGGCCCCTTTGATATCAAACATATCTTCTTTGGTTAGGAATTCCAATTTCAAATCTATACCGCTATTTAATCATGCATTTTTGTTTCGAAAACCGTAATTCATTTGTTTTTCCTCTTTTGGTTTTTTCTTTGCGTCACTCTGTTTTCAAAATGGAAAACATGAAATATCGTATTATGTTCCACCGTGGCACCAGTGCTGCAGAAACGGCTCCAAAGATTAATGATGTGTATGGCGGCGGTGTCGCAAAAGAAAACACAGTGCGTTTTTGGTTCCAACGATTTCGTTCTGGAAATTTCGACCTGCATAACAAGCCCCGTGGACGGCCGGAGACCATAGTTGATAATGAAGAATTGAAGGCTATTGTGGAAGTGGATTCATCGCAAACCACTTCCGAGTTAGCTGCAGGCTGCGGTGTTAGTGATAAAACTGTTTTAATCCACTTGAAGCAAATTGGGAAGGTGAAAAAGCTTGAAAGGTACCCACCTCATGAATTGAGAGCAGCAAACCGACAAACCTACTCAAGTGGCACAATAATGAAGGGATTTTAAATCGAATCATTACCTGTGATGAAAAATGGATCCTGTACCATAACCAGAAACGCTCATCGCAATGGCTGAACCCTGGCGAACCAGCCAAAGCCTGCCCAAAGCGAAAATTAACTCAAAAAAAGTTACTTGTGAGCGACTGTCCGAATGGTTTTTTTAGTAAAGGAATCAATGAACTACCTATGAGATGCAATGCAATGGTATATACTTTGATTAAATAAATATATTATGCTTAGAAAAAATCTACTTTATGTTCCTCCTTTACAAAACGCCAATTTCATATTATGTAATGACCTAATATTTTGGAATGATAATAAAGTTGAACATATATTCATTCGGCTAGGAAATAAACAAAAAAAAAAAAATATAATCTCGAACCTTTTAATGTGTTGTATTGCGTAAGCTGTGACTGTGTTTAATTATTTTTTTACAAAATAGATTTCCTCGACCCACGGCGGCTGTTCTAATATCTTTAGAAATACGTCGCCAATGACGCCCTTAGTTATTATTATAATCATTAGACATTTTATTAATTTATGAAGGGAGCAATTTGTTAGCGCCAAAATTATTTTAAGGAAGTGACTATAAAACTTTAACACTTTTCTTTATCAGTTCTAATAAAATAAATCCCATAAACCTATCGATTACGTTTGTCGAAGCTAAAACAGCTATTAACTTGATTAATTTCAAGACGGTTTTACGTCAATGGACTAAATATAAGACGAGCCACCACCTGCTATTTTTAGAACCTTCGATTCAAAGGGGTTATTCGATTAAAGAATATCCCCTATGTGAAATAATTATTAACGCTTGATTAAGCTTGATTGACGCAGCTATAGACACGTTAATAACGAAGCGAGGCTAGAGTTGATAAGTGAACAAACCACATAGACATATTATATATTATAGACGAGGCATCAACATGGGGTTGTTTGGGGTCATTTAGGTTTGACATTTGCTTTCCTCACTAGATTCAGTCTTCTGAATTAAAGACATTTTCTCATATGAAGATTTTTTCTGTCAAATGTATGTCATTGCCCAACCTTAGTTTAAAATCTTTGACAAACCATAGGTTTTTATTTGACGACCAATACTAACTATACTAATTTCTTACTACATAAAATCATGGCGACTTGTTATGCCGCTACATTTTGGACTCTCCCTTCATGTGGACTTAATTTTTTGTTTGTAAATTGATGTCTAAATGAATACAATATACAGGACTGTATAATTCCACAGGATTTTCAACCGCCGGCTTAGATTAGACTCGAAGATAGCAAGGTTACAACCGATTTGGGCAGAGCCGGGGCGATAAAAAAAAACACTTGTATTGAGGAGAACGATTTTCACTTTTTTCGTCTCGCTTACCTGGTTCATGGCAACGCCGTATAGAGAGCCCGTACGCCTCTTTCGGGCCGATTTGCTATCTCACTTTTGCCTCTCTATACGGCTATTTTCCATAATTTTCCCTATTTCATGAGCCAGGTGAAGTAAAACGCGTTGTGTGAAATTCTTTATTGTTTTTCCCAAGTACATAAATCCTTATATACTAATAATCTTATTCCATATAAAAGATATTCATAACGTAAGGTACACCATGTATGAAATCTTATGTATTTTTACCATTTTTTGCCTAATAACTTCGTATCCATTTATTATATAATCCAAACTATTATTTTTCCTATTAGATATTATGTTTATCTATATAAATCAAAAGAAACTACGTTAAAATTCACTACACTTTAAAATAAATAAGCAAAATAACCGTAAGTTCATAAAACACCATTTAACACGACTTTTGCACACTGATGCTATAGAAATCTATACATATAGTCACTGAATGTTCACTATTATAGTTTATGTACTGTATTAAATCACTTGTTTATCGTTCGCATTCAATTCACTGGTATAATTACGTTACGAGGCAGCTGTCTCAACAACAAGGTTAATTTTTTATTGTTAGTGATAGTGGAAGCAATTTTCTCTATATAGTAATGTCTGTAATGATCTCAAAATTATACTGATTAACACGTGACACTTTTCGCGTATTGGTTACGTCAGCATATTATGTTTTGGCACTTACAAAACATAATATACACTACATATTACTGGGTATCTGGTATTGCGCGTACCAACAACATGAGCCCGAATCATCGTTTAACTGATTCACACACATTACACATTCAAAATGCTGGAAGTATTACTACTTACATAACCTAACTAAGGGCATGTCTAAGGAGTCAAGCGTTCCGTAGCAATCAACGCGTAATAAATTTTCTTTAAAATCCTTAAAAGTTATTATCCGTTTTCGCTCAAAATAATTTCCTTAAAGAGTTTTTAGCTTAACCTATTAGGATGGACAAGTTCAAGTGACAAGTTATATGTGTTATAGTTTATAAATGCCAAGGCTGGACATTATACCAATTTATAAACCACTTTAAAGGCCAATTACTAGAATATTCAGTTTTTAAAAAAGTACGAAACTTTGACTTTATTTAAAATACCTATTCGACTATCCCCACACTTTTCATCCCCACTTCACAAATACCCCTAAAATATACAAAATGTTATTCTTTTATGACGCCAAAATTCTAAATTGTTTACACAACACAATCTATAATTGTGCCAAATTTAATTCATTTATAATCATAATTACAGAAGCTAGAATGGCGGACAGACAGACAGACAGAGCTAAACTATAAAGTTATAAAGGGTAACTATAAGAGTATTACGGAACCCTAAAACATCAAGAGAGTTGTGTATGTGCGATCTTGGTGTAAACTCGGTATTTTCGTCGAGATATTTTCGTTTTTGTTGCGCTATTTAATTATACATTCGCCGCGGCTCTGTGACAGTTTCAATGGTTCAGATACAATAAAGCCGAGTGGACGTAAATTAATAAAACATTATAAATTTCTCGTGCCCTCTTAATATGTCAATTTGTAGTATCTCGAAGGCGTTCTCGTTAAGTGTTTATTTCAGAAGAGTGTCCTACTTTAACAACAAAATATCACCGGTGTCTATAATGTTGATGAACTAAACATAGCGGTTATATTAGCAGAAGGTCGATTCTGATAATTAAATCTGGCAATAATACAGATTCGATCTAGTCCCGAAATGCGTCCGAAAACTGCATAATGATATCATCATAAACGTCAACCCCGTTTAGAATGGTCCAAGCTTCAAAAAATAGTTTCTGATATCAAGACGATTCAGTAACAATTCAATAATAGTGAAATGAAAGTGTAAGTAAATTATGAGAGTTGGGTTTCATTGATTGATATGAAATTTCATACGTTATATATCAAAGTTTTATATTAAGTCAATTGACAAAAATATGTGAAAACGAAGCCCGTGAAACAAGAGCTTTTAAATAACTACGAGTTAAAAATTGTGTATCAAGGAAACGACCGCTTACCTGTACGCGTAGTCTCTACGCCCGTGCCGTTACACTTTTAGATTAAATATCGCTGGAGCGACAAATCAACATAATAATAACTAAAGTAGTTAAACTGTGCTTTGTCTTTGACCAAAGTTTAAATTGTGTTTAATACCCACAATAAATCACAAAGTTTACCGCACTTGTATGTTAGTGTAAGTACACACTACAGTATGCACGAGTTTACGAGAAACCTTTCGAATTTTATTTAAAAGCTCAATTATATTTTTTAGTGTTCCGTACCCAAGGGTAAAAAGGGGACTGGGACAATCACCAGGCTGTGTCTCATTAACCGTGAAAGTTAGACAGTTGAAATTTTCACAAATGATGTATTTATGTTGCCGCTATAAAAACAAATACTAAGAAACAGAATAAAATAAATATTTAAGGGGGCTCCTATACAACAAAATGTTTTTTTTGCCGGATTTAACGTTACTTATAAGTTATAACGTAGTACATAAGATACATAATATATTTACAAACATTTTCACGCCGCCAACAATATTAATATTAAATATCAAGTAACTCGTATTTATAACTTAATAACATTATATTACTACGTGAAGGTATTACAAACGATTAAATTTGACTCACCCAACTCGGGTAGAAGTTGGGTAAATTGACTTATAACTTCAAGTAGGCTGTATGACCTCATTAAACTATTACGGTAAATTTATGTTTGTTCACTGAAATGGAAATGTGCGTAATGTAGGCGTACGTATTTTTTGAAAGCTTGTTTTAAAACTTTATAGCAAGTACTCATTTTATTGACACGGGTCACACATTACAATATTAATGAAAATGCCGTTATGAACGTTACGTTTACGCTTTACACAAGTAGCTATACCCCGTTCAGGATCCAAATTAATCCTACCAATTCAATCTTGGAAGTCGAATCCTTGCGTATTGATTAAATTGTATCTGAACCATAGACGTATATATTTAATATTATTAAAGACGACATGTCGAGGCAAAAACTGGCACCACTTTTGAGGTTTTTGGGGCCATTTTGGCATTTGAGGTATGGTGAAATCAAGATGGCGTAACTTTTTTAACAGACTTCCAAAAAAAGGAGGAGTTTAGAGTTTAGTTGTATAAATATTTTTTTGTATGTTCAACTATAATTCCGCCGTCTGTAAACCGAGTTAAAAAATCCTTTTTTTGATGTAAAGGTCTAAATCTGAAATTGGTCATTTCAGATTTAGTTTTTTGTTTTGTCACCAATTAATTTGTTATAATAATATTAATTAAAATAATATTAATAATATTAATTTGTAAAATATTAATTTGTCACCAAAATGGTGACCTGATGATTGATCCATGAAGAATCGAGGGAACTCATCAAAATAATATGAACACATTTAGTGATTTTGAAATTTTCAGAAGTAAGTAAGTAAGTAAGCATGTGCTACCAAAAAGTAAGATTTTGCACCAAGGTATACCCTGGATCCAAAGTACTGAACAAAACTCCTGACTCCTTAGAGATACATGTTTGGGGATTTCGGCGTTGCATTGTTTAAATAACTGCAAGCATATGTCAATATGTTAATTACAGTAATCATCATCATCACCACCACCATCAGCACACCATACACCATCACATTATGATGATATTATAATGGGTACTTCTAATAGGAGACACCGACACGGATATCTTTGAACATTACTCTGCCGTTTGTGGACTTATTTGCAAAATTATTTTGTTGTTGTACATTCGAAATTGGTCCTTTAATCACCAAAGTGGAGACCTGATAACGGCATCCATGAGGAATCGAGGGAACTCCTCAAAATTTATAGGGAACATCTATAGGGATTAAATTTTGTGATGTAATTTAAATAAATAACACATACTACCAAAAAGTAAAATTTTGTGCCAAAAGTATTGGAATTGTAATAATAATAATCTCCTAAGTATTGGAATCTGGATCCAAAAGCACTGAACAGATGTTTGGAAATTTCGTCATTGTTTAAAGAACTACACGCATTATGCAACTTACAGTAATCATCATCATTATCATAAGATAATAAGTACATAAGGATAATAAGTACATAAGTACTATCATCATGATGGAAGCTTGGCGCGTATTCAATTATTCATTGGAACGCTTATTTGAAACTTTCTTAAAATTAATAATAATATTATAATAATTATGACTAATTATAAAAAGGGAAAAAATAGTATTTTAAACAATAAATTAAACCGACTTCCAAATTATAAATGCACAAAAAAGAATGAAATTAATCTATTTTCTAAATCCCCCTTTTAAATTCGACTAAAATGTTAACTATTTCTCTACACAATTTTCATAATTTTGAAATCGGTACCAGCCAGCTTAAACGTGAGCTCTATAAAATATTGTTTGGGCCGGTACCGACTTCAATAAAATGAAAATTGTGTACAGAAACAGTTAAAATTTTAGCCGAATTTAAAAGGGGAATGATTAGAAAATAACATTTATTTCAGACTTTTTTGTGCATTTTTACTTTGGAAGTCGATTTAATTTTTTTAATAATCTTTAAATAGATTCGTAATAATGGCTCCGATAATTATTATAGGCTATAGGTATAATCATTTTCGTTTCGTAGTTTTTAACTTTTGATTATTTGTAAAGTATATTTTCAAATGGGCTGTAGGTACAGTGTTTATTAAATAGTACCTTGGTAACCCAGCTTTGTTCGGAGCTCTGATTAAAAAAAAAACATAAACACAAAAATATTTTACCGGGGTTCGAACCCACCACTTTCCGAATTACCGAACAACGCAAAAAAAGCAGGGACAAGGCAAGGCTTCCACCCTACATAATATGAATTTTCATAATATTTAAAATATTCGTCGGCAAAACGTATTTGAAATATAGCTGACTATCGGATTGTACTCGTATATAAGGGACGTTTAATCTTGTTATGTGAACGCTCTTAATTCAATATTGAGAAATGTTTTATTTTTGAACCTACCCCCGCTGACATTTTCCTTTTGCTGTAGGTTTTTTCATTTGTTATTCCATTTCAATATAAAAGACATACTTAGTACAATAACGTTTAATAGATTAAACACACCTATTTTAATGATTTAATAAAGAAGCACTTTGGAGCACCAAATTAACAAATTAAAATATATTCTTGTAGTGAGTTGTGAATTGTAATTCTCTAAAATTTTTTAGACAGCTATGCAAGTGGAGTTCTGGTTTAGTCTGGCATTTAGCACAATACTTTATAAATTAAGAATTTTTTGTGTAGTACTTAAATATTTCAAATTTCAACTATAACTGTGTGTTCGGCCAGTACATATACAGGGTGACCTGAAATTCGATACATTCCTTTGAAAGACAGAAAGTAGACCTCATTTACAGTATATTTTTCATGGCATCCCCTATCCGAAAGTTGATATTTACAAAGTTATTGAAATTTCAAATTTTTTTCTTTATTTTCGACCTTTTGACTTTGACATGACGTATTTTTAAAAATGTTTGTCTTTTTAGTGATTTTTTTATGTATTTTAACCGTCAATGAGTCAAATATTATTTTTAATGAATAAATAGGGACAAACTAAGCGAGAATTTTTCATTATGAGACATGAAACAGAATTTTTTCTTTTAAGAAAAATGCACATTTTTCTTAAAAACAGGTGATTTTCTTAAAAAAATGTATGATACAATGCGTACAAATACCTTAAATAACTTTCTTACCTCATAAGCTTCCAAAAAAGGTACAAATATGTACATAAAAATATGAACATGTAATAAACAAAGACAAAACAATCATCAGGTAACGTTATCTCAAGAATTACTCTACCTGAGGCGACCTTTTTTTTCAATTGTTTCCTTTGTTGAAACTTCGGGATGTTTCGGCTACTGTCGTCGCGGCCCTTTGTCAATGAGTTACCGACTGGCTTAGAGAGCAAATTTAGTAGCTAATATTAGTTTTAAGTCAACTATTGCCGTGTACGGACGTATTGTTGCTTTAAACTACTTACTTACTTAAGTGAGTAAGTAGTTTAAAGCAACTTACTTCTACTTGTAATTTTTTTGTATCGCGATGGCTGCTTTTGAGTACGATGAATACGCTGACATCTTGTTTTGTTACGGACTTTGTAATGGTAATGCTGCTGCTGCACGAAGAACATACGTTGAACGTTTTCCGAATCGACGAGTGCCAAACGTTAGAGTGTTTTCAACAACATTTCGACGAATTCGGGAAAGCGGCCGTGTTGATAGAAGACGTGGCGATTCAGGCAGACCTCGTTTGTATGCTCCAGAAGAAGAAGAAGAAATTTTAACACTTTTTCAAATTATCCTTCTATTTCTACAAGAGCGGCAGCTAGAAGACTTGGATTGAGTCAATGGAAGGTGTGGTTTACAGTACACACAGCGCGTCTACATCCATTTCACTACACACCTGTCCAAGCGTTGGAAGAGGGAGACCCGGTTGGAAGAATGGAATTCTGCTGTTTTATGATAAATGCAGACATGGAGGATCGCAATTTCTTCTCAATAATATTGTGGACGGATGAATCGAAATTTGACCGTGGCGGGATAAACAATTTCCACAACACACATTACTGGGCACCAAAATGAGAAAACCCCAGGATGAAAA
Source organism: Phengaris alcon alcon (assembly GCA_037179445.1). Taxonomy (NCBI): domain Eukaryota; kingdom Metazoa; phylum Arthropoda; class Insecta; order Lepidoptera; family Lycaenidae; genus Phengaris; species Phengaris alcon. Next base: position 585,956 of record JAYRCH010000235.1, read on the forward strand.
AAGAAAGGGCCCATCAAACCAGATTCAGTCTAAATGTCTGGATGGGTATAATTAATAATAATTTAGTTGGACCTCATTTTTTGCCGCAAAATTTAAATGGCGAAATGTACGAACATTTCCTAAGACAGGAGATTACTGGTTTAATGGAAGATGTGCCAATAGCAACTCGTCGTAATATGATTTTCCAGCATGATGGTTGCCCGGCCCACTTCCGCCTCGGCGTACGCCAGTGGCTAGACCAAACTTACCCACATCGCTGGATAGGTCGAGGCGGGCCAATTCCTTGGCCAGCACGGTGTCCCGATTTGACCCCGTGTGATTTTTATCTTTGGGGTCATATGAAGGCTTTGGTGTATACTACACCCATAACTACTGTAGAGGAGCTCAGAAGCCGCATAAGAAATGCAGCAGAAGAAATCAAAACTAGTCTTACTACCAGAATAATCAAAACAGAGGTACGGAGAAGACTACGGGCCTGTATCAGAAACAGAGGTTCACATTTTGAACAAGACCTAAAGTAGAATATTTATTATTAAATTTAATTAAACATTGATGTTTTTTAAACACAATAAACGTAATTAAATTCAAGTTTTTCCTTTTAACCTTATCGCAAATATATCGATTTAGACATTATTTCATTTTACTTCTAATATGTTTACTACAACGTCATATTTTTATGTAGACATTTGCACCTTTTTGGAAAGCTAATGAGATATGGAAGTTATTTAGAATATTTTTACGCATTGTATCATACATTTTTTTAAGAAAATCACCTGTTTTTAAGAAAAATGTGCATTTTTCTTAAAAGAAAAAATTCTGTTTCATGTCTCATAATGAAAAATTCTCGCTTAGTTTGTCCCTATTTATTCCTTAAAAATAATATTTGACTCATTGACGGTTAAAATACATAAAAAAATCACTAAAAAGACAAACATTTTTAAAAATACGTCATGTCAAAGTCAAAAAGTCGAAAATAAAGAAAAATTTTTGAAATTTCAATAACTTTGTAAATATCAATTTTCGGATAGGGGATGCCATGAAAAATATTACTGTAAATGAGGTCTACTTTCTGTCTTTCAAAGGAATGTATCGAATTTCAGGTCACCCTCTATAGACATATTGTGCTATTATAGTACTCAGTACCTACTGGCAGGCGTTCGTCACACGCTCAAGGACACCCTACCACTCGGTGTACCTCCTAAGGTACAATCGACAATAGGCCGCCAGAGCTCTCGCATCGCACGTTCCCGCGCTTACGCGTCGAAATGCCATGCAATTATTGTGCAGTGGATGGCTGCAGTATAGTAATTTAACAACTAAATTTAGTCGTTTTTGACCTCTTTAGTAGGCATTTATTTCTTAGTTGTTTTTTTTTGTAGGAAATAGCCTCCAGCCAGAAAAAATTATAAAGAGGGTTCTTAAATAAGTATTGCAAATTTTAAAATTGCAATACCTAATTATTTAAGAATTTATTGGTTTTTCCTCCGCTTTTCTGCTTTCGTTATTGTTATATTATATACCTATTCAAATTATTTACGCGATTTAGGATATTTTCAACGATAAAATTTAATAATCGAGAATTCATTGAAGGTAAAAAAAATTACAAATTATTTTATAACATACTTGATTGACAAATAAATTACAATAATCCTCATAGGTACAACGCGTAACTTATACGTGTAACGTGAGTCGCACGGCCGGCATCACAATCTCGACTCTTTGTGCGCGTACTTATGGTACTTTTTTTCTCGCTGCGAAAAGCATATATTATTATTAGGATTTTGTAGGCTATTAAAGCGTAGGTATTTTCACTGTTGTATGGGAGTGATCTATCTGTTACGTAGTAACTATTTATTAATCTGTGCTACTGGCCTGTGAGACATCGTTCAATTAAGTTCACTGAGTTATTCATGAGACACAAACAGATATATTAGCACAAGTCACATGAAAATATGTTACTTATTTAAAAAAATTAAAGTCCATTAGGCAAAAAAATACAAATAAAAGTTGTCCAAATATACCGATTAAAATTTATTTAGTATTAATTAATTAGTCTGCTTTAAATGTAGAGAATATTAGTCTGCAATTTCACTTTAACAATTTGTTATAACAAATTTAAATTTACTCACAAAATGGAATGCTTACTAAATATTGTAATACTAGCTGTTGCCTACGGCTCCGCCCGCGTAAATAAAGTATCCCAAAGGAACACTGTACATTTCTGGGATAAAAAGTAGCCTATGTTTTAATTCAGAGCCTAAACTACTACCATACCAAATCCGTTCAATAGTTTTTGCGTGAAAGAGTAACAAACATCGGATCCATCCATCCATCCATCCTCACAAACTTTCACATTTATAATATTAGTTTTGAAGGCGTATTACCTAATTGATGATGCGGCTAAGGTTCCTAAACCCAAGGTCTGAAGTGTTCTCATCAAGTTTTCTGCTTCAATCAATCATGGACTGGCTTTGAATTGTTAGAAATTGTAAATGATGAAAGAATTGAAAAAATTGTGAGTGTAAAAAGATTTTGAAGCCGAAAAGGTAATTGAAATACTTGTAAAATAATGAATCCAACGATTAAACTTATGACCTATATAAGGTTCGGTAGAAACAATTACGGATATTTTGGGCATAAGATCTATTGCTTATGTATCGACGTTTAGGCAAAAAATAATTGTTATACTCGAAAAAAAAAATCTTCCTTAATATGGGTTAGTTTGCGTTGAGCGGAGATTCACCCATTATGAGATGATTTTTTTACTTTGAGTATGCCAATATTTTTTTTTGTTTAAACGTGTTTTTATGAGCAGTAGATCACATACCCAGAATATCCGTAGTTGATTATACCAAACCTTATATTATAGCATCATTGTCCTTCTCAGTGCAAAATTAACGCAGAAAACACTTATTACTTTTGAAAAAAAGAAATACTAATTTTAGCGCTCGATAGTTGTTGTTATGAACTTTTAATATTGTTTCGAACGTCCAATATTGTTTCCATTAATTTATCTCCGCTTGTTGTAGCTGGTGTTACTTTTAATACGTTTTTAATCGATACTAGAGCAAATTTAATTTGAGGGTTATTTTCATTTAGGTGAAGTGAAATAAGCAAACATTTACTTCGCCTATTTCATTTGTTATAAAAATACATAAGAACTAGCTGTCCCGATAGACTTCGCTCTGTCTTAACAATGAACTGGCATAAAAAATTACTAATAGCATACACCTACACTCTACAGTTTCTACACAAGCTACCTACACCAACCTCCACTTACAGCCTGAACATACTGTAGCGGGCTACGACCTCTTGATTTGTATGTCCTTCTTGTGCTTGAGTGGTGATGATAATAATACAGCAACAATTCTTATATTCTCCTTTATTGGTGTTTAACACTGATACGTAATACATATGAGGTATGCCTAACACAATAATATACGTCTACACTATTTATAGCCTTTTGGCCAACTAAAATAAACTAACTCAATAGGCTTTACTTCATGACATCTGTCAATGTCAAAAATGACATTGACACTTACTTTCGTCAATATGCAACACATACTACGAACATCTACAACCTACAACTATTATTTTCACATGCACCTACAATCTGCACCTACACGTACTACCTACACCAACAATCTACACCTAAAAGAATTATCGACTACTGAGGTTTGAAGATTATTACAGTACTAGTTGCGCTATTCAAGAATGGGGATTGGTGTGGTAGGGTGAAAATTGAGCATTTATGTATTATTTAATCCAAATCATAAAATAATATTATAAATAAAAATGTCAAAAATACATAACAATTTTTTGGGGATGGGCCACCCTTATCACTTAGGGGCTTACAACGTATTCTTGTACCTAACGAATACACCTGCAAAATTTCATAAAAATCGGTCAAGCTGTTTAGTAGGAGTTCTGAAATAAACACTGTGACTCGAGAAATTATTATCAGATTATTATCTTTAATAAGCTGACATTCTTACAACATACCAAAATGAGGCTTACCATACCTCCAACAGGATAAGACGATTTACACTATACATTTTTTAACATAAGTACTGCCGCAATGCTGTAATCGCGCATTTAACCGCTCTGAGCTATATATTGATTTTGGCAGTCCCAAGGAAGAAATAAAGATGTGCCGTGGAAGCTTTAGCCTTTATGTTTCATCAAGATTGGTTTACCCCATATCACAATGGATAGAGAATAATTAATTACTTTCGCTTTTTATATTATATTGAGCTCTATCAGGCTATATATTGTATCGCGCAAACTTTTGCCCGTTGCTGCCTTTGAAATACGTATATGTGATTTACAGATACCTTAAAGAACTTCGAACTTCTTACAAAGTTAAAATTCAATTCTTGAATTCCCGAGTTGAACTTGTTGGCCCTAAAAAGGTTTCTCGTCAAGATTCGTAGGAATACTCAGTGGATACGACTCGTAGATACCTGTACTATCGCCGGCAGTGTAAACTGTATGTATCTTATACTTTAAACGAGGCAATCTTGTATATATAATGCAAGTATTACCATGAAATATAGTATGCAGGGAGTTTCGGGGGGAGAGTATATCGATCTAGCTAGGTCTTATCCTTGGAAAATTGCGCATTTTTAAGCAATATATGATTTTTCTTTCGTCGTGCAACAATATATCAATAATTTCGACTCTATTATGTCACTCCCGTTGGCCGTTTGGTATGGGTCTCTATTATTTTTGCTTTTATCGAAATTAGATTCCGAATCGAAATCGAATTCGGAATGTAGTTTTGATCTCGGTTTTATCCCGGGTTTGAATCACGGTCAGATAAATACTTTTTCTGATTCTTTTAATAAAAAAAAAGAACTTCGAGCGAATCTCGGTTACAGGACGCGACGATAGAACGTAGTTTTTTAATTGACAATTTAAAAGGATACTTATAGGTTATCGCAATTAAATAAAATATATTATCAGAAGCCGGAGCTAGATCAGAATTATAAATATTAAAGAATTATCAAATATTGATTTTTGTGCACACCTACCGTAATTTGTATTCTCTGAGTTTTTACGTCAACGCACACGTGAACTGGCTTAAGAAGCCATGCATGTGAGCTGGCAGGCATGGGATGATAATGCATAGTGTAATAATGTAGAGGAGTTGCAACCTCATTGCAACAAGCAAGGTCAGTTCTTTAAAATATGAAGGCATGTCAGGTTGCACAACAGTGTCTATAAACATAACAAAACAAAACTCTAAAATAAAGCAAGTTTGTATTTTGGATAAACTGGCATTTCAAGTTAATAAAAGCTTGCAAGAAAACTCGATAATATAAGCTCTGCTGATTAAATCTTACTACACACTCAGTGTTAGAAGAATTCCAAGACAGCTGCTACGAAGCAAGAATTCATCTAATACCGCTTCGTATACGTAGGTACCTACTATTTTAAGTGAAATCAATAATTACTGCAATTTAACCTCAATGCCGGTACTAACTAGCTGAACTAAATTGCTTCGAGCACTGTGTGGTTCTAGTATGGTTTGCTCATTACGACAAGCTTTCCTAAACCCAATTCACCGTACTAATTGAAAGTCACATATTGAAGAACTGCGATCATACTTACAGGGCCTTGAGTCAAAATGCATTCGATAATTTCGACGGCGAAGTTCGAAATCAAAAATGTATGCGATTTGACATACGTCATCGCTAAGTGAAATGTCGCTTGCGATGCCTTACGTCAAATCCATACATTTTGTTTTCGAACGTCGCCGTCGAAATTATCGAATGCATCTTGACTAAAGGCCCTGCTCATTTCGATCAAGCAGATAATGGTACTCGTACAATGTACATTACATTATTTATATTGTGATAATGGGTTAAATTAGGCAAAGACGCATAATTATATGCTCATATATATAAATATCATCTTTAACAGATAACAATACATGATATGTACTAGGAGAACTGTCATAGCGAATTGAAATAATTAACGAGTTACCGAGTACCGAGCACAGACAAGTTACCTTGAATAATATACAGCTAATTATACTAGTTCTATGCAGCGAAGCCATAAACAGACCGCCTAGAAGCCCGTGCGAACTATTTACTGCTTTTCCTGAGGGATTTATATGCTTGTGAGTTCGTTTAAAATGAAATTAAATGTCAGTGTGCAGCGACGCGAGCGGCCAACACTGACGCGTGGCAGCTCGTTACAGCCGTGTTACAACAAGTCTGAGATACATTACACCTTATCCTTAGGAAATGTTTAGATCTTAGGATATTGGTAAGATTGACAAGGAGTCCCACTTTCTCCAACGCCTGCATATTAATCGTTTTTATTATTGCCATGATTTCTCTTTCATTAATACGAAGAACGAGGGGGATAACATTAGATTTAATCAACGACTAAGTGATTAAATTGGCACATTCTTCCAAATTAAGTTTTAAACGATTGTAATATAGACAGCTTAGAAATAATCACAATCTAATCGTTCGCTCCTTATCGTATTGTATTAATTTCACAACTGATTTTTAACATTGTTAGATTGAAAAAAAAGCGATTCAAAATTCAACTTTATATACTACACAGGAAGGTGTAACACGATTCATTGCAAGAGCGGCGTCGCGCTGCGCAGCGCGTTGCAACTTGAAAGTCGAACTCTGTATCTTCTTGTTTAGTGAACAAAGTTCAACTTTGAATCGCAATTTTAAAAATGCCGTGCCGCGTCGCGTCTCCTCTCGGTGTGAACTGACGCTAAACTTTAAGAAGAAGCAGAAGACTATCAGCTACTAATAATATTTAAAATAAATATGGTTTGGTATGGATAAGTAGTATATTCAACCTAAGTTTCGACCTGAACCCCAATTCTCGTAATTAACTTACACTTTCATTTTACTTTTACTGAATTATAAATGTATCGTCTTTATAATATCATAGACTGATTTTTGGAGCTTGGACCAATAAAAACGGTTTTGACATTGGTTTGACGTTTATGAGAATACCATTTTGCAGTTTTAACATAGGTATTGAAACTGGATTGTAGCTGTATTATTGCAGGATTTAATTAGCAGAATAGACCTTCGATTTCTTTCGATTTTTTTCGATCTTATAATATTCGCATCGCGGTAGATTTCTGCGTTTGATGTTTATGAAAATACCAGTTTGCAGTTTTATCATCGAGACTGAAGATCAGAAATTACTCAGATATTATTTGGAATGTGAAGCGTCGGATAATAAAATATTCATAACCGTTACCAGCATAAAAACCAACACTAGCAATTCTCAGTGCTACTTAGAAATTCAGAATTACTTGAATGTTTAAATGAAATTCTCACTTTGTAGAACAAGAAATTTCAACTTCACGTGACAATAAATAAGCAAACCTTTCACGCGGAGTGGGCAAATCGCTATCAATTAATACTTTAGAGTTAACCTCTACCGTAGTACACGTTACGTATAAAGAAATGCCTTCTGTTATTTACGTATCGATAGTATATTGGACATAAATTATGTGAATAGGATCGCCTTCGAGACTGTCTTATGTAAGGTCTTTTACGACGGCCAATTTGGCTTTACGGCTCAATACTTTGTCGGTTGTAAATTATTTAAAAGGTTTACCTTTAGTTGGTATGTTTACATTGTACAATGTACATAATATAAAAGTCTATATGATTATCAACTATTTCAATTAAATTTTAATATATTACATATAACAGACATACGACTAGAGTATTTCACAAGATAATATAAATGAAACTTGATAAGTCGTATGAATCAAGTTTTAGAATTATTTACGTAATATTTGAATAAAGTTTATCATATTAACTATATATAAATATATAATCAATACAAAATATTTAGCACGGTCCTTGTTTTAAGATGTATGTTGTGAGAATGTCATTAGCTTTTGAAATAAATAAGTGAATACATTGTATGATGTTATTAGAAAAATATTTTACGGAAAAATATTATAGTTGTGTTTATGGTCACGCACTGATAGTTTAAAGTCTATGCTTAGAAGGTCGACTCTGCTAATGAAATCCTGCAATATTACAGAGTTACGATCCCGTACCGACTTGTTCAACGTCACACCAACGTCAAACCCGTTTTGATTGGTACAAACTCCAAAAATTAGTGTATGATATCATGACGATTCATTAATAATTCAATAAAAGTAAAATGAAAGTGTGAATTAAATACGAGAATTGGGACTCTATAGTTTGTAGAATAAACATAATTTCTTTATTTTATTATGTTATTGATTGTACTTTAGGTTCTTGGTGGAAAATCATGTTTCACAGTAATAATACACAGGACTTCTAGCACGGTTTCCGCTTTAATAAGTATTTTATATTAATTTTAATAATAGGTCTTTACCTATGAAATTGCCGTTCTGCAGTACTGGCCATTTCAAATCAAAATAATTTTTGTTTGGCTAAGAATCCTAATTTCAAATTAATTTTATTTTAAAAACATGGAATTCTTTTTCCAAAAGTAGTCATTTGTTTATTGATTAGTGTTACATTTTCATCGCATTTCAATCTTTTTCATCATCATGGATACGTTAAAAATTAGAGTAATTATGGTCGTGGCAGCAACGCGGCACAAGCGGGACGCAAATTCAACGACGTTTACGGAGCTAACACTACAAACAAACCAAGGCACCACCTGTTATTAGTTTGCTCGCTTCCGTTCTGGAAATTTCGACCTGAAAAATGAACCTCGCGGTCGTCGGAAGACTTTGGTCGACAATGACGAATTAAAGGCGATTGTGGAAGCTGATGATACACAATCTACGGCTGAATTAGCAACAGCTTTCGACGTTAGCGTCAAAACAATATTGGCCCATTTGCATCAAATTGGCAAGGTTAAAAGGTTGACAAATGGGTGCCCCACGAACTCAATGATCGCCAGCGCGAAGTACGCGTCGAGACGTGCCTTGCACTGCTTAACACTGCACAACAGCTCAAACACACAAATGTAGGAATTTTGAACTGCATTGTTACGTGCGATGAGAAATAGATTCTGTTTGATAACCGCAAGCGCTCAGCAAGTTGGTTGGATCCTGGTTCAGCACCTAAACAATGCCCTAAACGAAAACTTACCCCTAGAAAAGTGATGGTCACTGTTTGGTGGTCTAGCGCCGGTGTGATTCATCACAGCTTCTTACCAATCGGGGTGAGCATTACTGCAGATGTGTACTGTGAAGAACTGAACACAATGATGGAGAAGCTGGCACATCTCCAACCAGCATTGGTCAATCGCTCGTCTCCGCTGCTCCTGCACGACAACTCGCGACCTCATACTGCACAGCAGACGGTCTCCAAGTTGCAAGAACTGGGGTTGGAAGCTCTCCGTCATCTGCCCTACTCACCAGACCTTGCGCCTACAGACTACTACTTTTTCCAGAATTTGGATAACTTCTTGGGGGGAAAAAATTCAATACCCGAGAGGCAGTACAAAATGCCTTTGAAGAATTTGTTGCCCTCGTCCAGCTGATTTCTTTAAGAAGGCCATCAATAAACTGCCACTGCGTTGGCAAAGACGCATTGATTGCATGGGTGATTACTTCGATTAATATAAAATAAAAAATACATGAAAATATTCGTTTAATTTTTTTAATACAAAACGGCAATTTCATAGGTAAAGACCTAATATACGAGGGCGGGTCAATAAGTCCGTGACTTTTGGAATAAAACACAGATTTTTTGATAAATAAATCATTTTATTTTTCAACGTAGTCCCCCTTGAGCTCTATACACTTTGTCCAACGCTTCTCCAATTTTTTTATCCCTTCCAAAAAATATGATTTGTCGAGGTCCTCAAAATAGGCCTTTGTTTGCGAGATGACTTCATCATTGGAGTCAAATCTTTTTCCACCGAGCCATTTTTTCAGGTTTGGGAACAAGAAGTAGTCACTCGGAGCCAAATCTGGAGAAGAGGGTGGATGTGGGAGCAATTCATAGCCCAATTCATGGATTTTTGCCATGGCAACTGCACATGTGTGCACCCTTGCATTGTCTTGGTGAAAAAGAACTTTTTTCTTGGCCAAATGAGGTCGGTTTTTTTTCAAATTCTCATTGAAGCGGTCCAATAAGTTGGCATAATATTCCCCATTAATTGTTCTTCCCTTTTGAAGATAGTCAATGTGGATTATCCCACGTGCATCCCAAAAAACAGTCGCCATAACTTTATTGGCTGACAAACCCACCTTGGCCTTCTTTGGCGCCGATTCACCCTTAGAAACCCACTGTTTTGACTGTTGTTTGGTCTCTGGTGTGTTGTGATGGATCCATGTTTCGTCCACGGTTACAAAACGGCGCAAAAACTCCTCCATATTGTGATTAAACAACGCCAAACCTTCCTGTGAAGTTGTTACACGATTGCGTTTGTGGTCGACTGTGAACAAACGCGGCACCCATCTTGCGGAAAGCTTTCTCATGCCCAAGTGATCATTCAAAATTGAAACCACTGAGCCATGCGAGATGCCTATGGCTTCCACAATCTCTTGCACTTTCAATCTTCGGTCGGCCAACACCATATCGTGAATTTTTTCGATTGTTTCGGGTGTAGAGACCTCAACTGGGCGTCCAGGACGTTCGGCATCTTCAGTGCTTGTACGGCCACAACGAAATTCAGTAAACCACTTTTTTACCATTGAAATCGATGGTGCAGAGTCCCCATAGTATTTATCAAGCTTAGCCTTGGTCTCGGTAATGGTTTTTTTTCGCAAAAAATAATGCTTAATAAGCACACGAAATTCACTTTTTTCCATTGTTTCCTTAAGTTACTGGATAGTCTGATAAAGATAGCTGTAAAACACAAACTAACTGACGCAGCAAGTTCAAATTTTGATAGGAGTCCACTGACAGATGCCTGTTGACAGGAGTAGTGTTGCTTTTTCAGTAAGGAGGTTAGAAATTCAAAAAGTCACGGACTTATTGACCCGCCCTCGTATAATACGACCGGTTATATATATATATATATATATAACGGCGGTATACATGTATAAAACATGAACAAATGTAAAATTATTGGAACAAAAAGGAAATGTCATAAAAATGTAGTTAATAAAAGTACATAAATGTAATAATGAAATAAGTAGAATATAAACAAATTTAGAAGCAGAAATAGAATTAATAGAAAATAAGTAAGTAATAGAAACAAAAAACTGTATTAGAAATAAATAAAAATGTACAAGTTAAAATTAAACTAAGAAAGCAATTATCCTGACTTCATGGTTGGGGGAACAAGCAGGCCCAGAAATGGGCCCATAAACAAAAAAATAACACGACCGGTTACAATAAAGCCATCATCAGGTGTAGGTAGATTTAAAACTACAAAAAAATTGTAGACGTTGGGCTACTAATTTAGTAAATGTCCATGGACATTATAAATCAATAAGTTATTAATTTATCAATTTAATGTGTTATAATATTATTTATATTATTAATATAAATTTCATGATACTGGCAACCCTATTTTTATTTGCACAATGCTTACAAATATTTTATTATAATTTTTAATCTACCTACACCTGATGATGTCTTTGTCGTTTGATATTAAAATTAATGTAAAATACTTATTTAAGTGGAAACAGTGCAGTAAATCCTGTGTATTATTACTGTGAGATTTTCTTTCTTTACGGACGAAGTTGTTGGCGACATCTAGTCTCATATAAAAGCTATTTTGGTAAAATATTAGCGAGGATTTGTGGACATAATAAACATTTCACCAACAGCCTCCGTGAGTAAAGGCTCCCATATGCAGCATTTAGGAACCGGCTTGTATACGAGTCTCCAAAAAGAGCGACCCCTAGCTTAAAAGCATATAAGAAAACGCATTAACCTTTTAAAAATATAACCACAAACGAAATAAAGGTGCAGGAGAAATGTTTATAGGTTTTAGTAATATAATATAATTGAATTTAGTGAAGGATCACTTATAAACATATAGGATAAATTATAATTATTTTTTTTTGCCTAGAATTTAATGACCATTTTGCTATAGGTAGATAAGAGATATACACTGGCGGACACATAAACTGCATCATAGTCCAAGATAACTTTCAATGAAATATAATTAGTGAAAGTGCAAACTATTTTGACTTATTTTAATGATAATGCTAAGACTGGTTCTTAATCTGATAAAAAAATCAATTCATGTGTATATAGATCAACTTTAAAAATTACTCCTTTTGCAGCTTGTTGGAATGAAACAGTGAATAGAACAAAAACGGCTTTATTATGAAAATTTTACAATACTAAGAAAAGAAAAAGTTTTTTTGTTTTTAATTTTTTTTTTTTTTTTTTTGTTTTTTTTTTTTTTTTTTTACCTTCTCTTGCCCTAATAACTGCTTCAAGTCGGTTTCGCATCGACCTGATCAGTGTTTTTAAAAGATCTTGCGGAGTGTTGTTCCATTGTTATGACAATGCAACTCTGAGTTCCGCAACCGATGTTGGGACCGGATTTCTTGTAAATACAGCTCTTTTTAGATTGTCCCACACGTGTTCTATCGGATTGAGGTCCGGGCTACGTGCTGGCCTATACATGGAACGAATCTCAACTTGAGTAAAGTATTGCTCAACTTGTCTCGCTTCGTGCGGACCTGTATTAGCCTGCATCAGAATGAAGTTTTCGCCTATAAATCCGCTAAAAGGTACCAAATGAGGGTCCAATATCTCCGTTATATAGCGATGTGATGTTAAACCACGGTTACCACGACCATGTGTGTCTGCTTCAATAAACACAAGTTCAGTTCGAGCATCCATCGATATACTGCCCCAAACCATACAAGACCCGCCTCCAAATGGAACCCTCTCCTCAATGCAATTTTGAGCATATCACTCTCCTCGTCTACGGTAGACTAGTCTGCGACCATCAGCACCGTACAAACAAGTCCTACACTCATCAGTGAATAATACGGAAGCCCATTGCTCTTCAGTCCAATTTAAGTGTTCACGAGCAAATCTTAGTCGAGCTTGCCTGTGAGCTGCAGACAATTTTGGTCCATTTGCGGGTCTGAAAGGTAAAGGATATCACGCTCTTTTAGCCTTTTTCTTATGGTTAGTGCAATAACTGCTACGTCACGTACCTGGTGGAGCTTATTTTTAATGCTTATAGACTTTAAAAACCGATTCCGCAAGGAAGTTGTCACAATAAACCTGTCGTCACGGGCGTTGTCACCCGAGTTCTGCCGGTTCCACGTCTTATTTTGAATGAACCTATCTCCATAAACCTTCTGTAAACTCGGGAAACCGTAGACTGGTTTAAATTTAAATCTGCGGCAAGTGTTCGTTGGTCTAGGCCTTGCTGCACTAGAGCAACAATTTGTGTGGCTTTTTTGGACGATACGTCCATATTCGTGAGAGAAAAACGTGTTTAAAACGAAAACAGACTAGCAATTAAACAATTAGTAACGATAATTCAACATGTAACAAAACAAAAAAAAAAATAACCATCAATCACAACATTAACGTAACAACGAGTTAATATTTAGGAAATTGACAAGATTTCTTCTATAGAATATTTTCTTTCTTTTGTGACAGTACCATATTTAAATTTGATTTTGTTTTTGTGTTTATAAACTAGCCTTTATTTTCCAATACCAATAAATGTAAAAAGTTTGCATATTTCGTAATAAATTTTGATTGAATGTGTTCTTGCACTATGATGCAGTTTATGTGTCCGCCAGTGTAGTTAGTAGTTATTTACTTATGTAATCTTAAACGCCTTTTTGCGAAGTTGCTATCCACTTCGTTTTTTCATAAGCATAATATGCTTAATTGAAAATCATTTATTTTAAAATAAATCCAATTTGAGTACAACTGAAAAATGATAAAGAGAACAAATGGATTAATAAAAGCATACCCTTGACCTCTACTTCCCGGCCACGGTTTCGGGAAAAGAGAAAAGTCAAGTGACTAATGAAGGCACCTCGTTTAACTGAACTTCCGTTTTATAAATTAATTTTTGGCTCTTACTTCTGTTTTATTTGATATTAGAAAAAAATTATTTTTACGAATAAGGCCCAATTTCTTTTATATTTCAATAGC